>VZZY01015180.1:709532-900801 GCA_013400335.1 Eurystomus gularis | reverse complement strand
TCATGCGCTTGGGTCACAACAACCCCCTGCAATGCTCCAGGCTTGGGGAAGAGCGGCTGGAAACTGCCCGGAAGAAAAGGACCTGGGGGTGTTGGTCAACAGCTGGCTGCCCAGGTGACCAAGGAGGCCACCAGCATCCTGGCTTGAATCAGCACTAGTGTGGCCAGCAGGATGTGGGCAGGGATTGTCCCTCCTCCCACTGGGGAGGCTGCACCTCAAATATATACCATACTGGGGCTCTTTTTTGGTAGTAGGAACATGTTATATTTAAGTTATCGCAGATAATATTAAATTGTCACTTTTGTAATGTAATGTAGCCTCAAGGAAGTTTTAATGAAGAAGATGAACTTCATTAGAACGAAAGATTACTACTTTTATGATGCCTAGTCCCAGGGTCTGTCTTATCTGGAAGCAGTGACAACTGGTGCTATGCCAAAAGACTGCTTTATTTTCTTCCCCTTGATGTCACACCCTACTGTCAGCCAGGTAGAAAGGCACAGGGAAACAGTTATCCTGTCTTGGGTCAATATAGAAGCATGAAATATGATAAAAAGATCTAGCAATTAGGTAATGTAGAATGAAAAATTACCTTGAGTTTTGCTCTTGGCGTACTATGCTTTGACAGTTCTCTGAAGTTTTCCAGCCTTATGACACAGGTTTGTGCAGGGTGGTTGCATTTTTCTTGTCAGACATAAAGCCATGTACCTATGTACCATCTGCTGGTTACTGCTGTGCTTCCTGGCTTGGAAACTTCTTCATCGGTATATAGAATGTCAGTTTATGATTGATTTTGCATTTCTGAAATTTAATTCTTTTTTTTTCCCCTCAGCTTTGATGATAAATGAGGAAAAGAAAAGGTATTTTCATATTTCTATCACTGAGTGTTCTGGCATTCACCTTTTGTATAAATGACATTTTATGTCTATTAATAAAACAAGAGTAAAATTTGGTTTAAGATGATTCTGAAGTATGAAACATATTACAGTTGCTACATAAGATGTCTTAGACACATAGTCCATGAGGATAATGAAAGCAACACCCAAAGCGAGCCATAGATACCAAAAAACCAAAGGGTTTTAATAAGAAATGTCACTGTAAAAAATTAACGTGAGTTCTAGTAACAGAAAAAGTGAACTCTAGCTCAAGTCTGTTTCAAGGTTACAAAATCTATTAGAAACAAAATCTTTGCTACTGAGTGTTTTGTTCAAATACAGGCTGAGAACATAAGGAGGGCTGCACATGCCAAATTCTTCTGGACCATCGTCCTGTCCCCGGCAGAGAGTGCCAGGGGATGCCTAGGAATGGATGAGAATAGGAAAAGCATTTGTGAGGTTATATTTCAATATCCTCCTGGACTCTACTTCTTATTTCAAAGGTTCTTGAGCCAGCTGCAGTTTCCATTTAATCCTCAATGAATTCTTTTCCGGAACTTTGTCCCATCTTCCTTTGTAACCGCAAAGAGTCGGATCCACATCCTCTCTTATCAAGGGGCTGTGCAAGTCTCCTGCCTGGTGTGGAAAAATCACTCGTTGTCTTTTCAATATATGCAAACTTCTCAAATAATATGTTGACTCCAACCTTTTTTAAACCAGCCCGATTTTCACCTTCTCTGGTGAGAAGAAAATGAGGGGCTATGACAAAAACACCGTGGCAAAGTAGGACAGTAGAGAAAAGTGACAGTGACTGCACAGCAGAACTGATGTTTGGTATTTCATCCCTTACATTGTTTTTAGTATCAAATGGGAAAGAGAGGGTAAATACAGCTCTCGTAACCAAGGGTTGGGATACCACTGGTCGGTGCATACTTGCCTAACTCTGTCTGCATCGCTGGTTTTAGCCTTCTTTCCAAGGAAAGTGGAGCTTACAAGGATGTATCCCCTCTCCCTGCTGCTTCTGTACACATTCCTTACACTGTCTCCTATGCTTTCTGGTAACTTTTAACCTGCAGGTTAATTCTGACAAAACTTGGAAGACAGAAGTCTAAAGGATCAACCGTTTTCTGATATATTTATTTAATCAACAGCTAAGATGATTGATATATTTATTTAATCAACAGCTAAGATGATGGGGCTAAGAGGGAAAAGATACTTCATAGGCATTCAAGCTTCATTAGTTCTGTTTTTCATGGAATAACTCAGTTTTTCTAGACGTTTCATTTCTTTCTCTTTCCTCTTTGGTGTAGCATAAAATGTCAGCAAAATTAATGTAACCTTCCATAATATTTGCAGTTCTTCCTCTGGGCTTTGTTGTGCTTAAGGTCTACCTGCACTGATAGTGCAAATCATGTAGTAGCTTTTAGAATTTTGCTTTAGAATAATTGCCTGAATGGAGGTAAATAAGGCACATCATTTTTCCAATTAAGCAATTGGAATATTGATTTTAAAGTGTTTTTCAATTGCTGTGGTGAAAGATTGTTTGTTAGTCCTGTAATGCTTTAGATTGTACGTTTAAATTTTTTTTGTGGAGTTGCTGATGCTTATTTTGTACAGTTTAGTTCCAGTCAGATGGTGCCAGTTGCTGCAGCTCTTTTAGGACACAAAATTTTAACACATGTTGTGTTTCTTTTAGCCTGTTGCTTTGAGAACCATGACTTGCCAGCGCTGTGTATAAGGCTTTGCTCGCTGCCTTTTGATTTCGACTGTAATTGTCTCAGGAAAGGAGCCGTATCTTACTTTGTCTCCACAACACTGGGCTTGTCCACAGCGCTACAAAATTATTACGTACAAATGCTGGTAGCACAGGTGTTGCTATGTTCACTTAATGCCATGTGGAATACAGTCATGAAATTGTTGTCTGACTCACAGTACTGTCCATGGCAACTACTAAAAATAATATTGCTGTGATTTACTCCTAAGATGAGATATACTGGACAGAGAATTGTAGAATTGTTCTGGTTGGAAGAGACCTTCAAGTTCATCGAGTCCAACCGTTAACCCAGCACTGCCAGGTCACTACTAAAACCTGTCCCTCAGCACCACAGCTACATGGCTTTTAAATCCCTCCGGGGATGGGGACTCCACCACTGCCCCGGGCAGTCTCTTCCTGGATTTGACAATCCTTTTGGAGAACAAATTTTTCCTAATGTCCAACCTAAACCTCCCCTGGCACAACTTGAGGCCATTTCCTCTTTTCCTATTGCTTGCAACATGGGAGAACAGTCTGATTCCCACCTCACTACAACCTCCTTTCAGGGAGTTGAGAGTGAGAAGGTCTGCCCTGAGCCTCCTTTTCTCCAGGCTAAACAACCCCAGGTCCCTCAGCCACTCCACACAAGACTTGTGCTCTAAACCCTTCACTGTCTTCATTGCCTGTCTCTGGCCAGCTCAGAAATGAACCCAGAATTCGAGAAGTCTACCTTACTATTATTTACCCAATAAACTGTAGAGAAAGATGTTCTCCCCACCAGTGCTCCGAATAAAGCTGACCAAGGGTGCTCAGTGGTTATGAAGAGCTTTTGCTCCAGTCAGTGATATGAGAGGTTGGAAGATGGATGTCCTAGGCAGCTAGATCTAATGATACAAATGGCTTTATCATTTATTTTGGCTGATGCAAAATGACAGTCTTTGCAAATTTGGAAGGATGGGATCTGCGGTCCTGCTTGGCGGCTGATGTTGTGAAGCAGAGTAGCTTGCTAGCTCTGCATTGCACACTGTCTTCAGAGGTAGCCTGAGTAATCCACCTGGAGTAACTTGAGGTTCTGATCTGAGTCCATTGTCCAGGAATATTCGAACAAGGTGCAATATTTGAGGCTGCTTTGACTTGTTGCTATTTACAGGGCAACACTATTGGTGTAGCTGTTGCCTCCCTTTGACTGGTATTCCAGAAAGATAATCGGTCCTCTGAAATGTCAGATCACTCTGTGCCAAAGACTCGTGTTGTTGCTGAATATGACCCTTAATTATTGATATGTCTACAACTCAGTAAGCATTAATGGAGAGGAATCGTGTGGTGAGAAGAGTGAGGCTGGAAGAAGGAAGAATGTATGATGAAAGGAAACGTGTGTGTTTAGAATGTGAGGGAGGAAAGATTTGTTAAGGCTTGGGAAGTTAACGCTCCATCTGCTTTTGTGGAATGTGGAATTAACATTTCTAATGTTTTTTTCTGCTCTAATTGTTTCTGGAAAGTTGGGTTTATAGCATCAGTTAGAAATAACTGATATCAGCTGACAGGTAGAACTGCGTATCAGTTGAAAGTAGAACTGCATGTGTATTTAGTATTGAGAAAAAAGATCTATCTGTAGAGACAATGCAGGGGTTACAGGTGTCATAGACTCTCCGCTGCCTAGAATTTTTGAAGTTTTTTCTACACAGATACTTTGTTTTAAACTATAGAGGCGGATTTCATCCCTCACGGTGCTTTAGTCTGCTAGAAAATCTAGAAGGAAAACCCCCAAAACAGACCACGCAAGAGCATATAAACCCAGCTGAACCCATCCATAAAGCACCGTACTACTTTAAAATAATTACTAGCACCAGGTTTCTGAAAGTTGGCAAAGTTATTTGCATATATGTGAATCTTTTTCAAGTGACAGGAAAAGACAGGATTTATGTTGTTCTTGTCTCCTAATATATTGTCTGGCTTTTTGATTTATAAAAAAGACTGAAGGTGTTTTCTTATCCTCTGAATTAAAGATGCACACACTGCACGGGGTTACTTGGGTCTTACTCAGTGCTCAATCAAACTCAAATGGCGATTAGGTATATAGCTGCTCGGAATTAAGGCTGAGCGTCTAATGTCATATTTCCTTACATTTTTAATATAAAATCAGTATGCATTTTGTTTGAAAATCAGTCATATAGCAGAGGACTGTGTGGGGATCATAGACTCTTAAACTGACAGCCCAAATCATTAAAAACATCTGCTTTTCCTGATCTGTCCCCGCCCCCCACCGTTATAATCTTATCTCCTACCTGTAGAGAAATAGTGCAGTAAAAATAATGTTGCAGCTGTGGGTGACAGAACATTGCCTCGGGATTTGGGGTGTTTCTTTTATCTCTTGGGACCAAAAATTGCTGCAAATCAGAAGTATGTCATTATTGATCACCTATTAAGTAGGTAAGATTTATTTTTTTTAAGGGCAGCCTTTTGGTGTAGATGCCTGACTTGGCTTGACATAGCACTGGTTTTGTTCATTACGTGTAGGTCTGGTTTGAATACTAGTATGCGGCAAAGATTTCCTGATCACAAAGTGCAGGCCTGGTGCTAAAAGAGCTCTGACAGCCAACATTCCTATAAGCAGCAGTTTGTGCTTCCCAGAAATGCTGATGTTAAATTTGTACGCGCATAATTGTGGCTCCTCAGCTGATGCAACTCCTCTCCTTTCTTTGATGAAGTGACGCTGGTTTTTATGCCCTGGCAGTATTAGGGAGCTTGTGTTGCAGGAGACTGGGGCATTGAGTCCCTCCATTCCCGAGTATTTTTGCCCTTACTTCCATTGTCAGTCCGTCCCTCAAAACTTTTTCCTGCACAAGCTACGCTTTTGTTTTCAATCTTCGCTTTTCCTTTTTCTCCTTTGATCTGTAAGGAGCGTTAAACCTCATTTGTAACTCTTTCCCCTGCCACAGATTGCCAAATTGAATCCATTTGAACTACCTTCCTGCTCATACCTGTTTTCTGAAAGAATTTCATCACGGCTTGGATAGTGTATTCTTAAAATTCAGCCCAAGGAACTGGTTCTTTCTGTAGCATTTTGGGGATTATATATTAAAAAATGCATAAGCAATAAATCTCTTTTTGTGATTCACAACACTGGCAGTACATACTGCCCTCTGAATCAATTACAGATTTCATCAGTCCCACTTTATACCTGCTTCTGAATTTGTTTTAAAATAGCTCTTATTTCATATATGCATAAGGGGTATGACAATTTGTCATTTCGCTACTTTTTTCTGTCTCCAGCAGTGAGATCTAGCTTAATTTATTAAAAGTATTAGTGTTTCATTAATAAAAGCACATTTATTCCTACCAGCCTGTCAAAATTAGGGTCTCCTCCAAACCCTTACCTAGGCTTCAAGCCTTTATGCTCTGATACATGTGAGAAAAGCTTCAGAGTTATTCCTGTGCAATGTTAACATTTTGAGAGATAAATCTCTCAAAGCTTTGTCTTAGGCATGGGGGTGTAACTGCCTTAATGAGGATTATAAGGATATTTGCACAAAAAATAGTGATCTAAACTGTAAGTGTTGAAAATAGTCAAAAGTTAAGGTAGGTGATGTTTCATAATGACAAGTTCCCCCTTAAGATCCATCAGGTAGATGATGCACTTGTTTCAAGCTGTCTTAGGTACTTTTGCAGAACAATTTGGTGGACATCTATTGGAAAAGGAGGAAGGGAAGAACAGAAGAAAAAAGTTAGACACCACCCCTCTCAGACTTTTTTTTCCTTTCTTTTTTTTTTATTATTGCAAGACAGAACTAAATATCTGAGTATATTCTTAGGATGAAGTTTTACAGTAGTGCTTAGGATCAACCTTTGAGATGTTTTCAGTTCCCACGGTTTTATACCCAGAGATTTGGAAGAAGGATTTCTACTGCCTGTGACAGCACATTTTCCATCAGTCAATTAAACCCAGAGTTTATTGGATCATAAAGGCAAGATCTTCTTATTGATGTTGGTGAGATAATGGCAGAAATTGGTCTGAAAACCCAAGGTTAAACTGGTTTTGGTCTGTATTTTCGTGTATTATCCCCAAACATTTTTCCTGTTTGTTTTTTTAATAGTAAACACAACAAAAAACCTCCATTATTCCTGGTATAATAAGTCTGCACTCACTTTTTTTTCAATATTTTAAAAGAGCTTGTGATGAAGGGGCTGTGGATTAGTTGATCTTACTTTTATACTGGGAAGGCTGGTAGAAATATTAAGAAGCAAAATCACAGGATACATGGATATATTTCTTCTAGGGAAGCATTGGGAGGTGTGAGCACAGCCTTGGAAATCAAGTCTCAGAAATCTGTTAGAGTTCTCTGAAGGGCTTGCCAAGCATTTGATCAAGGGTGATCCATAAATTCCATATACTTGGATTTTCAGTAAATTCTTTTTAAGGTCATTTCACAAAAACTCTCAAAGAAGCAAAACTGTCCTGAATAAAAAAGGAAATTTATCTTGTGAGTTTAAAAACTGGTGAAAGGATGGGAATAAATTGTCACTTTCAGAATGGAGAAATTATTATATGTGTCCCACAGGGAACTGTGCTGGCACCTAAGTTATTAAGATGATCTTTGAAAGTGAGGGAGAGAATGAGTTGGAAGAGTCTGCTAATTAGGGTAGTAAAAATGAAGGTTGCATGTGAAGAGTTACGGGAAAGGAATTCCAGTTGCAACAGTTGATGGTGAAGTGGCAGATGAAAGTCAATGCAGATGAAGGCAAAGTAACACACAAAGAAAAGATGGTCCTAATGGTACGTAGATAAGAACAGGTCTAAACTCACCACTAGTAGCCAGGGAAAAAAATCTTGGACCCTCTCTGTGGTCAGTTTTTTGAAAATTTCTGTGTAGTAATGCCAAAAATGATAATCTCATTGAAAGAATACAGAATAGTCCAGCAAACACTATTGTGCCCTTGTATATCTTCCTTGGGTACCTGTTTCTTCGGTGTCAGCTCAAAACGTGCTGAGAAAGATGATAAATGTGGTCCAAGAGTTGGAATGACGTCCGGATGAGGAATGAGGCAATAGAGTAGAAGTCTTCAGCCTTGCGGGTAAAGGATGAGAGAGCCCTGTTGTATCACAGATGGTTTAGAGATGGTAAATGTGGAGTCAGTGTTTACTTTTAATCACAATATTAGAATTAGAAGCATCAAATGAAATGAAATAAGGTATTTAAAGGCCCAAAATAGTTTTTCACACAATGCATAATTAAATTTTAGAATTCATTGACACAAGAGATTGTGGGTGCCAAAGGTTTGCATATGTTCAAAAATTAATTAGTCATGGAAAAAAATCCTCTGTGGATGCTTGTTAAGCACAAAGCTTCTGTCTCAAAGAAATCCGGAGCCACGTGTGAGGTGTGAGAGTCTTTAACAGGAGAATCACTCTACATACTTTTTCTTATTATTTTATTTTTAGTAAGACTTCCCTACTACTTGTTGTATAACATTTTACAATGGTATTGTATAGAACTTTAGTATAGTTTTATATTATAGAACTGTAATTTTATAGTATAGAACTATACTAGTTTATATCTGAAGATTTGGCCAAAAAATCTGAGTTAAACTCTGTATTTTTCCTCTCTATAACACATCAATGAACCCAAGAAATAGTGAATGTGTTAAAAGTGTTTATACTGAGTCAGAAGAGAAAAAATGTGATGCCTAAATAATAATTTGTATGTGGAAAATGGTATGGATTTGGGAAGTCAGAAAATATTCTTCCCGGAAGGTATTTTATTCAATTTTTTAAGCAGTTCTCTGGACTTATGTTTTTTTACTCATAAAGTCATAAATAGACCACAAAAAGAAAGAATGTCAGTTTTGGAAGCCATACTTACTTTCCTATGGAAGATGGGTGCTTCATAACGGCTTTTCTTTTCTTTTGATACCGTATTTAAAACATGACCACTTATTCTATGATGCATCAAAAAACTGGGCGAAGTAAAAATATTAACATTTTCAAACATAATTTCTGTTCATAGGTATTTTGACCTAAAAATCAACAGCTGCTACTTAACCCGTCTTTCTAAACAGAATTAAATTACTTTGCTGTGTACTTCGAAAAAATCTTCACTTTTATCATTGATCAAAACTCCTCCTCATTTTTATTCCTCATAACAGAGGCACCCAGAGGCACTTCAAGCGGGGACACCACAGTGCAGATATGGGACCTCTCAAAAGGCAGATGCCTTCTGACTTTAGAAGGACGTGCCCAGGCTGTGTGGGACTGCTCATGGCATTCGTGTGGGGATCTCGTGGCTTCTGCCTCCATGGACAGCACAAGTAAAATATGGGATGTTAACAGGTATGGAGTTACTGGAGATGCTTTAGTAGCTGATTAATAGTTCTACTTAATAACCACTGGTTTATGCTTTAGCCCAGTGAGATGTCTAGCATCTATTTGTGATCTTAACTTTAAGAACATAGATGAATCAGAGGGAGCAGTGCACAAAACACGTGATTTATTAGATAAAGGCTTTACTAAATAGGGAGCTAGGAAGGATTTAATTTAAGATAGTGCCAAAAAAAAAGTATTTGCTTTTATTTTGCTTCTGTTATTCTGTGTTGTTGGGGTTTTTTTTTTAGGTCAGAGTTTTGTGGAACTTCAATATGTAATTTAAATAAGTAACTCATACAACACACTTTAATTGAAGCTTGGACAAGTGGAAATTTGTTTTATTCTTTCTATATGCTTTGGCAAGGTGACTCCTGGTTAATAAATCAATATATACCTCTTTATTTTCTTTATTATCCAGGCAAATACATTTTTATGAAGGTGCTTCTAGAATATTACTATATTCCTGCTCTACCAGTTAATTACAAGTTTCTCAGCTTTCTTCATCTCTATTTGAGGTGACATATTTTGATGAATTTACACCTTAAAGGAATGGATTTATTTTTTTTCCAAACTGTTCCTTCTAGACTCCTGAATGATTTAGAAGCAGTGTTACACCACTGTACTCTACTAGGTCTGATTTTTATCAACTCAAAGTTGTCAGTCCACAGACAGGTCTCCAGTCTCATAGGTGTTTTCCCTGGCTCTTTATTACCCAGTCCTTATGGATTTTTCCATTCCCTCTTGGTCTTTTTCTTCCTTTGCATTTGAATAGGTGAAATACTCCTTAAAGTTTGTTGTCTGCTGCAGGGAAAGGAGCTGTGCTGAAAAAGCAAGGGAGAATTTCTTCCTTCATTCCTTTTGCCTAGCTCACTCCCACTCTGCTCCAATTCCAGTGAGCCCTGCAACTGAGACCTAGAGACCTAATTTAGGCATGTGCTTGGTGAAGCAGGAGTGTTGAGGGCTTGTGTTGTGAAAGTGAAATACTCCCCTGATAAGCGTGGGTGAGTTGAGATTATTTGAAATACTGTAATTCGGCCAGATTTTTTGAGAGCTAAGTAAAACTCTGTTAGTATCAGATGTTGAGCCTTGCTTTCAAATTGTGGATTGAGGAAGCACTAAATAATAATAAAAACATTGTTTTCAGAATGAGAGTCATCTTTTCATGAATTATTCTGAATTATTTCAGCTAAGCTGAGAGCAGCTACTTTAAAAACTTGAAACAAATATTCAATTTTTATAAAATCATAGACAAAGCAGTTAAAGTTTGGCAAAGTTCAAGACAACTGAGAAGTGGGTTTTATAACAGAAATTGTCAGGCTGTTCTGATAACAAATGATGCTTCCACCATTACTATCAGTAATAAGAATTAATGGTCAGTATTTTGCTTAGAAATGAAAACACCGGAAATCTGTTGTGTCATTGCCTCTCTTCGTAACCTGCTGTAGGATTTTAATACTTTGATCATCCTTTATGGCATATTCATGACCTTTAAGAAATAGTACTAAGAATAGTTTTAATTTTATGTCAGAATGGTTTTGAATTTGCATAGACAAAGGCTTTGTTTAGACAATTTAAAATATCTTCTCTACCAAGGAAGCTTTTGTAGTCAGTGGAATCAAAGCAAATCTTCATCACCAACCCATGCCTCCCACTCACACTCATTACCAACTCTCATTTCTACCTTCAGTGTACCTGGTGTGCATTTTGCATTTGAAAATGAGAGTAAGGAGCAGAGCTATGATGTGAAAGGCTGGTTATCAGCATATAATTATTGAAATCTTAAGATATGCAAAAATCTTGGTGGCTAAAGGGAGCAAGAGGTGGCACAAAAATGTGGTGTAGTACACTTGAAGTAGGAGTATTCAGAGTATGAAATGAAAAAACCACACTCCTTCCAGTCTGTTCACAATAAAAGCCCATACGTTCATTTATGTTACGTTAGCTAAGTCCAAAAGACAATTCGAGTTCTGTTCAGCCGGTGTGTTTAGATGAATTTGTACGACGTGCTGGTGAAGTGTATGTGGTGTGTGTACCTAGTGTAAAATGAGTACAGTGGAAAATTAGATGCTCTTGAAGAGCTTCTGGAGAAAGGGATTTGATGACTAGAAGACGTGGCTGTTTCAAGCTTCGGACATCGCACCTGAAGACCTAACTCTGCACAACAGTCAGCTGCAAGTGATCCTTATGCCCATCTTGACTCATTCAATTCTGGGTCCCCCAGTTCAAGAGGGACATGGAGCTGCTGGAAAGAGTCCAGTGCAGGGCCACTAGGATGATTAAGGGAAGGGAGCATCGACCTTACAAGGAGAGGCTGAAGGAGCTGGGTCTCTTTAGCTTGGAGAAGAGGGGGCTGAGGGGGGGGTCTGATCAATGCTTATAACTAACTAGAGGGTGGATGTCAGGAGGATGGGGCCAGACTCTTCTCAATGGTGTCCAGCGACAGGACAAGGGGCAATGGGCACCAACTGGTAAACAGAAGATTCAACCTGCTATTGACAGATGAAGCAGGCTGGTAGTTTTCAGTCTGGACTGTTAGTTTGCTGATGCTTATATGCAGAAATGCTATACAAAAGAACCTGCAGTGTATTTTGGCTTAGCAGTACTAATTGTCAAGCTAATTGGCTGAGTTTGGCGACACTAATCCTAGATGTTTCCCAGAGTGTCTCCTGTAAATTCGTGATGTGCCTGGGGTTCTCTGATATGACTGAAGCCAGCTGTGCTGGGTACCATAGAAATGCGCCACCTGCTTCAGACTCCTTTACAGTCTGGGTGTGTGCAAAAAAAATGGGAAGGTGGAGCAGGCCTTCCACGAGGGTTTTTGATGCTTAGAAATTTGTCTTCTTCCCATCCTCACAGAGTATGTGTTTATCTCGTTGTCACCTTTAGAATTCTCCCTCTCCAGGTGTCTGCCAGTTGACACAAGCTCTGAACAGGGGACGGCACAAGATAAAACATTTGTGGTAGAATAATCATCAGTGATCACAGTTAATCTACTTAATCTAGTGATTTATTCTTTCCACTAATAAGGAATTAACATTTTATAAATGAGAGCTGTCTTTCTTCCTTAATATTACATGTTTGGATGGGTGCCTGCTTTCAAATTGAATGGTCCTGGAGAGCAGCATGTTGGAGGAGGAGAAAAGAAAGGCATCACTGCCACCTTTCTGAAAGAGATCTGTCATAAATACATGCTGCAAATATAAAAACATACATTTCTGTAATGGGCGGTAGTTGCCTTTTTATTTCCAGACTTGAAAAAGTTGCTTTTGTATATTGGTAACATCCTTTTTAATCTATAAACGTAGCTTTTGAAATACCTACAACAGAGTTCTCTGTGTTTGAAAACTTGGTATCAAGAAAGCAGGGAGGCCGTATGTAATCTTTTAACACCAAAACCCAAGGTGGAGCTTTCACAATCCTCAAAGCTGTTATTGGAGTCCAAAGAATACAAGGTGCAACATCTATTAACTAGGAAAAGGTTGCCAACAGCTTTAATAAATTGTTATTCCTTGCCAATGATAAGAAAATTCAGTTTGAATTTTGTTTTGTTTGAAGGTGAAACAACTGCTGAATTATTTTTTTTTTTGCCATAGATATTATTCACAGGCATTGTTCTTTTGTGTACGTTGGAAGTTTGTCACCTACCTAGCCACAAACGCCATTCCTACCAGGAGGATAATGTGACATAGCTTTGTAATTAGCAATGTTCTCCTAGATAACTTCCGTGCTTTCTGTTTGAAGATACAATCTGAGTTTAAAAAACAGTCAGAAAACCAACAAACAAAAAAGCAAGCACCTGTTTTCTTCCCCGAAGACACAGACACATGCTGAGATGCAACCCTGATCCAAGTTACTGGAAGGATTCGTGGGAGTCTTGAGTTCTGGTGTTGGAACCTCTTGATACTTTCTACTGGGAGAATTGGCTACTTTTAAAGGAAATTAAGGAGAAAATGGCCTAAAATATGTGAGGGGATGGGTAAGAAAGAGAACTAATGTACCTGCTATAGTTGGAAGACTAAAAACCAGCAAAGCACAGGCATATCTGCTCTCTTCAAGGTTATCCCATCTTCTTAACGATTATAGGAAGTGACTTTGAACACCGAGTCAGGGAAGAAAGGAGGAGGCTTTTAACTTGTGAGCCAGTTTTTATTCAGCAGCATAGCTCAGATTGAAAATACACAGCCAGCCATGTTAATAGCTCGACAAACAGTTCCAGGATTGTTTTCTCAGACCATAAATTCAGGACTGTCAAAGTCATTTTGGCAGGATTAATTTCAATTATCCAACTGTAAATATCATCAGAGATTTACAGTCTGATCTCTGATATGCAAATCAAACTGAACATCATATATCTCATGTAAACACAGGCGGTTGTTTAGTTTTGCAAACATATGGTGTAGGCTGTATGTTAAATGCAAACATTGTTATTTATGCTTCAGGCTTGAGAAATTATTTGCACTAACATCAGAACATTCAGAATTTTTTTCTCCAGTTTATCCATTATATAGTCATTGGACCAGTTCTCCATTTTTTTTCTGGTTTCTTTCACTAGTGCAAAATATGGTGGGATTAGGCCACGGAGAAATGCAATTCTGTCCTGCAGCCGACCTCAGGGTGAATAAATGTTTGCGAACTGTTGCTTTCTGTTGCTGGTTTTTAATCCATCACTTACTTGTTTTCGTTTAACACAGTAACTTTTGTCTAGCTCCCTGAAAATTCTCCTGTAATGAATATTTTATTTTAAAATTCTGAAAAATGTAGTTGTTTACATCAATACTCAGTCATTGCTGGTATCTTTGGGTGCACTTGTTCAGGTACACATTTAAAAAAAAAATCACTGTTAATTGTCCTGTACAACCAGTAACACAGCATCTTCTTACTAAGGTATTAGTATGTTCTTTTGCTTATTTCCAAATATACACCAAAATAATCGTTGACACCTGTTGTCTTTCTACAACAAGACAGGAAATTTTCATTTCTTTACCTGCTGTCAGATGTATATGACATAAATTAATTACTACTTCACGTAATTCCTCCTTTTGTTCTTAAGCCTGCTTTAAGATTCTTAGCTCCTGTTATAACTTTTCTCCACTTGGTAACTGCTGATTATGCTTTTGTTTCTTCTCAGAAGAAGCATTTTAATTTGGGGAAATTTAGGATTAGTATACATTTTAAAGAAATTAAGCAGGGATGGATTTTAATTAGAAACCCCTGATCAACTATAGCTTTCCTTGGCATGATACCATTCAATGATGATACTGCACATTTTTTATTATTAACACATCTTGACAGTGTGCAGTGCAAGACCTGGTTAAATTGGTTTTAAACAGCTGTTACAATTTTGGTTGCGTTTGGTTTTTTTGCTTTAGTCTCAATGAAGAAGTTAGTTAATGTTGCTCAAATTGTAAAACTAGTTGCTTTGTACCATCAGAGCAATGTAAAAAGGCACAAGGGTTTAGCTAACTTCTCCTGGCATCTTTCACATTCATACTCTGCTTTTTCTCCCTTTTTCCTTAGGCAATGGACAGCTTTTAAATGAAATATTTACTATCAGATTTGTAGTTATTTTTCACCAGACCAAACGTGTCTGTCTCAGGACTCTCTAAAATCTCCCTTACAGAAACTCTTAAAGATTGTTTAGCTTCAAAATGGAGCCATCCATTTACATTTTGAAGCAGAATGAGGACATGTAACCAGCCCTTGTCAAAATCCCCCTTTTCAGATGACACTTCTCTGACTCGCTTTTCAGTGGGACAGAAGCCACAAGCTCTTCTGGCCAGATACCATGTTTAATTGATTCCAGTAAAAGTGAAGCTAATCTATTTTCAGAAAAGACAAATGTCCTCCAGGAAATTAGAAGGCAGGTAGAAGAAGTCAGAGGAAATGTGGAAGGACATCTTTGGGTAGTTTGTAATGTCTGTCCTGACAGCACATCAGGAAATGCTTGCCATTTTGATAAAGGAGAATTCCCTTTGGAATCCTCTGAGGACTATCGGAGAGACAAACTGCTATTAATCCCTCAAATCAGAACGAGGCCTGTGCCCAAGTCTCCAAATATATAATTATACTGGAGTTCCATAATGCGTTTTCAGGACCAAGAAAGCCTAAAACCTAGTTGTTAGAATTCCCAGAGAGCCAATTGTAAAAATCAATTTGAAGATATGAATTATGAGGGAAAAATTTATATCCAAAGCATACCTGTATGGTTAAGGGGAAGAAACGGCTTAATCTTCATAATACTGAAAAAGAAGAATCTTGAAATGCAAAACTTAAGCAGCATAGCTTGAACTCCATGCTGCAAACTTATTTAAATCATGTTCCAGAGTTAGTACAAGCCAACAGGTATAAATAATGAGAAACGTTTAATGTGCTCACATATTTGCAACTCCAGAAAAACTAGACGAGCCCTACCTAATTCCCATGGAATGCCTAAGATGGTCAGGTGATACAATTATTTACGTTTAGTGAAACTAAGCAAAGAGGTGAAATGCTTTTCTCAAGGCCAGGTAGTGAGTTGCTACTGAAGCCATCATTAAAAACTTAACTTTCCATTCCATGGTAACATTAAAAAAGTGTCCAACTGAATTGTCCTCAAACTTCCCTCCAGGGTGAGAAGAAAGCAAATCAGAATTGGATTTTCAGTAGCAATATAGATTCATGAGAAACATATATTTATGTGGTTATTATTTCCCGGTCGCTTAAGGAATGCAGCAATAAAGCGATGCTGGTCTTGTTTGCAGTTGCATAGCAATGTTCAAAGCACACCTATGCATAAAGAAATTAGAAGTGTATGGTGGTATTGCAGGCTGTTGGCCTTCGCACTTTGTGACATCAGCTAACCACCAGTTGGGACACAGTAGAAACGTGTCTCTGTGGAGTTACACTGTCACACGTGGCAGGAATTGTGTGGCTTCCACTGAAATGTTTGTACCGGTGGTTGCTGGCTACAGATCTAGATAAATCAGTGTTGTCTGTGGTTGTTACTGGAACTGCCTATGGAAATTTAGCGTGGTCATAACAAGCGTATTTGAATTTCTTAGCAGTAAAAATGACATTTTTTAAAATATCAAAAATATGTTGAGTTTTTTTCTAAAGCATTGAGAAGACAAGTGTTAGAGCTTTGCCTTTAGGTTTCTGCTACTGATCTTGAAATGTACAGCACTGGCTTTGTTTAAGCGAGAGGAAAAAAAAGAATTACTACTTAATTTTATTTTTTTTTTTTAAACTAAGGTGTGGTCAATGGACCTGCTTTCTAAAATGTCCAAATTCTTATCTGAGAACTGCAAATATTTCTAGCAGGCTTATCTGAACTCTACAGTCAGTTACCTACATAAGATGTCCATCTTCTTGTATGGAAAGATAGCAGAGAAAGTTGTGCTTGATTTGCATAAAAGCATCTATCCTTCTCTTATCTCAGTGGTTTCCTTCCTTTCATCATTTCAGCATCCCATATGGCTTGGAAAAGCTTACTAGATGCATTTGAGGATTTTTATGTTCCAGTTGCCCTCTGTCAGCCCAGGGAAGCACAAATGTCCTAAATTATGTCTAGTTGGCCAAGAGATTCCTGTTGGACAGCAGAATGCTTTATTTGTTTGAAGTGCTAAGGTGATGTGATCTTCTGGATGTTGGACACCTTCCTACTTGGTTTACCTTTCTTGTCAAAATGCCTCCTAGAGTCTTTGGCAGCTAGGTCAAGAGCAGGCTGAATTAGGAAGGTAATGCTGAGGCTTCCTTCCATCAAATCCCAGCCAAACCAGCTGGCAGGTCCAGAAAACTCGACTCCACTTTGATTGTGTGTACTGCAGTAGGCTTGGTTTGGGTGGTTTTTCTCTCTTTGACAATGTGCAAGTTGATTTCCTTGTGTGATTTGCAAGTGTGCAGGTATTATAACTATGGCTTCTGCAAAATATTGTTCAGATGTTGACAGGGTGTTTCCACTGTCCTACATTCAGTAACCAAATGCAAAGGATCGGCACTGCAGACATTCAGCACATTTTAAGTCATAATGGAGTTTTTCACTGTATCCAGCCTCATTATCCAGTTGTTTTCTTTCTCCTTCATGTTACTTTCACTCATTACTGGCAGTCTTTTCTTTACCTAACCTGTTTTCCTGGAAATAGCATCTTACAGTATCTCACCCAAAGCAAAAATGAGTTGTACCACCAGAGGGTGATTCACACAGCCCTGAAAACTTCCAGGTATTGTGACAGAATTCAGTCTTCACTGAATTCATTCAACAGTTCATTGAAATGATGTATTTCAATCATCACGACCACATCCTGTCAGCACCAGTTAGTCCGAGTATCACACGTATAGTCTGTGATACCTGTTAACCAAAAGCACCGTGTGCTGCAACACAAGTACACCTACAAAAAGGGTCTCCTGGGTCTTCTGCTGAAGCTGGAAGACATTGAATTTTGCTTCTACCTTCTTAAATGGTGAATATCATTCTCAGCCCAACAGTGGTTTCTTTTCGCAGTGGAAGTTTTCAAAACCTTGGGGCTCACTTCTGTCCTAAATCTTAAATGTCCCTAAATGCTAGGACCACAGGCATATAGTACAATTTTTTTGGTACCCTGTGTGGATTTTTCTTTGAGCCAGGTCTTGGAATCTTCAGAGTAGGCTTTGAAAGCTATAAAGCTTATCTCCACACGATACAAGTGGTTCAGTCTTTGAACTGTTTACATAGGCGGCCTGATGCTTCTCATGAAAATAAGGGAGGTTTTTGCCTTAACGGAGGTGAAGATCGAGATGAAGAAAAGAAAAAATTTGGTCATTTCCCTCTCCACTTCCAATATTCAGAATAGGTTTTCTGATGTGAATTGAGACAGAACATCATGCAAAATCTCTTTCTAGACTGGCCAGTATCTTTCCCAGCTGGGAATCAGTTCACCATCTGAAAGACAATTTTTATGCTTTTGTTTACTGAACTCAGAGCCTGCAAAGTCATGTGCATCTGTGGGAAACCTATTAAATATGTATTGGAATTATCCAGTTGACGCAAACCCAGTGAATTTCTTTGTATTTTAGTATCTCTTTCAAACATATTTCTATCACCAAAAAAATTTCTAGAGAATACAATCTTAATATTGGGACTGCAGTAAAATGTCAACAGAATTTGTGAATTATTTAATACAAAGCAGATAGTCATGGACCATTTCTGTTGCATAAAGGGCATGCCAGTTAGCTACACAGTGTGAGCATAGTTGCAGTTATACTTGTATCTCTCCTCTGAAGTTCTAAGAAAAAATTAAAAATTAAAAAAATCTTCTGCAGTTATGTTCTGCCAATTAAAAAAACCCTTTTCATAGCTTTTTTTTTCTTTTTTTTTCTTTTTCCACATCAGAGTTTGCTTCATAGTAACACAGATCTGAGCTAACTGTGTTTGGAAGGTTAAGATGAAAATAAGGGCTTGAGGACGTAATGTGCAATACTGGGTGTGAAGTTAGGAGCTAGCACTGTGGGTTGATGAAAACCTAATTCTAAGTGTGTCAACCTTTTGAGTAATCCTCATCAGGTTATCACTCACAGCTTGACAATGCTTTGATTACATATTCAGCAGCTGCAACAAGCTTATAAGCTATGCTTTGCTATGTGCTACTGAAGATTTTAGTAGTGGCTTACCAACAAGATGAGAAGATGTCACAACTTCTAGAATTATAATGCCAGTATTAAAACCTTGGCAAGCACTGATCTGTTGGTTATCAAATACACCAGTTGGGCTCTTGGGACCAGATTTTGAGATCTTCATAACTGAGCTTCTCATGAATACACTTTTAGGTGTACGAGTATCGAGGAACTGCTTTTTGTGCCTGTACCTGGCACGTGAGCAGTTTTTGGATTTGCAAGGTTGGGAAGTAAATAAGAATCAGCTCATCCCACCTCAACAGGTAGATACCCAACCTCTTCCTACTCTGAAGTGTCCAGTCCTCAGAGAAGTTGCTCATTTTTCCAGTCCTGTGGTATTGAGCATTGAAAACTTGCACACTGTTAGGAATGGATTAGATGTCCTATCTTTCAGATAGGACATTTTCTATCAGACTGAGGCCAGATTAATTTCGAAAGGACTGAGAGGTACACTTCTCCAACTTACTTGGGCCAAATCTGTCTGAACTGGAAATGGCTGGATGTTGTTTCCATTCGGGATTAAGAGTAACTTGCTAATGAAATTTAAGCATTTCAAATTAGTTCCTGAACAGAGCAAAGAACTCTCTCCTCTTGAGAAGGGGAATACAGGTTCCGAACTATAAATGGAGGAAACTAAACCAGTACTCTTACACTTCGTGCATGCGTTTCAAGCTAACCTTTTCCTCCAGCTGTTGACAGAAGGAAATCGAGCCCTTTTCCAGCTCTTTTTTGCGGGACTGAAGGTGGTGTATAATATAAAAGCAGGCTTGTAAGAAGAAAGCAGCAAATCAGAGTGGTGGGAAGCAGCCTTGGGTATTTAGCTCTTCATACTCTGTGTTTGAGTAGTTTTCCTGCTGGAAACAGAGCCAGTCCCATGGTTTGCTACAGTGATCTGAATGAAAATGCCAGCACCCACAGCTGAAGTCAGTAGGCCAGGCTTTTTATTCCTTACTCCAGCAGCGGCTTATTAGAGAACCTAGGATGATATTGTTTTTGTTGTGGCTCCGTGTCTAAGAGCACAGCAAATCCATTATTCATAATATCTTCCCAGGTTCACAAAGCCATTGAATAGTGGTGCATATCTCCTTAAAGCTGCCACCCACTCAAATCCATTCTATTTGGATAAATAAAGAAACTCTGCACTGAAGAAAACCAATTTGAAAACACACTGAAATTCATTTTCCTCACTTAAATATTAAAGTGCTTATATTTATAGCATTTCAGCCATGTCGTACTGTTTTCAAGAAGGATTTGCTCATTTAATCGGTCTAAAGAAATTTCAGTAAATTTAAAATATGGAAGAAAATAAACTAATGTACGACAAGAGTAACACTGCTTCTTATGCAGTGAATCTGCACTCCATAGTTTAAACCCATCCATTAATATTCTGTGTAACTGCCTAATAATTTACAATACCACAGCACTGGCCCAGGCTCTCATGGTTCTCTGCATTATTGCAACAGACTGATTTTGTTGTTGTTTTTTTTTTGAATCAAGTAGTTTTTTATTTGAAAACTGCAAAGGGTTAAAGTTCCTGATTTGCAATACAGCAATAAATAAAGAGGGGCCTCTAACATTCACTTGTCATTGCCTTTTTAATTTTGAGACTGTAGATTTTTCTTTAACTTTTTTGGTAAAGGCATTTTCTTTTATATATCAGGAAAGAGTAAGACAGCTTCTGGTAGAATCATTCATGGTGTGTGTATAGTTTTGGTGCCTAATGCATTTGTTTGTCATGTTCAGGGAACACAGCTTGCAGAACTCCCTTCACACGTGCATTGAGCAGTGTACCCATGTGGTTACACAAATCTCCCTGAATATGGGTTAGGATTAAAGTTACAGACATGTCAGTCTAATCTCATTTTAAAAAAAAAAATAATATAACTTGACCGGCTTCTTAATTTATGAAGTGCTGGTACTGCTTTCTCTACCCTATATGGAATTTCATCACTATAAAGCTAGACCAGCAAATGGATTCTGAGGTAAATTAATGGTGGAGTTTTAGTTTGCTTTGATGGGGGTTTTCTAGGGGGTGGGGGTTTTGAGGCCTTACAGGTGAATTAAGTCAATTTTATAAAAACCGTGTGGATGTAGTTTTGTTCTCTAGTTTTATTCTGCCCGTCTCCTGTATTGCTCTTGTTTCAGTTTTTCCCTTTTGTCAGTAGTTTTACAAAAGTTGATTTTTTTGGAAGGCAGGCAAGAATTTTATTTTAGAAACAGTGAAAACCCAGTTGCAGTTTAATGTCGACTGTTGGGAAACAGCAGCTTTGCAAGAGTCACTTCTTGTTCTTCAGCGAGGCAAGTCTTTCCCTTGTCAGCTTCTGCCTAGTCCTGGTAAAGTCAGGTAACAAAGTTCTCACCTAAGCAGATGTTGGAGGGTGGGCTGCCTTCGTTTAGTATGCACAAAGAGTTGAATCTTGCAAGTCCCCGAAGGGTCGATTGAAAATCTGTTGGAGTGGGCACACTGTCACTTTTGAAAATCCCGTTAAGGATCTAATTGATTATTTAGGTACCCAAAAGGTATGTGAATCTGAGATTCTGCATTGTCAGGGAAGCTTGGAAATCTCATCCTAAACGTGTAAAGTTATAGAGATTATGATCTGATAGATCTCTACAGGATGAGCTCCCTGTAGGCTTTGGCAAGGTATTTTAGACTTCAGTGTTACAGGAGTAGCATTTTTTTAAAAATGTGCCATTATATACTGTTAGAGACTTAAAGTCCTATAAAAAGCAATTATTTACTACATTCATCACTGACTTTTGAGAAGAAATAGTTCAGATCAGCCTCCTATTAAGATACTAGGACTCCACAGAAAATGTGCATTCCAGTGTACTCCATTGAGTTGGTCTAGCCCGCTAGTGTAAAGATATTTCAAGTTTTATTTCTCATTGTCACATTTGTCATTTTCTGTATTATGAGTGACCAGTCAGTGGTTGTGCATATCATGCCATGGTCTTTATCTATTAATGTAATCATGTAGGAGAGTGAAATAAATGATGCAAGGGGAAGAGAATGAAAGAAAATTTTTCAGGGTGCTTGAAAAGCACTGTAAAGGAGATCTGAATATTGACTTAGATGGCTCACCTGTTCCCCAGTGTTTTATTTTAACAGCAGAAGTCTAAAACTGTACGATAACCTGTTCGAATGGAACTGTTCTAACATAAGCCTTAATAAACACACAAAATTAAATCACTTGGCAGTGATCCATCAAAATCCATGTATACTCTTACCTTGCAAAATCAACAGCAGCAAGTTCTTGGATGAATTGAGAGACATCTGGGTTTAGTTGTTCAGGGTTAGCCAAAAGAGGCAGAAGTTTTACCTAGAAAGTTTTTATATTAAAAAAAAAAACCCAAGCAACCAAATAATAAAAATATGGCAGCATCCATATTAACTGCGAAAACAGGACGTCAGTTTAATGCTGATGTCAGCTGATATGGTAATTGAGGATAGCCCACTGTCACCAGGGAGCAAGACTTTGCTTATTCGGCTGCAGAACTGCTGAGCAGAAAACATGCTCGTACTAGTTCTGTAGTGTTTAATGTCAGCTTAAATGGTTTAGATCTATCTTATTATTACTGAGATTGTGCTTATCTGATTATCTAGTACCCGTCTGCCTTGAGGGAGCAGGAGATAATTGTTTAATATAATAAGGCTATGGTTTTCAATAAGCGATTTCTGGTGCTCCTGTCTTTAACTGTCCAACAAAAAAATCTCTTAAGGAAGCTGGGTTCGCCGAAAGTACTGAGCAAGGGTTAGAGTTGAAAAATAATATACGCATCACCATGTACCTTTCTGAACCTGAGTGCACCTTGCTCCTCAATTGATGTCAATAGATGGTTAGAGGATAGATGGTTATACTTTCTGTATATTCTAAGGGAGACCCAGGCACCTCGGAGGAAGAGAAGATTGTGTTCTATTTCCTGTCCTAAGGACTGAAATGGCATTTTATTCAATAACTATGAAATACAAGAGCTGACCTCGGAGGGGGACTGCTTCAGATCTTGTCACTCTGAGTGCTGTGACCACTGCTCTGCAGAATGTGGGTATTTTTTTTCAGCTGACTGAATTTATTTTCTGCACATAGTCAGACTCGATGAAAAAGAAAGTTATAGCTGTGAACGGACGGTTTAATGCGTGTGTGTTGACTTCCCTGAGGCAGAGGGAAGAACTGAACCTAGGTATTGAAATTTGATTGAGGAATCTAGGATGTTCCGGGAATGCCTACTAAGTTGAGTTCCTTAGAGTGGTTTTAACAAATGTATTGTTTCTGACTGAGTTCAGGGGTGAGATAGATTACAAATTGCTAAACGTTGTCAGGATAATAATACTTTGGACCATTCCCAGACATCAATTTTTTACTGATATTTGCAAGCAAGATCAAGGTTCCGTATATGAGCAAGATGGTCCTTGAAGAGGGTGCTTATTAAGATGTAGGTTTTGGATGTAAATGCCTAAACCTTGTTTCTGTCCGATGACTTTCAAAGTCACTTTTATTGACCTGATTCTAACATTTAGAAAATACCGCCCTTCCCAAATGCAAAATAACCCAAAGTTGAAGTGTACAAAAATGCATCTCACTTCTGAAAAATCTGGGTTGGAAGTAACATGCTTCTGTTCAAACTGAAGTATCTGAAATAAAAGATCAAAGTTGATTTGGAACCCAGTTTCAATGGAAATGGAGCTTTTGCAACAGCTGTTGCCATGAGCTGAAAAATGCCTGGGGATGCCAACTATTAGGTGTTGACTAGTGAGATTTTAAAGACACCTTTACAAGGTAGAGAGTTAACTGAGCTTGCATAGTAAAAGCTAATGAAGAATGTGTTGCGATCTGCTATGGAAACGTTATGTGCTATATTGCAAAACTTTTAATCTCGGCAGTTGTCCTCCTGGAACCAACTGAAATGTTATAACAGTATTCTTTGCCCTGCTGAAGACAGAGCTGGCAACTGCCAGCCTTTTGCTGTGGTTAGGGTGGACACCATGTGCTACCAAGGCATTCGGGCTTCTCTGGCCTCCCTTCTGGCTGTAATTCAGTCCAGAACTGCTACACATGAAAAAAATTGTTTCAATTAATGGTGATTGCTTGTTGGTGTCTCTGAGATAGTGATGGAAGTACTAATTTCTGTTGCTGTTTTTAGGCTAGGTTTGGCAAAGTGATGTGTCTTCTGGTCCTGGTTCAGCTGAACATTTAAGAAAATGCTTAGATTTAAAGACATGCTTAGTTTCAAATTGCATCTGTAAAGGATTCTCCAGCCTCCCTATATTGCGTTAGAAATCAGTCTGATCTTGTAATTGTGGATACTGTTCTTCTCCCTCACTGGTGCTTTGGGTGCGCGCTGTGATTATATGAATTTAATTATAATGATATACAAGACTGTGGACCGTTCTCAAGTGGAGATTTTATGCTTTACTGTTTTATCTTTCCTTTTAAAAAAATAAAGTTTCACACTGAAAACCCTTTATCTGGAAGCAGAAAATAATACAAATAATAATACTTCTTACACAACACTTCACTTGTTCAAAGAAATGTAAGACGTTAAGAGGCTGAATCTTCAGTATAATAATGAGCAGATCCATTATTCATGTACCAAGTCAATAAAAAAGGTGGATTATTGGCATACACTGTTAGTTTTTCACACCTTCTAGTGAAAGCCCGAGTAGAATATTATTAATTCAGTAATTTGTGCTTTCATTCATAAAAAAAACCCATATAAAGCTATTGTCAATCATTTAGTAATCTCAATGTTTATCAAAATGGATCCTGGTTTTAAGCTGTATTTGAATCCCTCAAAGAATATAACGCATTTACATTTCTTTTTTGCCTGCTTTTCCTGGACAAAGATGGTACCTGTGGAAGTCTGTTGTTCTGTAAAACCCACCCAACCACTATCTGTGGTGGAAAATTGTTCCTACATACTCAATAATCAATAGTAGAAAATAAAGGTTCTTACTATTTCTCTGGCTAGGGTCAGGCAGCTGAGTCTGTGTTCAACACCATAGCAACCAGTGCATCCTTAAAACTTTGCCTTTGTGCCTTTTTTGTCTGAGAGTCTTTTTCTCTCAAGTATTGGAAGTTTCCACACAATAAATGCACAGGTTCTAGTAAAACAGGTATAGTAGAGCTCCTCCAGAAGAATAAATACAATGTTATAATTGGTGACTTTTCAAGTAAGATATATTCTGTTACATAAATTACAAGGAATTGAGGCAAATAAGCATTTTAATTCCAAAGGTAAGGTGTGAAGTTCTGCAACCTCTTTCTTTTGCAGTTACAGAATGCTCTTTCAAGGAGTATGATTATTTGGCAGTTACCTGATTTCACTGCAGGATAGAAATCTGACTGGAGCACTGCTTTCTGCTGGTTAATTATAAATTTCTTAGGGGAGTTTTGACCAAGTATCCCTCACTAGTAGACCCTGCTGAATCTAAAGTCCAAGCTATTAGACTTAATGTAATGCATTGCTATCTTTTTCTCCTCTGCCTGTGCTTTTTTGTATTTTTTGTGTTCTCAGGTACGTTCAATTTTCCCTTTCTGGGTATTGTTTGCCAAAGAGACTCTTTCAAGTCATAGAAATAGGACAAAGCAATTTTTAGAGCAGCAAAATATGTAAGGAGGGAAGGTCCCTGGAGATGAAATAAATTTCCACCGCGGCACAACAAAACAGCTTTCCTCTTCTGTTTGGGTGTTGCTGTTGACTGAGTAGCTTGTTAACAGCACACAAATGCCTAAATGGTAGCAAGCTCGTGCAGCGCCGAATAAGGGAAGCCCATACTTTGCATTTTGAGTTGGAGAAAAGCTTTACGGACAAGCTTATGGGCGCTCTATGATGGACTTGGTTTTGGCCCACATTTTGGCTGTAGGTAGATTTTAACGTTTACGTGGTGCTTGCAAGATTGAACCCCAAATTTTGTGGGATTAGACTGGGCTGGAGAGCACGCAGTGTGCTCAGACCTCACCAAATGAGATCCAAAGTGAAGAGCCAGTCCCACTCAGACGTTGCCTTTCGGTTTTCTATTAGAGTATTCCTAAAAGGGAGGCTTGCAGTATACCTTAGACAAATTCAGTCCAGTCTAGGGGCTTACCTGAAGGTGTAGTTGCACCCCATGTGAGCACAAAAGTCTGTCCTATGTGTGTAAGATGTTCCTTATAGAAGCAGGGCCAGAAGAGGATTGTGGCTACGGTTCCCGCTTACAGCAGGATGGTGTCTGTTCACCTACTAAATCATGGCAGTTTTTATTACTGATCAGCAGGGCTGTGACGGTTTTCTCGAGTCTTTATGAACTGGTGTTAAAGGAAAGCTGCCACGCTCAGTTCAGGTCCTGAAAAGTAAGGGGAAAAGAACTTTGCTAGATTTCAGAGAAGGAATCTGCACTCTGAAAAATAAACTGCTGCAGCCTTTCCAAACTTACCAAGCAAGACAAAAATGTAACTATTCAATTTGACTTTTGTCCTTTTAATTAAAAGCAGCAGTTTGATCCATTTCAGAACCTCCGTGTTTTAAGAATAGGACTCCTAAGCTCTCACCTTTCTCCTGGAGGCCTAAGAGCAGGATGTAACAGTATTTTATTGTAGACCTGTAAACTTGCTGAGTCAGAGAATTAATGCTTGTTTATATACCTAGAAAATATTAATACAACATTTCTATAATGTTTGGGGTTCTTTCTTCCTTCCTAGTTGCTAAGCCTTTGCTTTGCTTCTGGCAGGAGGAGGAAGAAAAGGACAGAGGAAGGGAAAGAATTGCACCCTTGAACTTCCCAGTTAAGTCTGACCGCTTCAGAGATCAGTTTCCTTTTACATGCTCAATTTCCTGTGCACTAGACCAAAAGTGTGAGCTGTCAGGCTCCCGTGGTGATAAACCTGGATCTGATCCTGCTCCTACTGACATCAGAGGCAAACCTTGTGTTGCTTTCAGTGGGAGCAGGACTTAGCGTGACTGTGATACAGCCAGCCTTACCTGGCCAGGCTCAAAGCAGTCTCTGATGAGAGTGATGACAGGAAGGTTTAATACTTAATCCTGCTTCTGCTCACTGTGAATTTAAATAGTGTAACAATTAAACTTACTGGAACCAACAATATAAAGTGATTTCACATGATTTAGCTCGGGAGTAACTCTGCAAACTGATCCTAGCTAGTGAAACCTCGACTTAAAACTTTTAAATTCAGGGATTGCTCTTCATTTTGGAGAGTGATCAGACTGCGAGGATTAAAACATTCCATGAGGATAAACTACACAGAGAATAATTTAATTTATATTTTCTTTCTGGATGTTTATAAATACTGCAGAATAAATGTTGACATTTAAAAAAAAAAAAGTAGTGGCATGTACTTCGACACTGCATTTTCCAAGTGTCGGACACTAGTTTGAAAGAGGGCACAAATGAATGTCCACGATTTGAAGAGAGCTTCATTTTATGGAAGACAAGTAATAATAGAACAAAGTGGCTCATATTGACAGCATTGTACTGGTGTATTTCTTTTCAGAGACAAATGTACTTTGTAGAGGAAGTGTCCTCACATGTCAATGTCTTATAAAATGTGTTACATTTAGTGAAATAATGGGTCAAGAAAAAAAAATCATTGTTGTAAATGATGGTAGGCACTTTTTACTGAAATACTGGTAGTTTTACATTCTTGACATGAATAATTGGATGTGTCACATGTGACGCTACCTAGAAATAAAATAGAGGTCATAAAATGTAAAGACATGATAGGATGCATTTATAACAGCATAAACCAAACTGGCATTTTAATGTCTTAAACCAGCCCATTTGCTGTACTTGCCCATTGATCTTGGCTGGGAAAGTTCTGTGCCTAATTTAAACGCATCTGGAAGATAAAGCCCTGTAATGGGAAAGTGATAGGATTCAGGTTTGTTCAAAGTATTCTCCTTTTAACTGTTACAATTACATCACTACAACAGGATTGGAGGCTGGTTGTTGTGTGACCTTACAAAACTTCCTCAGAAATGTTGTGTCCGCCTTCGTGGCCGGTGACTTTCTGGTGTAATTTCCCTTGGCATTGTACCTGCTAGTGATTGCAGGTCACATAGAAGAATGTTATTCAATAGACGTGAGACAGGATTTAGTTCAGTGTTGTTCTGTGGGATGATTTGAGAGAGCAGTTGTTGGGAAAGACCGTTTGGGAGTGTTTGTGCATTTGATGTATTTTTTTGCGAGGCATGTAAAAAGATGGCTGGTAGAGGCACTGACTGAAACGTACCTGCTTAAAATCCCATTAATTTCGATTGGCTGTATAGGTGCTTTTAATTACTGTGCTTGAGTCAAGTTTTAATATGGCACGGCAATAAAATAAGTAACTATGACTACTTAACTAATCATTGAAATGATATCACTCCCCACACCCCCAGTTTTTCCAGCTAAACATAAAACCCGCATGCTTTAAAAAAAAAAAAAAAAAAATCAGGAAAGGAGGCAGAGCTTGTCCTGTTTTCATAGGATCGCTAGTAAGCATGTGTTGGGTGTTTTTTTGAAAGCATTTTTAAATAGCAAAACACTTGGCAACATGTAATCTCGCTTGTCGCTCTGATTTGCTGTGTCTTTGGCACTGAGTACTAAGCTGGTGTGGAGCTCTGCAGGTTGTCCAGCGCTTTGTGCCTGCGTAGGCTTTAGCAATAAATACGTACCAGGCAATTTTAAAATGTTCCCATCAAGGCTTGTTGGCCGTACCGAGTTTTAGCTCCCTTTGTGCAGATAGGAAAATGTACAGGGTATGAGAACTCTACTCACTATCTGTATTTTCTTTTCAATTACTGTACAGTTGATGAAATATCTTAACTAGTGCATTATTTAGCTGCTGTTGGACGTTCGTGTAGAGATGGCAGCCTGTTAATATTCAGCAGTCTTATGTAAGTGGAAATATTTCCAATCTTCTGGTTTCAATGTGGTTTTACTGAAAGCCCTTTTGAATTTGAATGAACCATTCTGGAATGCAATTCTCAAAAGAGAAATCTCTAAAAATTGAGCAAGTAAAATTTTCCCATCACTGTTGAGCTCCTGATATCAATAATGCTATAATTAATTTAAATGCCAATGTTCATCGTATAGGTGTGCTTTTCTGTAACAGTCTGTCTGCGCTTGCTTGAATGTCTTAAGAAAAATGGAAAATAGGTGAGGTGGAATAAAGGCTGATTTATTGAGGGACATCATTATCTTACCTGGATTTAAGGGAAGGGAAATTGCCTTTGTAGAGAAAAAGAGAACACTGAGTATAATTAGTCATGAGTTAAGAACATGTGTTATCTGATGTTTTTTGTTGAAAAAGTAGTAATAACAGGTGAAGGATGAGGGTTGGAATCAGGATCTGAGAAGAGGTTCAGAATGCCATCTGCAGAATACTGAACTCCCGAGCAGTATTTCTGCCAAGGCATCATTTATTCAGGGCCTCTGTCTGTGGATGCAAGCAACAAGAGCACTGCAAATGCCCAACCTGCTATTCATAGATGATTCCCTCTCTCTTTGGATCTAAAACGTTCAGCGATGGTGGAGCTTATATCCATTAGGCTATGTGTTCATAATGTGAAAAAAAAAAGCCATTAGATAATGTTGCTACAGATTTATTCTAATGTAAATAAACTTGAACCATTGGATAGAGAGATGAGCTTCCATGAAAACCAGGGTGATGCTCTACCCTGCGTATCAGCTTTTTTATTTTTTGTGGAAAAAGAGCATCTAAATAAAGTGTTCCCCTTTCCGACCAAAAGATAGCTTGTATACAAGACAGCCTTGCTGAAATTATATCTCAGCTGGAAGGAAAGATGAGTTTATTTTATGTAGCACTTGGAGGTTCTGAGGAATATCAGTCAGTCAGTTACCAGAGTGGTAAATTAAATCTTGAGAGCCAGAGCTCGCTCATCAGTACGCAATGATAGGGAAGTGGCAAGGAGAGGGACAGACAACTGCATAGCGTCTGGGTGGTTATGTTCCTGATGGAAAAGTACAAATCATTTCCTTCCCTTCTGCTGCTGTCATGGTCCATCACTTTAGTCCATTTTCACCTTGCTAAGGGATTCTGAATGGGCCTTCCTGCTTTGGCACCTAATTAATCTCTCGCAAGCCTGTTCTTGCAGCCTGCCTGCCTGGGATGGTCCATATCTTATGCTGGTGACTCACAAGCAAAATATTCTATTTTCATTTACTTTCCTTCCTTTTCCTGTGTTCTTTCACCCCAAGCCCCCTCAAGCAGGTTGAAGATGTTGTTCTCCCCCTGCCTTTGAAAAGGACATCCATCCATCCTTTTATTACAGGAAAATATCCCCTTTTCTTCTCATGGAACATTGTCACACTGTGGTGTGTAAAATTGTCTGTGTTTTAAAAGCTACTAAGTGCCCACAAAAATGCAGAGCAGGATTTTACTTGTCAGAAATGGTTCAGTCACTTGGATTCCTTACAGTGAAATGGGCAAGCAGGACATCATCAGTCACTTTTTAAAAAACAGCATACCTATACACAAATAAAAGTATATGATCCGAGATGAAGAAGGCATATTCTGTAGTGTAAAACTTTACCATGAGACTGTGAAACAAAAAATTATTTTATTGAAGTTGTTTTATTGTCATATATCAAGTGATCATGAATATCAGATATCTTGTGTGCCGAGCTCTAACAGTCACAATACTTTATGACTAGTTTAAAATGAGTTCTTGTGATAAAATAACACATGTAGTCTATATAACAGATAATACTGAATAGTATAATGTATTATCTATAGCAGAAAAGCAGAGATTCTGTGAAATGATACCAGTGCAATCTAATATTCCTTTGAAATCTATTTTCTGGATAATATTTCTACTCAGAAACAACTTATCTTACTTCTGCTGTCCCTTCTGTGGGGGTGGGCTTGGTGTTCAGCTCAGTACAGAATATGCATTTCAGTCTGGAAATGGAAATTAAATTAAAACAGGTCTGAGAAGTCACTTTTGTTAGGTCAGTAGTCAGGGGTGATGTCCATCAAAACCCCTTAGCTCTAGTGGCCTGTGTTTGATCTGCAGACTCTGATTTTCTGTGCTGTCGATACAAAACCTGCAGGAGCTTCGAGAGTCCTCTGGTGACATACAGGCAGGAAGAAAAGAAAAAAAGTCACATCTTTAATTCCCCTTGCTGACAGCTTCCTCAATAAATATTGTAAGAAATTTCTCAGTTAAGAGCCACCCAGTAATCTAATTTGCAAACCCCAATGATATATTCAGCAGCCAGCTCAGGGGAGGTGTGTTTCTACTGTCACAATCACATGAGCAGGGAATAAAATTCTGAGCTCTCACTGAGAGCTGTAATAATTTATGATGAGTTGTTGGCTTTTATTTTTTCATACTATTTTTGACTCAGCTGAACAGGGGAAAGAACTGCCACTGGCTTTCCATTGGTGAGGTTTTTCCATAGTATGCTCACCTGCATGTATGTTTTCACAGGATATAACAATATGGACACTGCAAATCCATGAAGTTTCATGTCTATCTAAAGAAATCATAGACTGAAACCGGTACCAGCATGGGCAACTCTTGTATACAGCCATAATGGGTGGTGAATGATGGTTCGTTTCAGTTATCAACCCTCTTGACATCCTTGTGTAGGAGTTAAGCCTTTGCCACTCTATTCAGTTTGAATAATCCCAGATTTGTGTGTTATTTTCTGTGCTGTCCTGGTGAGGCATCCTTGAGTTCTTCCTTCTCCTCTCCTGCAACTCCAGTTTAAAGAACATTCTTCTCTGGTGTGCACATGGAAAACAAAACAGAAGCCAAAAAGCTTTTATAAAATCATAGCTATATAGCCAACTTCAGGCTCTTTTGTGAGAGAACCAGCTCTCTACAGCAGAGTCATGGTGGTTGTGTTCCTATTCCTTGACAATGGCAAAAGCTTCCTGTCTTGTGTTCCATCTGTATCAAGTTCATGCCCTGAATGGAGGAGGATCAATAGTGTGGTCCCAGAAATTAGCTCATTGAAAGATAAGAAAACAAAACAAAAAGATAAGCAAGCAAACAAAAAAACCTCTAGAGTATTACTTCATAGCTGATCAGGTGGGAGAAGGTGGGATGGTTGGAAGCCATCAGCCTTGAAAGAACTTCTGGAGCCGTGTCACGGAGTAATTTCATCCAAGCTCTATTTAGCTCATGGTAAAGACCTCAGTGCTCCGTTTCCTCACATCTGCTTTAAGAGCTCCTGTCTTATAATGGCTACTGGTGGGGCTCATCCATAGTAAGACTTCTTCAGGGAAAAGGCCTCTTGGGTGTTCACGGTGACAAGACTTTACACTCAGTGAAGAACTCCAAGGCATCATCTAGTTTCTGTAAGTCTTTCTGCAGACCTTGAGAAGAAAGTCAGGCTGCCAGCACTGTCTGGCTTGCTTTCTTCAAGATGGGTGTTGGGTATAGATTTCTTTGTAAGGAAGAAGGAATAGAGTATCTTTAAAAAGGAAACGGTGCTATCCCTATCCTACCTTTTCATCCGTATTCCTTTTAAATTCTACATCAACTAGGTTTTTGAGGATGCACCCAGGAAACAAAGTGATGCTTTCATTGTTGCTCCCTACAATTCAGTCTTTTAAAATCCAGTTTTCCATTTCTTTTTACCTTTCCGCTATAGCCTTCATTACTGGGAAGCAAACACCTAACTGGTTTGAAGGTTTTATTTCCTCTCTGGTGTAGTGTTTGGGTGATGAATAGCTGTCCATGTTCATCTTTCCTCAACAGCAGCTAGGAAAGATACATGACATGCATTACAAACTTACCTAAACTTGTCACTTGTTCTTATTATCCCAAATGACAAGCGCTGTATTTCTGTTATTTTCTTTTGCAGTGAGAGATGCAGATATATGATGTATGGCCATAAAGATTCAGTCAACAGCATTGAGTTTCTTCTGTTCTCCAGCACTGTTCTCACTAGCTCTGCTGACAAGACCTTTTCTCTCTGGGATGCCAGAACGGTAAGAAGTCTTTTTCTTGTCTTTTCTTGAATTCACACAAAGTGGTGGCATGTATGGCATGCGACAAATGAAAGCCAGCGTGAAATCCAAATAGAAAGTAAGAGCGATAAGAGTAAGAGTAGGAGTAAGAATACTCATTAACACAGCTATTAACTCCTGACCACAAATATTGTCATACAACATTTCCTTGACATCTGAAAATGATTGAGTCCTCACAGTGCAGCAAGTGGACATGCTCAGAGATCACTGAATAAACAGGTAGACTTCTTTGGGGGTTGGTGGTGGTTTTGGCAGCTGCTGGTCTGGTTCTGGAAGACTGCAGTGTTGCACACTGTGCTCTCTAGGTTCAATAGATAGAGCAGCTGAAGGTCAGTTTTATCGGGCTTCTTTTTTAAGTGCTGGCACGTGCTTTAACTTACATACCAAGGAAATGGGGGAGAATGCCACAGGAGAAACACAAGCTGAACAGACGTCTAATAGTCTTATTCTTCCTCTAGAAGAGATCCCCACTCCACCCCCAGGACTCACTGCTGGTTCCTCATGGAGTTTGTGTTATTTTCTCTGTAATAAATCCCTGTATGTAGTGTCAGAAACCCTGCATCTCTTCCTTTATTCTTTCTACCTTCATTCTTTGGTATAGGTATAAATGGATTTAGTACAGTGGAGAGTGTGTTTGTTCCTGCAGCTTTGCAGACCAACTATGTAAATCCTGTTCAGGTAGAGTATGAGAGCAGGACGAGAGGAATTTCTTTTCTCTTTCATCAATAATTATTGCTGCTTATAGAGCAACTCTTGGAATTCTCACATTGCTACTTCAGGCGGTATTACGGTCACTTTACATTTCCAAAACAGTGTAAAGAGACAAGATTCCAGCCTAGAATAGAGAAGTTTCTATTCGTGGAAGGGATTGGAGAGGAAGGAGGCAAAAAGCTATTGCTGTGTCTTAATACTTGTTGTCCTCAGAGCTATACAAACATAGGATAAGAGAAACTGCCATGAAAATGACAGTGGACTATTTGAGATGCTCATTAGACAGTTTCTATTTATGGATCATAGAAACAGACTGAATAGAAGGTCATTTAATAATAATCTGGGCATAAAGCACAACAAGTTAAAATGAAGCCAGTCAAGACTCATTATCATTAAATACGATGGTTTGTAAGAATATTTGATATCCAAATATGAATAATTCAGAAAGAGGAAAAAAAAATTGAAATACAAACAAAAGTGAAAATCTCAGTGGAAAAATAGATTTCTGCTTTGTTTTGTTTTCAATAAATCCTGCAAGGAACTTTATCTTGCAAATGTCTCAGTGATCTCCTGTTCAGAGCAAATTAACAAAATGTGGAAGAGTTTTTCTTTGATAAGCTTACAGAAAAAGCCTGCTCAATTTTTGTTCGCCAGCACTGTTTTTCAGCTTTGGGAAATCTGCTAATATAGGAAAGACCATTTATGAAAAGAAAACACAGTGTATGGCATTTTATTGTGTATTTATTCTGTTGAATTGTTTATTCAGTGGGAAATTGTGCAGTTTTCAGATAGGTGCCCACATTGAAACATCACTTTGAAGTGGTGACATCACTGTGAAGATGCGATCTCCTTCTACGTACTGAGTGGTATTAACTGTTCCCTCCAGAAGGAAGATGAATGATTTTCTCCCATTAATCAGGAACAGAGTATTTTCTCACCTCTGTGAGCTCAGTTAGCATTAAGGAGTTCATTGAAGATCATTTTAATGAAACATGAAAATCGCACTCTGGTTTGTTTTCTCATAAATTAGATTCACATTACTAATCACATCTTGCTCTTCAATCATTAACTTTAGTCAGCTCTTTAGTATTAAAGATAATGGATGCAGAGAACTGTAAGTCAAAGCGGTGTAAGTTGAATGGACAATGAGCTCTGGATTTGGGGCAGAATGGAACATAAATCTTTGTAATTACTAAGCTGAAGCTATAATGCGGTGCTCAGACTTCGAAAACATAGCATTGCTTTTTTCTTTTCTCTTTTTATTTTTTTTTTCTGGACATCATAGGGTCAGATCTAGCAGTTCAAAAAAATCTACAGCACATTGGCTGTAATTGCAAACCTAAGATACGTGTTGCCAACAGGGAGATGAGAGCACAGAAGGATGAATAATATTTAGCTGATTATGGCTCTTTCCAAACATTCTGGGAGAAAACAGGGAGCTGGTGTTGGATTTGGATAGGAACCCTCCTCATGCCATGCCAGGCTCCCAGTAGATGTAGATGTATGAGACTGAGGCTGTGTTCATTTGTAGGAATTTCTTGCCAGTAAAGCTGATGGCTCTCGTGCCAAGATAAGCTGTGGAATTTCCGTCTCTCTATGCCAGTTTCATAGAAAGACAAGCATATTCTGGCTTTTCGCTGGAATATTTTCTCGCTGATGCATCAGAGTGAGCATGTCTACTTAAGAATTGCAAAGTGTGTCCAATGATAAATGTGAGAGGTGCAAAAACCCACAAGACCCCAACAGGGCAAGTTCACCTGCTGGGGTTAATTCTCCTCAGGATAAGCGGTCTGTCACTTTTCCGCATCTCCCATGTTCTGCTGAGTAATTTCTTGGGACTAGTCAGATTTGTCTTGATAACATTTGAGCCAAGCTGAATCTCTGCTCTTTCTCAGACAGATAAAATGCCAAATATTTATATACTTAAATAATTAAATAGAGGAACAAAAGGTACTCACATTTTTCATTCTACATGTTGGAAACTTATTGATTTAGTAACTGTCTCCTCTGCTTTCTGATTTTTGAAATGTCAGGTTCTATAGCTGGGTATCTTTTAAGTTTTAAAAAATTTAACTTTTTAAAAAGTCGGGCAGTGACCGTCATTTAGACGTCAGCGTTCAGTAGTAACGCACTGAGGAATGCGTACAGCAAGGGTTTGGGAAGACTTGTGCGTGTACTTAACTGGACTGTCCCATTCATATCAGTGAATTCTTGTGAATAAAGTTTGGCGCATGCACAGCTCTGTAGAAAGTTAGATTCATACAGTGCTCTATTTTTTGGTTTGATTTAGTGAAATACTAAGCGTTTGAGATAGTTTGATAATTATTGTTCATTTTGGTCACTGATATTCAATTGGTTGTAGTTTAATTTTTTTAATTATGCGGGATGTATTTCTGCCTTTGTGCAGCGTAGCCCAGTGATACAAGATGAGCCCTATTTTTCTGCACACCTTTTGCAGAAGACTGCTGGCGTATAACACAAATGACAGGATTCCCTTCCCACCCCACTATCAAACTAATATCCCTGACATCCAGACAGGAAGGCATCAAGCACGTCAGCTTTTGACTCTTTGGGTCAAAGATTACTTAAACAGGGGTAAGACAGCACAGCCAGTGACCAGATGCAAGTTCTAGCTCTGTGCGTCAAATTTTCTCCTTGACAGTAATTTGTAGGCTGAACAGCACAATCAAAAGTTAGAAGCTCCGAGGTAGTGTGGTCTTTGATGAATAATGCAGGCGCCAATCTCAGAGGAAAAAAGGAAAAAAACAGAATGAGATAGAGCAAAATCCTGCCTTAACAGCAGCAAATAGCTCCCAGTAATGATAACTCATTCTCATCGAGCTAGAACCTGGCTGTGGCCATCACAGCCCTCAAAGACAGCTGTAAAGCTTCTCCCTGCCCCAAAGCGAGGGAGGGGGGTGGGAATCCAGGCAGAGCCTCCTTTCAGGCTCATGCAGGGGTATCTCTTCATGGGTGTGAAGAAACTGGTTCTCTCCTAGCCCCTGGAAATGGTCCAAGAGCGTGGTGCAGCCACACTTTATATAGTAGGGGCTATATAAAGCCGTATAGTAGGGTGGGCGTTTAGGGCCACGTTACAGTTGGAGAAAGACTTTAGAAAGAAATAGTCAGTGACAAGAGGGAGAGGCAGCTGGGAGTTCCTTTAGGGCAGGGTCTTTTTTCTTTATATGTGGCACTAGATAAAAAAGGGTCTCATGTACAGCCCTTTTTATAGCCTTATCTCCTAATAAATTGAGGCTTCTGTGCTCATGATGTCTGCTTATCATTTTCTGATAATGGCTTTTGAATATTAGCCAAGGTTTGATAGAGTTTAAGTTTCCATGCAATTAGGTCTCTGGGCAACAGCAGGGAAACCCAAAGGAATGCCCCATCTGGTAGAAGCAGCAGTGGGTGCTCAGCCCTGCTGTCCTGTGGTCCACAGCAACCCCACCACCCTGGTTCTGCAGAGTGCTTACAGGTGGTGGTGGTAAGGTACTGCCTGGGACTTTTCTGCCCTTCTGTCTTGGCTTTTCATGATCTACCCCACTGACTTTAAGATCCTAGAATGATCCATCTGAGGTCAAAGAAGCAGAGTAAATCCACAAGAATTTGGGGCAGTGTAATTTTCATTTTTACCGTCTTGTAAAAAAGCATCCACTTTAAGGCTTAGAGATCATTTAAGGACAGTGGCCATTGAAAGGGGCCCTTCACACCGTGTCCTACCAGAGAATAAATACTTACGCACACCAGTTTTTGAGGTCTCTGCTGAGGTTGCCAGCTGTGGTGTGGCATTTTAATGAGGGTTTAGCTGCTTATCTGTTTCATATGGATGTGGAATAATTACAATGATGCTGATCTAAGCTCTAGTCTTGCAGTTTTTAACTTCACAATACAGCCCATCTTCTCCCACTGTGTGAGGTCGGCAAGGGACAGCCCTGTTGTGGTTCCCGTTGCAACTGGATTGTGCCTGAAAACTGCTTAACTCTTACTTAATCCATTCAGTGGAATCGTTCCAAACTAGTAATTTCCTTAGATAACATTTTTTCTTTCTTCTAATGAAATTACCTTTTAGACCACTTATTTTTCAGTCTTGATTTTGTCAGAACTTAAAAATTTTCAAATCAGTAATTCACTAAAGTAACCTGTTCTTTTTTTGTTTCTTCCAGTGAAAATAAATTACATGATTACCTTTTGGACTACTTGTTTTTAAACCTGGATTTTGTCAGAACTTTTTGTCAGTAGCTTTGAAGTATATGGGAACACCCAGATCTTTGTAGGGATGCTGCCTATCTGTGGAGGGGGCTTTTACACCTCTATTCATTTGGAGTGGGCATTCCTGAGGCAAAATCAGGAAAAATATCAGAGTATTTAAGGATTGGGTGTATGAGACAGGCACAGAACAGCTAAAGGGAGTTATTTTGAAAGCTGATCTGGTTGACTTTACATTTTTCAGCTTAGTCCAGTTGATTTATCCCCGAGTAAACACCTTAGACACAAAATTATCAGTCAGAATATCCTCAGGGTATTGGATTTGTCAGTTTTATTTGGATCTTTTTGAACTCCTGAAGAATGAATTCAAGAGCGGAGTGGATAGATAGGACAGGTCGTTTAAAAAATCTTTGACAGGTATTTTATTGTTCAAGCCAATCCTCTTCAAAAGCCAGTCAAAGATCGAAGTCGTCAGGATTGGAGACGAAGAGCTCTTCCATGCAGACTTTGAATCTCTTAGTGCAATTGAATTATTTTGCTGTAAATAAGGGACATGCAAGGATAAGTCCAGTTCTTGGCATGAAGCGTAACAAATATTATGTTCCTATTTCTGTTCTACATGCCTATAAATAATGGGTTCATATTTTAAAACTCCCTGTCTTAATATGAAAAGGAATTTGAGTCCCAGTAAAATATGAAATCAAGAACAAATAGCTATGAATACAGATTGTTTTCTCCAAGAAGCAGCATCACAGAAGGGAAAAGTAAAACTTGAAGAGGTTTATGTTAAATTGGTTTGAGATGCTTTCCTAGAGACTTAGCACCAGTTTTTTCAAGATCGAAAACTGGCTGAGGAAAAATGTCTTCATTTCTTCCTAATCTTTAAAGATAAGTGTAAAAAAAAAGCTTGGTCAGTGTCATTATAAAAAATGCTGCATTCTGACTTTCCTCCACAACAACTTCTGTGGAAAAAGGCAGATTAAAATAAAATATTTCAAATAATGAGCATATAACTCTGCAATTTGGGTAAGTTGACCCAGTTGCAAGCAAGGAAGTATCTTATGTTCTTGTTTTGCTGTGTGGTTTTTTTTGTCTTCCTGAGAAGCAGGAAAACCATTGCCCTCCAAACTGTCCATGGCTGCTGTCCCCAGAATAACCCTCCGCCTGGAACAGATGCGGTCTTTCTTTTGGCCTGCCATTTCTGACTTGTCCCTCCTTTTTCTTGCCTTCCTGACTTGGATCCCAAATCAAACCAACAAACCGTATAATCAGTTGATCTCGTGGGCTTTTTTCCCGGTTAAACCAGGTTTAAATTAGACTCTATAAGCATTTTAGATCAGATAAGTTACCTTGCTCTACAAAGCTCCAGGTGAATTAGTGGCTCTTAAGAGGTTATAATTACTGTTTTATTAAGCTCTTCCCGTTCATTGACATGCCTGGGCCTGTCCACTGGATGTCAGAGTCCTTTTGCCAGTGAGAAGACAGTCCCTTTTAACACATCCTCCTTATCTGCCACGTCTCCACAAACCAGAAAAACTACATTCTTCATTTCAAGGAGAAGTCTTTGAGAAGACAAGACAGTTCTGCACGTTAAAGCTTAATAATCCAGCTTTACTCGTAATTCATGTGAAATGTATAAATGGCTCTCTCTTGGCAGTGATGTAGTTATTTAGTTAAATAACACCTTTTCATCATGATGTTCACAGTTGTTTAAGCTGCTACAAAAGAAGAGAGCAACGGGGTCCTCTGCAGCCCGATGCTTTCATTCTTGTACAGTCATGGTTTCCCCAGGGGCTCTGAGTTTGATCCTGCAGCTGCACCCTTCAGGCAAGGCTTCTTTCTAACTTACTGCGTGTCTTGGAGCGAGTCTTGGCTACTTTCTCGTATCGTTGCCTTTCACATGGGCAGAGCAGTCCTTTGAGCCTTCCTTAGCCAGCCATAAGTATACCTGCCTTGGAATTTGTCAAGGCTTAGGGCTGGGCTGATCACTAGACAAGTGACAGATGCTCTCTGTTAACCTCTCCCCCTTCCCAGGGGAAAGAGGGAAAGGAAATAAGAGAGAGACACTTATGAATTGGAAAAGAAAACTAAGAACAGCTTTAATGAAAATAATAACAAAATGAAATATACACAGATATATACACTGTGGAACCCAACCCCCCTGATGGCAATTATGTCACTGTCAACACTGGTGCTGAGGAGCAGACGCTGGGGAATTCCCAGACTGGATTGAGCAGCAGATGGGAACTGGATTCAGCAGTTGCATTCTGGAACTGGATTCAGGAACACTGGGATCGGGAGAAGGCAGAACAGACAGGGTCCTCTTGATACTGGACATTGAAGAAGACACTGGACCCTTGTGATCCCTCAGATTTATACTGAATATGGTGTACATGGAATGGACAGAATCCCTTGGTCAGTTTAGGGTCTTCTGTCCTTTCTGCTCCTTCAGCAGGTGCCACCTCTTACTTTCTGCACCCCCAAGGTGGCCCACATGATCTAGCAGCGACGTTGGTCTGCTTAGGAGCAAGGATAAGCAAGAGCCTTTCTGCACACACCGATCCTTGGTAGTAACTCTAAACACGGAGCGTTATCACTGCTGGAAACAGAGACTGTCTGCAAAAATCTTCTGTCAACTTCAGAAAGTGCAGTTACTTGGAAGGGTCTGAGCTGAACAGTGAGATCACTGAACGGAATTGGTTCTGTTCTAGCTCAAACTGGGGCAGAATTCTTGTTTGCTGCCAAGCTCACCAGCCTCCCAGCCCTGATTGCCAGCCTCCCTCCCTCCTGGCAGGTCCCTGCAGCCACCTTTCTGCAAGGTTTAGTGCCCTTCACCAAAGGTGCTGGTCTGGTTTAAGGTTCTCCTTCATCCACTTGCTGTTCCCTTCACATTCCCCAGGATGGTCCCCCCCTAATCTACTGCCAGGTGTTGGGGCGGAGTTTTGGCCCCATGTATCTCAACACACTAGTTTCTATTTTCTCATGCCTCACCAGCTTGGGGGTTGCTTCCAGGCAAGGTGTTTTGGAGTGATGTAGCCATGTGCAAGACATGCGTATAATTACAAACAAGGACCAGCCGTACTCCAGGCAGCAGGCCATGCAGTGCACGGCTCCGCTGACAGCTCCCCGTGATGTCCCGCTGACGTGGAGCTGTTGTAAACCCGCGAGGGCAGGCGGAGAGGCAGTAGTGGCCTGGCGGAGGGTATTCGTTCTCTGCCGACTGAATCAGATTTCAGCAGTTGTAAAATTAGAGTGGATCAGTTTTCAGTTGCCGCCTGTTATCTTCGAATACTAGTAGTGATTAGAGAGCTATTAATAGATAAATTTAAAATATTTTAAGTTCTAGCCAGGGGAAAAGTCTGGCTATAGATTTCAGTAAACACTTAGGAGATCCGTGGCTCCTAGCGTGTGCCGTACGGGGAGCGGGGTCTGTCGGGGTGTGCCGTGGAACGGCATTTGGCTGCCTCACTGATGATTTAGAGATGAAGTGAGAGAAGCAGGCTGTGTTCCTGTCTGGGCAGCAAATAGATTGACCTGAATCTGAACTTCTTACCAGCTGCCCGTGTGAATCTATAACGTGTGCGCGTGATGTATTGCACCAAGTATGTATTTAATTTTGATGTTGTCAATGTCACTTTGAAACAAAACAGGAGTAAAGTTCTTTTCAAAGGCTTTGGGAAAGGCCCGACTGCAGAATAACGTTTGCATTGACTTCTTGGTCCTAAAACTCTAATTAAATTATTGATTATGAAGCTGACCACTTTCTTAATAGTTCCTAATGTAACAATTAAAGCAAAGTAAGTAATTAAAAATGAAAAGATTGGTCCACAAGTACAATCTTCAAAAGGTCAGTTTTCAACCTAATCGCTTTTTTGAAAGAGGAAAGAATAAAACAGATGAGTCATTAGTAAAAAAGCAATTTAGTGTGTTTATGTGTGTAATAATGTTCCTACCAGATTACAATACCTAAATTAATTAAAAATAATAGCTAAATTTACATAGCGGATAATATATTAACCCTTCTCTTCCCAGAGTGGGCCTCCCTTATGTGAAGTGCGGCAGAAGGTACAAAGCTATAATGTGCTTCTATTCTGGACAGCTGAGAGCCAAGGCAAAAGCCAGAAGCTTCAGCCAAAAGCACAAAATTTTCATGAAACTATTATGTTATTATTTAACATCACCAGCGGTGCTTGGTATTACACAGACTATTTATTAGCAACTTTTCTGTAGGCATGAGAAGTAAAGGGAGAATTCTTAGAGGTCCGTCAAGTCAGTCCATGGATGTTTATTGGCGTGAAAGGTCGTGAGGAGGAAAACACAGAGGTGTTTGCCAGAAGATTTTCAAAAGGCCACTTAACATTGTCATCTTTGACAGAGCAGAAGTGAGAGATGACACTGTAGGATTTAAGAACTGATAGAAAGTTTGGAATCTACGAGTAAAAATAGTCACTTGTAAGCAAGGTGCACAGCCAGCCGCTGTTTGCCTTCCCTGAACGGAGAACTAATGAGTTTCCTACTGATTGTATTCTGTACTGCAGCCTTCTCACAAGGTTAGATGAAGTCAATTCAGTCACAGCTTTTGCATCATCTCTGAAATTTAGCTATTGTGTCCTGACAAGCCACAGAAGGAAACACATTTGAGATGAAAGCTGTATTACAAATGCCACAGATCTTTCAGTATAAAATGTCTAGCTTACAAATCACTGCAAACGTAGCTAATTGGTGCAATAGTTCATAGGTATGAAGACAGCCCGTGCTGGAACCTGTTATAAATGCTGTTCAGTATCGCCATCCTGCTTGCACATGCAAGCACGGGTATGGGAATCCGCTAAGCAAACACCAGCTGTTGTCAGCATCTCCTGCGCCCACAGAATGTGTGTATTCCTGTGCACAGGGAAATTCATTAAACCATGGGAGTCAGAATTCAGATAAGCATGTATGTCAAAGAAATGTATGTCAGAGGTATCCAGGAGGCGTCCAATATTGTGAACTTTGTAGACATTTGGGGAACTGAGCTCGCATGAACAGTTACTGGGCACGGCAACTGCAAATGCTTTCTCTAGATAGTAATTGTCATGCTTGCTACAGTTAGATTCTGCTTCAACACATTTGCTCAGAACCAAATTCTACTCTCGGTGAGGCAGCGAGGGCAAAAATTACTATGGCGTTCAAGTTGTATGAGAAATGGATAAATCTGCTATCTGTTAAGTTAAAGGCATCGCAGCTTAAATTCACCTTTTCCTTTCCACAAATAATTGTGGAGTCTTCTTTCTTCACATGTTGAGGAAAGCAGATGATAGATGTGAACTTATGAAAGATCCTCGTAGTGGGCCAGCATGTCCTCCTCTCTCACACCTGCACGCCTATAATGCTCTACTATTATGCTGATGAAAAGGAGGGGTAGTTTGTTATCTGTCCTTTTCTCTGGATTCCCCAGGAGTTGTTTCTATCTGCTACTAAGTACAGAGTTGCTGTTCTGTCAGGTTGAAGTAAGGCATCTGGACACCTGTGTCTACACAGAATATGCTGTGATGGGTTTTTACTTTTCCAATTCAAAGATTATACTAGACTCTCTAGTCCAAACATGAGCTGTTAGATATCAAACCATGTATTCCACTGTCCCTTCCCAGATGTAGCTGTAAGAACTTCGGTTTCAGAAGCCCGATGACATGGTCACTGTGGCTACACATTCTCAAAAAGATCTTTTTAAGTCCCAAACCTTACAAATCAATTCCTTTCTCCTAACAATAATATTGTGAGTTAAGTGATACATTTTCAATAAATAGCTTTCCAATTTGGTAACTACTGAATCAAAATGTTGGTGGTGACTCAATCTGTGCCTTTGTATATATTACTCCCTTCTAACCACTGCTGCTTGTGTATAGATTTACTCCTGGTTCCCCACAGCCTCGGTGGGTGGCTTCTGTAGGCGTCCCTCTCATGTCCTTTTCATAATAGCAAAAGAGATACTGGCTGGGAAACAGCTTGAACTGAAAAGCAGACAGACCTTTGGGATGACTTCAGCTGTGTGTTCAAAAAACTGGAATTTCAGAGCTTGTAAAATACTTGTTTAAAACAAATATTTTCCTGCTGCTTCAAAAAGGCTTAAGTAGTCTATTTTAAGTGTCATCTGCAAAATGGTTGAGGGTCCTAGCTTTGAAGGAAAAGCCCAAGGCTGTCAAATTGGTTTTGAGTAGGATGCCCCATGCGGTGTCATTGGGTAGTGAAAGTTTGCAGTGGTAATTAATACTTCAAGCATTTCCCATATGATAGAATTGTTGTGGTACATATTTAATGTACAGAAAACTGCCAGGAAGACACAGGTTTAAAACAGTTTTATGCTCTGATACCCCCAAGGCAACAGCACAAAGAGGTGATGTTCACATTTTATAGTCCAAGGCCAAAATGCAACTCTTGGATTATAATTGAATTCAACTTACACATGTGTAAGCATGATAAAGAGTTGAGGACATTTTATGTTAAAAGACAGCGTGGTTGGTCTCATATGAAATTTGGAAGTTGCTTCTTCTCTTCCTCACACAGCTAGGAATTTGTTTATGAGTAGCAGGTGTTATCACTTCACTGCTTTTCCATGTCCCTTTCCACACTTTCTTGATATAGACTGCAGTGTAGGGCATAACAAGAACACGTTAAAAGTAAGAGTCTTGCCATCTCAGTGTGCTGTGCTAAATCTAAAGATGATTCAGCTGAGTCCTAAGATATGAATGTATTCAATTCTCTCTTTCTGGAACCGTCTTCACTCATGTCTTTTGAGTTATTCTGTACAAGGGGTTGATGTAAATGAGAGGTAGACCTGGTTGCTAAAATAGTGGTGACAGAATTAAAAATATATGACAGTTTTCCTGAGAAGGAGCTTCAGGTGTTGTGCAGTATTGATGTCACCATTGGGAGACGTGAGCATGGGCTGTTGGAGAGGAGAAGCAATGAGGCAGCACCTAATTTGTGTTGTAGAGTTCCATTTAAAACTGCTCCAGGAGACTACCCTGATGGGATTTCCTCTTGCTTATGGAAATAGGAGTGCATGTTCTTTTGTTGTCTTGCAGACGAGGTAATATGACTGCTGTAATTGTGAGACTCAAAACTAGCGGTGACTCACTTTGTGGAGAACTCTCTGTGCTGATGTCCTGAGAACCCCAAGTGTCCCTACTCAGGAGCAATTAATACAATGCTAAGTGCATTCTCTTAAGTTATGTGAAGCAATGAAGAGACCTTTGTCTCTGTCCCTGTGCCAGCCTGGACTTTCCTATCAGCAGGATGGTATTCCAATCAGTGGCATGAATTGCTGTGTCATCCCAGTTAACTGCCAGGTTTTCTTGCATCCTGCCATTTGCCCAAGCTCTTTGTCTGGAAGCAAGCCTCTCCTCAGAGTGCCATGGGATCACTTACAGAATTTCCCCGGTGTGTTTTCTCCTTCTGCATTTAATGGTATCTACTTCGTTTTCTCAGAACCATGAAGGCATACCTCAAGGATACACATTTATCAAAGCAGTCGGCACAGAATTCCTCATCCCTCCCTTAAATCCCAGTCACACACACTATCCCATGCCAAATCCAGTTGTGAGCGCTATAATCCCTTCACAAATGCTATGTCTGGATGCTTTGTGTCCCCCTTTCCTGGCAGGCTGGTGTCCCTCAGCTTCTTTTGCAGAGCGCAGCCTCAGAGACCCTCTTGATTACGGGGTGATTTCAGAGCTAGAGCAGGAAAACAAGCTGCAGCAGCGTTGTCTCTCCAGTTCAGATTGCTGGCAATAGTTTGCTGCAGCACTACTAAAATTAATTGTTTCAGGACCTGAAGTGTCCTGGCACCAACACAGGAAGAATGAGACTCTGCCAAAAAGGTACCATCAGTTGATCCCCTGAGAACTGACTGTTCCTGCATCACTCAGCGAGGTTTTCAGGACAGAAAGGATTTACCGGTAAACCCTGGTTTTACAGTTTATTTAGCTTTTTAATTTTCTCTAAGAATAAGTATGTGATTATTGCATTCCTGGTTTTCCTTTTCTGTGGCTCAAGACCAGCTTCTTAACCTCCAAGTGGGTTTCAGGCCAGTGTTCTGCAAATGATAGTATTTTACATGCCAGTCCCTTACTCAGCCGATTGTTTCTTTCCCCTTTCTCTCTTCTCAAAAACATTTTATAGAAAAACAATAATCTTTCAAAAAGAACACGTTTATCACATGCAGATTGGAATGACTGGGACAAAACTGATAGGCGAGAAGCAAAATGTGACAAAGCCTTTCTACGTGATCTTCTCCTGTTGGTGACTAGAATAAGTATCAATGGTTCTGTTTTCCACTGTGCACAAGATCCCAGGAAAGGAGGTACCGGTGGTGTGTGCTGATACAACTGTGCCACAGACCTGCTTTTTATTTAAATCTTTCCTGTTTTATACTAAGTTTGTGCAGAAGCAATGAAGAGTTGCTTCAGCAAGAAGCCCCAGAAGAGCAGGAGTGGTCAGGACTGTAAGGGCAGGTGGCACTCTGCACATTGCACTCCGAGATCTATACCCGAATCCTGCTGCCAGACCCGTCCCCCTTTCCAGCCCCATCCAGTGCCGGCATGCAGCTGGTTTACGAGTTGCCAGAGAGGTGGGATATGGAATAAGTTAAAATCAGACCTTTGGTCGTAAGAAACTTGGGGCCTAAGTGCTAATAAGCATGGGTCATATATAACCATATAACATATCAGTCATATACAACGTATCAGTGGGTATAACTTGACTTTAGAAAAATGTTGAGTTCATAGGAAATAGGATAGGAAATGCAAGATGCTTTGTGGAAAAAAAATATGGTTTTATTTTGGGAAAATCAGTGTACTATATTTGAATAATTTTGGTTTAGGGCCAGGGTATTTTTGTGAATTTGGTTCCCTCTGATATCTTTCAATTTCAAATCTGGAAAATGGGTTTTGCAAGATCTGCTGTGGATTTGCGGAGTATTCGCACTTTTGGTTCCCTTTTAATCACATTATTAAAAATTAGCCCTGTGTCAGTTCCTCTCTGAATAATGCAGAGCCTCGTGTCTCACATCCCCCCGCCACCGACAGCAGCAGACACGACCCCTGATGGTGAGGTTCACCTGGATTCCCCCGAGCACAGGCAGGCAGAGAGCTGACAGCCCCCACGGGGGATACCTTTCGGGGGCTGGCCGAGGACACCCTGCGGCTTATCAACCTTAAGGGCACACACGCACTCCTCTCCCTGCTGTCTTTCTGAGACCTGACATCAGGGCACACAACCCCTTTGGAGCTCGAGGGCTTCATTTTAGAAGAGTAATTGTTCTTCTTTAAATAGAGCAGCTTTGCTGTGGCTAAGACTGATTTTTAATTTATTTCTTTTTGTTCTTCATGACATCCTTTTATTATTACTTTTTAAAAAATAAAATCTAGAAACTACTGTTTCTCTGGAGGCAAATGCACATATTGGTATCACAATTTTATTTTTAATTTAGATTCAACTATTTCCATTGGAGTGTGACTTGCTATAAATGAGAGTTAAGCAATTGTTGAACAATTGCAAGTTAAAAAGTGTGTGTCTGCGAGTGTGGGGGCACAGATTTTTATGGATATATTTTACTCTTAGAAACATTAATTAGTTCTCAAGAGTAAATAGTTATATTAAACTGTTGTTATTATTTCAAGCTTAAAAAACCCAGTAAGTAGTGTCTCCTAGTGTAGTGCTCAAAAATGGGTTGGTTTTGTGATGACAGCCTGTAACTGCCTGCTATTTGACTTAGATGTGCTACTTCTGAAAAGCTTGGTTATTAAATTAATGAAGCAACTTATATTACTTACTAGTCTCACTCAACATAAGCAAGTGGATTGCATTTCCTAATTAGCATGTAAGGAAATGGGTAATAAAGCTTTTCCATAAAAATATGTATTGTCGATTTTCACACCTTTATTCCAAATTTTCTCATTTTTAACCTGCCAAAATGAAATAAATGTCTGTTGAGGGTATGAAAAAAGTAATTACTTTCCTTCTCCTTTAACTTCCTCTTAATTAACTTTTAATGTATGCAGTTACTCAGGGAGCATCCCTTAATACTAAATGTGTCTAAACCAGAAAAGACAGAGATTTAAATGATTTAGATAAACATCTGCCTAACACAGAGGTGTAAAATTACAGATTCAGAAACACAGTGGCTTACTGCCAGCATTTGCAGACAAAAAAAGCCACAAAGAAATGTTTTCCTTTTCTATAAATCTTCTTCCCTTGTGTATATGAGCTTAGAGGAAATGCTGAAGCCTTAAGGTGTGGGTAATGTGGATTGCAAGTGGTGTGGAATAATAATAGAAACTTTCTGAATCTCACCAAAAGGCTCTCTGAGCATCACCAAATTAGCAGAGATTTTCAAGGAGGATGTGTTCTTTCTGGTGAAAAATTCCAGCTTTTGACTTGTTCTAGAGCAGCCCTTTTTTTTCTTAATTTAAGGCAGAAACTGGAAAAAGAGTTATAGTTTTTATCCGGTTTCTGCCTACCTGACTGTAATACCACTCCATACTGGTGTTAAATCGTTCTGTTTAGATAAATTGGTTCTGTCTTTAGCAATTTAGAACAATTTTCTAAAGTAATGTGTGGTAAGAGTGTATTAAAATAATTGACTGCTGTTTATTTTCACCAACATTCAACTGCCAGAAATAGTGTAATAAAATGAAATATTTTGTCAAAATCTCAACATTTCCAGTAGGTGAATCAATAGAGAAACACAATTATCATTATATATCATTTTCCAAATACTTATAGAGGTTAAGGATGTGATACAAACCTAAACACAAAATCTCTCGACAGTGTTTGAAAATTATCTGATGAAAGAGAATTTCATCATTAAATGCTGATTGGCCCAAATATTTCTGCAGAAACATCTTTATTTTACAGACTTCTCTTATATGCTGGGCAGTGTCCCAGTGAAAATTTTCTTTACCATAGTGAGGAGCTGAAGTCTGTCTGGCTGGAATTGTTACTATCAAAAAAATTATCGTAAATAGAAATTTGGATCGCCCTATCTTGTATTAGATGCATAAAATGAGTCATGCAAGGGTTTGTTTTGTTTTGTTTTTGTTTTTTTTTATTTTCACTTGTTGATTTCAGCAAGATTTGTTTAGCAAGGCACATCAAATCTCAGCTTCGCCCTTTGCTGTAGAAGCCGGGCTCTTTTCATGGCACTCTCATACCCCGCTGCAGATTTGTGTTCTTGTGTTGCTATGAGAGTGCTGCTCTCTGGCTGTAGTAATTCATCTGACTGTAGAACATGACTGGCCTGAACTGCGTCGTGTAAGTCTCCCTCAGACGGTGGTGACAGAACTCCAAAGTGTCACTTGTCACAGCCGGTGTACGTGAAAATTCGTAGTGGGTGTTTCACGCAGGGGAAATGCTGTTTCTGAGAGAGGTGCGTCCACGTATTCTACCTCATTTTGGATCTCTGAGCAACAATAAGGACATCCTTCCTGGAGAAAGTGGGGTTTTAATAACCAAAAGCAGTTCTGAGATTTTGAAAAAACAAACAAACCCTTCCTACATGGATTAGGATTAAAAAGTTAATAGTTTGAAAACTTTCTGTGTATCAATATAAGGATAAAATCTTTGTTCTGCAAAACTAAACTGGAGCATCTCTACAATTTTGAATATTGTCCTTCAACAGTTTTGATCCATTTTTTTGATTTCTTAATATATACATAAATCTAAACTTGTTAATATTTTAAAACAGAAGGATGTCTGTCTTGACTCAGTAAGCAGAACTTTTCCAAAGATGATTTTCACCACTGCTGATACTGATTTTACCAAATGCATTTTATTTAAACTGACCTGTTTCTTGATCAGGTTTATTATTAGAAAAAGCCAATTTCCCCCCAACAAACATATTGCCAATACATACCTCACTTGTTCTAGTTGACAGCACTTTTATAAATAACAGGACATTAATTAAAATATGAAAGAAAGCCTAAATCTGAGTAAGATCAGACCCGTGTGCTGGGTGTTCGGGACTGTTCTCACATGAAAGCTCTGGAGTGACTGTATATTCTGACGTCCTCTGGCCAGCCGGGACCAAGCCCATGATCTCCCTTATAATATTAATGCGCTGATGAGAAGTGTCACGTGTGTGACAAGGGTCACACTCAGTGCCCAGCAGCGTGGGTTTACCCTGATGTCCGGGGAGCTTTCTCTGGATGTTTTATATTGCAGCTGAGGGGCTACAATCCTCTTTTGCCAGACTCTCTGTTGCCTTCTCTCCTTATTGCATGGATCCTATCAGACTAAACCCAACACACTGCTGTGAGCAAAGCCAGTCAGAATGATACATGTGATGGCTTCAGGACAATAAAAGTTAGGTAGACCTCGCTCTGTTCTCTGTCAGTGTTACTGTCCCATTTTTTGAGAAGAAGGATCTGGGCAGAACGAAAGGGAAGATGACAGCGTAGGGTAGAAAGATCATGTTTTACTTCCATATCAGGTAACTACAAGTGGTGTAGGTTGGCAGTGAGAAAGATGATAGAAGGATAAAATCAAGTATAAATGAGAAATATGTAGTGAGAATGAGTTAAAAGCAGTGAAAGAAGAGAAAGCAGTGGTGGCAGGAGGAACAGAGGACATAAAAGAGCTTAAGGAAAGGAAACAGCAAACGAAAAATCGGGATGTATTATATATTTTTGGTATCTGTTTTCTGCTCGGAAGCTTCTACCAAATAAAAGGTTCTATAATAGTGATTGATTTGTAATCTCTAGTGTCATTGGCCTTGTGTCCCCCCAAAGCCATCTGGAGGCTGTCTGTAGACAGCCCATTGAAAAGTATGAATTGCAGCAAAGAAATTCTGCCTGGCAGAAAGAGGGATCGGTAATCAATTCCCTTCCTGCCAGGCCAGGCTGCTTGCTCCCCTCACATTCGCTGTCTCCTGTCCTGTCTGCAACAAAGCCGTCAGAGATGGTACCTGGGGAGGAGCACAATCATACCAGGGATTACAAATCAATCATTCCCATTGTTGCTGGAGCCTGCCGTTGAACACTGAAGACAGACAACACATCTTTCGTTCGATAATTTAGTTGTTTTTAAGGATGAACCCAAAATGGGGTGGCTTTTCAAGACTGACTGCTGTCTCTGGGCTGGTGGTGCCCAGGGGGAATGGTGTCTGGCTGAAGAGTGCATTAGCAGCAGGAGCACAGCCAGGCTGCCCGGGGTGTGTGACGGGGGCAGTGGTGGGACAGGTACACTCCTGTGTGACTGCCAAACTCATTCTTTCCAAAGCCTCTGTCTTCCTATATTTTCTCACCTTTTTGTGTGTCCAAGGAGCTGGGCAGACAGTCCTGTCTGCGCTGCGTGATGCATCTCTCCCCTTGCCCGCCGCCTTTGCTGCTCCTCTCTGCCAGCAAATGTGAGAACTTGGGGTCCTGGCCCTAAGTGGGATGTCTTTTGGGGCTTTCCCTGGAGCCCGGTGGTGGTGAAGAGAGAGGAGCGTTTCCCAGGGTGGTTTGGGGACAGGCAGCTGGAGGGACAGGTGGCACTCACCTGTGCTGGATGCCATTGCCTTCCAGCTCTATGTAATTGGTTTTCCCGAGTCTGAGAAAGAGCTGTGGCTAGAGGCTGGATTTGTCCAGCCATCCCTGGTCCCAGCCATGGCCAGAGGATGGTTCTGTAGGCTTATAACAAAGATGAAGACAATCTTTTAGCAGGGCCTGTTGCAAGAGAACAAGGGCTTATGGTTTTAAACTAAAAGAGTGGAGATTCAGAGTAGATATAAGGAAGATATCTTTTACAAAGGGTGGTGAGACACTGGCCCCGGGTTGCTCAGAGAGGTGGTAGAAGCCCTATCCCTGAAAATATTCCAGATAAGGTTGGATGGGGCTCTGAGCAACCTGATCTAATTTAAGATGTCCCTGCTCGCTGCAGAGGGTTTGGACTAGATGACCTTAAAAGGTCCATTCCAACCCAAACTGTTCCATGATTTTTGAGGAGAAGCGTGCGCAGTCTGCTCCGAAGTATGAACAGAAAAAGCTGGGACTTGTTCACAATGAGGAAAGGCAGTGCTGGAGGAGGTTTCTCAGCAGCAGTATCCTCAGACAACAGAATGAGGTTGTGGGAAGAGGAGAAAACAGCCCCAAACTGAAAACCTGCACTCATAGCCCAGGAGGCAGCACTTTCCCAAGTGTAAGCTCTTTCCTCTGATTTTGAGGCCAAGGTGCCAGGCGAGGGCCTTCAGCAGCAGCTGAGGAGGCTAAGGTGTTGGGTAGGAGGGCTGTCCTTGCACCCTGCTGTGGTGCTCTGAGGTGGAGTACGGGCCTTTAGCAGATGCCGTGTAGCTGCACTGAACCTGTTCCCCCGGCCCAGGCAGAGAGGGTGCGGGGAAGCATGGCCACGAGCTGCCACGGTGGGCACGTCCCACTGCCACACAGCTCGGGCAAGGCCTTCTCAAGCACTCCTGTTAGGGATACAAAGGGAATAAATAAAAATGTAAAAGAGGAATTACTAAAACTGTCCCTTGATAACTAAATGGTTGATCATAAATTGGAGTGTCTATGCAAATGAAGTAAATAATTAAAAACTCCAAGAACAGCACTGACTAGGTGGTTGATGGCTGGCAATTATAAAAGCTGAATTTTTAATATGCATACATCTAAGGAGCCAGTAAAAATTAGCTCCTAGACTAATGGACTTGCCTTTCTTCCAAGGCAGAATTTTAATGAGAGCATTATTTATAGCAGAGCCCAAGAACGAGCATTTTCTTGCTTAGTCTCGTTTCTTCTTTGCTGACACTTTATTCATTAACCTCTGAACTTTTTTAAAGAAGACTAATACTCTACACAGTGGAGGGCAAAGATCACCTTGACCCCCTGAAATTAGTCATGGGTCGTATTTTATTAAGAGAGCTCCATCTTCTAACAAGTAATGTTTATAAAACCCCGTTGGTGATATGTCCTCATTTCATGCTGGTTTCTGAGTCATTTATTTGCAGTTCAGTTCACTGAAGAGAAAACGAACATAACGTGCTATCTCATAGTGCAATGCGTCTTGTGCCATCTTGTCTTGTACAGTGGGTGGATCGACGTCCTGATGAGACCCGAGAGGCTATTCTGGCCGTATATTCTTACCGTGGGTAAGAAGTGCTCTGTGTGTGGCTTGAAGACATGCAAGGGCATGAATTTATTTTTGCTCTCAGACACTAGCTCTGCTGTGTCATTGCAGTGACCCTGCTGTAGAGCAGCACGGCTTGTACAAAGGGCAGAGCCCGGCCACATCGGGCATCACAAATCCGCGCCAGCCTCTGCTGCTGGGGAGTGTCCTCTGCCTGCATGGGGAGCCCAGGGCATCCTGCTTCCTGCTGATTCCCTGCAGGGAGGCAGGGTAAGCAGGACACAAGCCTGACAGAGCTAGCTGCAAGCAAAACCAAAGGGCTTTGCTTGAGGTTTTCAACTTTTATTTGAAAATTTGCAGAAATGGAATGCAAGTTACAGGTCGTTTGCATTTAAATTGCTTCCTGTGTTTTCCTTTTGAGCTTCCTCTTGTTAAATGCATTATTTTTGCTAATTAAAAAAAAACATCCTTACTTGTCTTTCTTTCAATAGTCGGGAAGGATCCAGCTTAAATTGAAAAATTACAAACCAAATAATATTAGTGAAAGAACTCTAGTTCTCAGATCTAGGAATAACTACTTATACTGTCCCTAGTGATGAAAGAGACAGGAAAAGAGAATGAGCAAAACAAACCCCAGTGTTTTGTATTTATTGGGGCTTTATAATCAAATCATACTGAAAGCATTTCTTTTTCCTTAAAAAATTAAAATGGCATCTCTCATTTAAAAGAAAGCAAACTTAATGTCTTTTGAAAAGACAAACTTCTAGTTGTCTTTCATTCTTTACTAATCAAAATCATGTGGTTGAAAATGTTGACCTGCAGAACATGCATAATAGGCCAAGAGTCACGCTGAGTGCTTACTGCATCTGAGAAATGGAACGAAGTTTTGTTTTGCCCTGCTCTGCACACATAGTGTCAGGATTCCTCCCACAGCTTTCATGGATGACAATGAACTTCCTTTTCTCCACATCGTAAACCGGGCACTAATTCCATTCTCGTTAGAGAGTAAGACTTCAGCTGAGGCTCAATCTGTTCCAGGGTGTAAAACACTATGGAAGTAGTGCTTTTTATTTATGACAGTTCTTATAACAATGCTCTTGACACTTGGATGTTCAAATGATTGAGCACATGATGGCTACATGAGGAGCAACATTTAATTTGGTAGATGCCTGAGCGTTGTTATGGAGTGGGGTTGTTGATGTGCAGGTCTAATGCAGATAATTTTTTTGCTGAATTAGTTTTTTAAAACTCTTTGGTTTTTGATAGTCATATCTACTTTGAGATACGTCTATCTATCTTAGGAAGTTACCAGATCTGTGTCTGACTCGGGTACTCTTTCTCTTTCATCTTGCACATGACAATGCTCAGAGGTAGAACAGTTTGGGAATGTCTTTACCTTTTGATCACTGGAGCTGCAGGCGGGTTTGAGACACGGAGGCCAAGACTTTATCAGGATACAAAAGTGGATGGATGTTTGTGTGTATAAGGAGACCATACAATATGTCAAACAAAATGTATTTCATATATTTTTAATATGGATAACAAGTTTAGACTTGAGAACACAAACAAATACTTATGGACTGCGTAACCACCTGTTCCATAGGAGAACCTTCCTCGGAAGTAGCTGGTTTGGTGTGTAACTGGACTGGAAAAGTGGAGCAGGTGTACTGGGGCTCAGCACTTCCCATGCTCTGGGAAGCTTCAGCTGTCTCCTGTCCAGTGGTAGTACGTAGTGTGGAGGTGGCCTGGACTGTGAACCCTCGGCTGTGAATTAGCGGCTCAGATATTGTCTTGGTCATTTCACTTTGCTGTCAGTTTATCGTCTGTGTGGAGCATGTCAGCGCTTGTTGACTTCTCCTTGTAGGATAACATCCACTGGGCAAAACCAGCCAACACAGCATTGCAGTGCTGTAGTAAACTGAACTTCTGATGTGCTCCTCCATTTGTTCCTTCCCTGCCCTAGTCCTGGTGGTGTAGCTCAGAGCTACTGTGTCTGAACATAAAAATTCTCCGCTAAGCCTACTAGATGTGCCCTAGTTTGCATTTATTTTCCAGTCTTCCCTCCCTGCTCTTGGGTTTGCAGATATTTCCTGAAAATGTACTTCTTTCACTCCTTATACAGAGTTCCACTGAAATTCAAGCTTCCATAGGCTCTGTGAATGTGCTGGCTGGTTTATGTAATGAAGGGTAAGAAGGAAAGTGTTAACATTTTTCATTACAGACCTTTAGAAAACGAAACTTTTTAGGTGCTCCCTTCCATGTATGGTTAGTTCAAATTCTTGGGGGTTTCTCAGGTTCAGATGTTCAACCAGAAATGATGGCAGCTCCCATGGTCATTGTTAGTCTGTGCAGAAACCCTGTGCCTTTGCACACAGCTCTCGGTGGGAACACGCTATAAATCCCGGTTCAGCGCCTGCCAGCTGTCTGCAGCCCCTTCAACAGCTTTGTATTCTGTGGCTCAATTCTTCATTGCCTGCAGGTTCCCAGGTGCTAGGGGCTCCTGCTCTATGGAGGTTTGTCCCCAAGCCCAGAGTTGTCCCCTCACCTAGCACCACCTCTGTGTGGACTTGCTGTGTCGGCAGTGGCACGCACAGGTTTTATTGAACATGCCCCATTCTCCAAGACCGTCTCCAGAGAGGGCCTTTCAAAGAGGAGCTGGGAAGTGATCGCCTGACAGATCCACACCCAGCCATGGCTCTGCGCTCTACCTGAATGCAGTTTCTGTGTGAAGTCCTTTCATCCACTAGTCGGTCAAGACACCGGGTGAAAGCCACTCTGCTCCCATTTGAATTGGGGGCTTTTCAAGTTGTCTCTTGTATTTTATTTCTCCTACGATTATTACATTTTTATTCATTCTCTCTTGAAAGGCTCGTTGCCTATTGTAAGTGCATGTCCCTTTTTTTTTGTTTTGTTCCCTGTGAGGACTTCATTTACTTAGAAATACTGAATATATTACAGACTAAGTAAAAGTGAAAAACTTTCCTTTTAGCCTCAACCAGCTGAAGACTTGGCAACCACAGGGTCCAAAGCATTGGGAATATGAGGAAAAAAAAACATAATGGCAAGGAAAAATAAAGACATGACTTTCTATATTGTAAAATGTTGTGAACAGAAACAGTTCATATTTCCCCCACTGTCGATGTGTAAGCATTCAACAACAAATCAATACCAATTGCAGGTGGTTCTCTTTCTTCATTTTCATCTGTGCACCTCATCCTGGCAGCAGGAGAGCTGCTCTGTTGGGAAAAGGGAATGATTTTTCCCAGGATTGTGTTGAGGCTGCCCCAACCCCCTTATCCAAAACATTCATGGGGCTTTGTGGCTGTAATTTTTCTTCTTCAAGAATCCAAACACAGACACTTGTTTTCTCCCTTGCTGCTTTGTATTCCTCCCCAGCTGCTCCTCCCGTCGTGTTGCTGAAGGCTGTGTTGTTCTCTCGTTTGCTTTGCACTTTAATTTCCAGGGGCTTTGCCGGAATGCTGTGGCTTCTCAGCATGGGAGGCTTACCTGCCATTCCCAGGGCAGAGGAGGTAGGAAGGTAGAAAAGTCCCAATATCAGCTTCTGAGTGACAATGGTCTGTGTTAGGAACCCATCTATTCAATCACGGCATTGGACACGGGCAGATTTTCATCAAAAGAAGCTCCCGGAGGGGTTACTTACTTTGAAGGAAATACATTAATTAAAGCACTCTGCAAAATAATGGGTGAAGAAATGCATAACATTTCAGCTAGATTTTATGCTACACTGAGCACTTTTTTGACCTTCATCTCCAAATGGTAAATGGAAACGCAGTTTTGAAAGCTTTTGTACGTACCAGTAGCACAACTTGATTGTTTTCTCTGCAGTTCTTCCTAGGAAAAAAAAAAAGACAGCAAAAATATGATCCTGTTACCATATTTGCAGCTGAAGCTGTTTAGAGCCCAGGCAGACTAACATTAACAAATGGCGATAATTAGGCTTGATTTGCATATTAAAATTGTCTTAATTAAACACTGATTCTGTAAACGTTTAAAGGCTGTAATCGATCTTTTGCAGGCTCTCTTGGTTATTTATATGATCTAATAAAGGCTAGAGGCTTTGTTAATGAGACCTCTATTTCCTAACTTGTATATGTCAATGAGATTATTTCACTGACAATTACAGAGCAAACTGCCGTTAATAACTCACAAAACCCGAACGCTGGAATTCTTTTGTCTGAGGCTACATAGATGATAGAGCTCCTTTAATGGGAACCTGCTGTTTACATTTTGGTTTTGCTCGGCTAGGGGCCCATGCCACAATCCTTGAGGGGGAAAAATCCTAGGAAAGAGATTTCATGGGGAGGTTTTGTCAATGTAAAATCAAGCTGGTATTGTCCCATGAGCTGTTTGAATAATGGATCTAATATTTATACAGCATTGACCTTAGTCGTAATATATTTGGCCCCAGATCTAATCCTGGCAACTCCAACAGGCTGAACTTTGTAAGAAACTTTTTTTTTTATTATTTAAGAGGTAATGTAATCATGCTGTTATTCTCTGAAAAGGCTTCCAGGAGTTCTACTTCTCTTCGGTGTCTCTACAATCTTGAGCCATGATGTGAGTGTCTTAGGAAAATGGTGCTAAAAGAGATTAAAAGCTCTTGCTTCTCGGATGCTAAATGTTTTTATCCCCTCTGCTCCCAACAACCTTGTAAGCACCAGACAATAAACATTGTGGGGAAATTGTTCATATTCCTTTGGAATAATTTGTTTCAATATTTTTATTATTTGACTTATTTACCAGTATCTGAAGGGGGCCTACAAGAAGGCTGGGGAGGGACTTTTTACAAGGGCTTTTAGTGATAGGATGAGGGGTAATGGCTTCAAACTGGAGAGGGGGAGATTGAGATTAGATGTAAGGAAAATCTTCCCCATGAGGATGGTGACTCACTGGCACAGGTTGCCCAGAGAAGTTGTGGATGCTCCATCCCTGGATGTGCTCAAGGCCAGGTTGGTTGGGGCTCTGAGCAACCTGGTCTAGTGGGAGGTGTCCCTGCCCACGGCAGGGGGTTGGACCTAGATGATCTTTAAGGTCCCTTCAAAGCCAAGCCATTCTATGCTTCTATGATTCTATTACCATCTTGCACATGAAGGGCTGTGCATTTATGTATATATGTATGTATGTATGTATTTAGAACTTACAATGACATTTGTTGTGAGATATTCCCAGTAAAGATTTTCTGGTGTCATCCCTCTATGTGCTCCTTTGAAGGTGACATCGATAGTTGCATACTCTGTAGTCTCGTAAGTCCATTTGCCAGACACAGTGCCGGTACTGATGGATTGAAAAACATATTTCTTCCTATTCCATTTCAGTCATTAAGTTTATTGGGAAATATTAACAAGCTTCACAAAGCTAAGCCACTAGAGTGTGTTTTTAATGATTAAGTAATTTTTCTGTGAAATGATCAATAAACTCTATAAAGCAGGTGGGACTTTGAAAATGGGTGTTTTGCGTAATTCCATTCCCACTGAGGATGAATACAGGTTTCTACTGGGAGCAGGGCTGTGGTGAAAGAGTGATACTGGTAATCCTTAGACTAAGATCCGCAAGGTACCTCCAAAGGGAAGGCTTTGTACGGTGAAAGTCAAAAGGATGTATTTACACATCCTTTGGTCTGAGTACATTTCTTGGTATAGGTTATTCCATATGCGATGAAACTTGATATAAGGTGGAAGTTTTTTCCTAGCAAAGGCATTACCAAGTGTCCTCAGTCTGTGGGGAAACTGGAAATTATTTTGTTGTTTGCTTCAGCATGTCCTGGATCTGTTTCATTTTGTGATAGGTCCCTGCAGTAGTGTAAGGCAGTGGTGAAAAGGATGATGCCTTTTCACACAATATCTGTATTTCAGCTAAACAAGAGGCCAAAAATATCTAAGGCCCATAACATCTAAAGCATACTGGTTTATGAGACAGTGTTTGCCTGTTCCTAAATGTAATTGCAGTTAACCATTGTATTATAGAGATACTGGAATAGTAATCAAGTATTTGTGCTTTGAATGCTAAATAGAACTTAAATATCTACCAGACTTACTGGAAATTATAACCATTTCCATCGCTACCCAGACCTTCCTGTTTTAAGGTCTTTTCTCTCTAAAATCTCACCTTTGAAAATACTGATGTGAATTTGACTTTGAATACTTACAAAATGTTGAATTTGAAATTGCAGAAGATTACGAGTATTTTTGCTAGGCATTTGCAATCCTTTTTTCTCCTCTCGCTCAGAATATGTTGACAGTGTGTGCAGGATCGGGTGTATAGAATCCATGGACACTGTCTTTGTAGGAGCGGATTTCAATGTTTTCTCCTTTTCCACTGGTGATTTTCTTTTTTCCCCAAATTTAGAAACCAAAGACTTTTAAAGTGAAACTATTAGGGTTCTTTGGCTTCAGTTTGGTTTTGTTTTTTAATTTCAGTGACTTCTTCAGTGTTTCTAGCCAAATAGTCTGGATTCTCCCTTCTGATCTTGGTCCCTCAGATCAGCTCTTACTGTTATTCCCAAACACACAGTAGTCAGGGAAAACTGGATCATGGTGAGCAAGTGCTGTGCTTTCCTTTTCCGTTCAGATCCTGGTTCTTTGCCAAGACTTCTACTTTGGGAACTAGTCAATCCCTTCCTGTTGGTTAATGGAGAAAATAGAGATCAAAGAAGAACCTGACTTCAAGAGTGCTATTCAGCAGTTGCAGGTTAGCAAAAGAAAACTGCAGATGTGTTCTGTTATTTTTTCCTGGGTTTTTTTTTTTGTCATGTTGCTATTTTTCTCTGTGCATCTGCCATTTTAAATTTGGATGAGATGCATTTGATGCATAATGACTGCCAGAACAAAATTCACTGTGCGAATGCAGGAGGCTTACAAATTTGTTTTATACCACTAGAAGTAAACACTCCAAATGGCTGCCAGACAAGTAATAACTTTGATCTTACTGGTTTACTCTTGATTTATACCGACTCTTTGAAGGGAAGAAATTCTCCAGCTTTTTCTTTTCATTTTTTAAACTTTGGGCCACCTCATTTGTCTTATTATCACTGTTGTGTATGTACCTGTTTTTGCCTCTATACTGTCTTTTTCAGGTAAAAACACTTAGTTTTTCCTTTCTCTTGTTAGGAAAATTAACCAGTGTTGTGGTATGAATTAACCAGTGTTCTGATATGAATTAACCAGTGTTCTGGTATGAATTAATGTAAGGCAACAGGTTGGTGCTTGGGCCAAAATTGAGCTTCAGGTTCTAAAAGTGCTAAAATCCTTCAGACTGATACTCAGCTTATCATCAGCTAGGATCAGAAGATAGTGCATGATGTTGCTTTGCTCTGTTGCTGATCTCTGAAGTCATCTGTTACAGGGGTGGAATCACATGAGCAGGTGCAGGAACACAGTGTGTGGACACTAAGACAACACACAGAAGCAGTAGCTGCAGATGTAGAAGTCATATGTGTGCGGAGGCTCAACTGAATACAACTGAGCAGCTTCTCATGCCTTTTGTAGTTGTCTTGCAGGCCAAGCACCTCTCACTTCAGGGGAAAATGAAAAACTTTCCAAGCGTGAAACTTAAATTTCAAACCCTCTACCTTTAAAAGTGGGAAGGAAGAAAGGGTTTCCCATGTGGCCCTCTCGCTTTTCTCATATATAGTTAAATTATGTATTCATTGTTTTATTCCGCTTTCATGTAATTTCATTTTCAAAGCCAACAGAAGTTTTTTTGTATTTCTTTTCTGTGCTTTCACTGCACTCATAACTTTTCTAGTTATATTCCACCAGCAACTTCCACTTATTTATAATTAATCTTTTTGATCTTTTTTACATTAAAGCAATAGAGTTCATAATGCTTAATGTTAGGCAGTCCTCCTAGGTTTCTGTCATTTACACGCCTGAAAAGGGTTGGTTTGCAAAGTATTGGATTAACAAGTTAATTTCAAGTAAACTCTAGTTATAGTAAAAATGGGCTGCCTAATTCTGGGGGGAAAGGTCGTATCCTGAGCTGAGGAGTCTGCAGTTAATGGGCATCAGCATTCGGGATTCCCCTCGCCATCCCTGCTCTTGTACCGCGGATCCTTCCCTCGCTGGAACATTTAAGCTTCAGGCCTTACCTTGGGTGGGAGGAATGCAGTTACCAAATGTGACTTTTTTGGTGCTGACAAGGTGATGTATGTTGACCTGCCTTACAAATCCTTATTAAGATGCAGTAGCTTCTTCTAGTGAAGCCATCTGCCAATACCAACCAGGGCAGTAATATACAGGTCTGCTTTTAGTGAAAGGATTTCAGTGTCTCTAAGGATTTTTTTTTTCTTATATATTTTCTTTTAAAGGAGTGATGGGTCCCACAAAGGAATTTCTGCCTCCCCTTCCCTGGATGGCCTGTCATGGCCATGCAGGTGGAACTGTGCTCGTGTGTGATCTCTCCAAGTAAAGATGATTTTTCTCTCACTTCACAGAAGCAGGTTCAAGAAGGCATCTGCTCACCATAAAACCTTTTTTCCTCCTGATATAGTTTGATGTCTCTTACAGGAGTTTAGTGAGGAGAGAATCCCAGACGGTCATGTCTGTTTAAATACTGCCTGTGGTTACAGATTTCCGCAGACTACAGTACAAAAAATCCAAGTGTCAGTGGAAGACAAAAAGATAATTCACTTTCATCTCGAGAACAAAGCTGAACAGAAGAGCTTTTTTCAACTTTTTTAATTCATGAAACATTTATCTTAGAGTCAGGTCCTATTACATTGGCAAGAATATAATCTGTCAGCATTTCTCCTATAAACTTCTGGGGTTTCTGGTTTTTAGGAGAGCCTTAGAGGTTCACTTTGAACAGATTTAGCATACAAGGTCTTGGCCTAGAAACATACTTTTCCTCCCAGTTAAGAAAAATGAATATAACCGCACGTTCAGTGCAAAAGACACATTAATGCCACGTTCAGGTAAAAGTTCCGATGCAGAAAAATGAGATAATTTGGGAGTGTCCCAGAGCAAGGTTACTTTCATTTTTTCTGTATTTTTCATAGGGGGTGTTGCTAACTCTGAAGTGAAAGGAAGGCTGGTCTGTGATGAAAAGCCCGACATTAGGCTTAGCTGGCAGGCAGAACTCTTATTTCTAGTTTCTGTTACCTACCAGCTTTAGAAAAATGCCGTTTCTCAAGTTCTTAATGTTTCACAGTATGGAAGTTGTTATTTACGTTCATGCATTTTAAAGAGATTCAAAATTCTCTTCTGTTTATTTAGGAAGATGTAGTGAATAAAGTTTAAAAAGAAAAAGCTGTCTGTGAAAACGGGAGATCACCACAACAGCAAAGAGCCCAACAGCTGATGGAATTCGGCTTTGATGGACGTACCTGCCTCTGTGAGTCCTTGGTTAATAAGGCACACAAAGGACCTTAACTGCAAGTTAAATTTATTCCCCAAATCCAGGATTACAAAACATCTGAGCAATGCCCTGGCCTTACCCTTGGCCTGCCATCAGGAAACAATCTTCTCCGCATGATTTTTCCCCCCCTGGGTCTATTCCACGTGAGGAGAACAGAAGCAAACTCCATGCTCGAAGGTTCTGTGCTTGAGCTTCTCAAGTAAAACCTGTGGTGACAGATGGTAAAATTGTTTTCCAGATTAGTTCGGTGCTTACTGTACAGATACTGTACATCATGTGCTTGCAAACGCCTCGGAGATGGGTGTGTTTTTGTCTTGCTTTGAGTGGTGCCCTCTGGACAAGACAGGATGGGGCAGATGGAGAAGGGCGGCTCTTGCTGTGAGCAGCTGGGCTGGCCTTGCAGGGGGGCACACGCACACGGGCCTCGTGTGATGCAGGAAATCGCTGAAGTGAGTTATTACGGGCTGGGCTGAAAGGAGAGACTGAAAGAAAGGAGCTGTCTTGCAAAGCTACAGAGGGTAGGTGTTTTGGGGCTCTTTCCTCGAGTTTTTGTGTTTACCTGTCGTACCCCATGAAAATGAGTTTTCTGTCTTTTAAAAATTACCTGGTAATAGCTGGTGCTCTAATAAAGAGCCGCAAATCCCTTTTGATGTTCCTGGTGCATCTACTTCAAGGCAACAACGCAGGCAATCCCCCTGCAGCATGGAGTGACTTCAGAGCCCGCAGTTCCACCGGGTATGTCACACGTGTCCTTCAGAGCTTGCTAGTGACCGGCTGGTGCACGGCACAGGTACACCAAGCAGGCAGAGCATGTCAGGAAAAAAGGCAAGGATTTGAGTAGGAGTCACGCTTTTAATACTGCACTTTGCTGTAAAAAGGGAAGCTCTTGGCTGTGTTCAGCAAGGGAGATCGACAGAAAGGTTAGGCCTTCCCTCGTGAGAAATCACGGCATGCTTAACATGATGCTCGCTTCAGGAAAAGTTCAAGTCCACCAAAGTGAGCTTCCTAAGCATCATGTTATTTGGCTTTCTGGAAAAAAAAATTACCTATGTGAGATCAGAAGTTTCATTCAAGATACTAGTTTCTTTCCCAAAACAAAATTAAACCTTTCATGAAAAACTGTTGGGAGGTTTTGGTTGTTTTTAGTAAAGAGAACGAGGTAAATGGTTCTACTGTTGAGTGCTTCATGGTTTGAACACTTTTCTTAGTTCAAACCTTCTGAACGAACATATTTTTTTGACTTAATTTCTAAATGAACCACAAAATTACAAATCACTTACCTGAACATGGTTTAGATACATCTCAGACTCGAATGTTGTTATCTAAAAGCTCATATCTTATCAAATTAATAAAGATAATTACATATTGCACCTAGTGTGATATGCTTAGCTTGATCTGATGGATTTTTTAATCTTGATTTTTGAACTTGACAAAGTAAGTTTGTTCATGTCGGACTTCCAGGCCATTCAAAATCCAGAAAAAAATAATCAAAACAGCGGAGTTTGAAAAACGTGAGTAGTTTTTAAGTGATGCTCAACAGTTTTTGGTGGTATGTTTTCTCCAGAGGTGCTTGAATTATGGCTTGTTAGGTTGAGAGTTTTTTGCTGCTGTTGCTAAACTGGTAATTAAAATAAGTATAGGGAGATTGAACCATTGTGTTACACAGTTAATGGCTGAACTTAATTCTACTGATGCAAAGAAGCTGTAGTGTATTAATTATGTATTAATATATATTAAGCCTGTCTTTTCTTGCCCTGGTTTTTGTGTATTTATATGAACACAATAGGGGAGATTTACGGCAGAATTTCACTATTGATTCTGAAATCTTGGGCTTTTATCCTGTGAAAGTGAGAACAAAAAATCATTTGCGTTCAGGTTCCTTGTTTAACTACTTTTGCAACAGGATTACTGCTTGCAGATCCATAGTTCCAAAGGTCAGGCTGCTTTTCTACGATACTGGATTGCATTTAAAAAAAAATGAATGTTTTCTCTATTTGAAGTCGTTTAGATAGCTCCAGTCCAAGGCAGACAATTAATGTCTGTGTTCAGCGGAAGCGGAGAGGTTGATATGCTCCAGAACGTAATGCCATGGTGTTTCTAACCACTGATTCTAATGCTAATTTCTGAGTTTCAAACTAGAAAATTATATGTGTGTGTGCATATGTGAATAATCATTTTAAGAAAACCCAACAAAACAAAACCAACAATGCAGAACGCTTCATTTTTTTTTTTCTTTGAATGTTGGTATTTTCGGCAGAGGGAGAATGTGTCGTTATTAATGTAATTGGGCAGTAGCTCAAGGAGTGAATAGAACTGAGATTTCCTCCGTTAATATTTTAATCTAGATCTGATGACTCAGTTAACAATAATAATGTATTCTCCATAATTTACTGCCCTTTATACTGCAAGAGTATCATATGCAATGAGACTGGATAGACCACATGGGTTAAATGTGGAAAAAATGGGCTTTTTCACAGCTGCGGAGCTCTGCTCTGATTTTTTTTTTTTCTCCTACTCTCGGTTTGGGATAATGTTATCTCTGTCACTGGAGTAATGATCAGTGAGAGCTTGAAGGTAGCAGCCAACTCCCCTAACATGAAGACAAGCTCCTCCCTTCTCCTCTGCTCTTTTCCTTATGGTACAAGTCCCAGATGTTTGTCCCTGCTCATCTTAAAGACCTCCAGATAAACGGCAGATGCATGCAGCTGGTTCCTGGCTGGCAAGAAGCTGGTGGTAAGCCAAGAAGTGATTGGCAAGGTGCTCCAGTGAAATTCCCCTGAAGAAGAGATGCTCCAAACTTTGCTCCAGGGGAGGTTAAGCCTGGAACATGGACATCCTGTTCACTTCCACGTTGAATGAAGGAGGGGTCCCGATGGCGATACAGTAAATAGTAATGAAAGACTGAAAAGCAGAGAAGGGATATCATTAATCTACTGCTGAGCTCTTGCTGCTGAAAGATCAGTGCTATCTTAACATGTGCTCTGATCCAGGGAATATTCATTACTGTTTGATTTGGGGACGTTACAGCTAACATCGTAAGCTTTACAGTTTTATTTTTATGGCATCTATGTCTGCAAAACTCAGATTTCCTGATGGTGGTAAAGAAAACACTAGCTGTGCATTGAATAAAAATAAAGTGGCACTTTGGAAATTAAATTTCAACAACAGTGTTGAGAAGCCCTTTACAGAACCATTGCCTTTGTCTAGCTCTTATTATTCTTCTTATTACTATTATTAAAGTCATTTTCAGGTGGTTTATGCTGAATTGGGTCGCAGAAGGGTAATCAGAAAGTTCACATTTCTTTTGTGGCGTTGCATCCATGGGGTTTGCTGTTGGTTTTCTTTCTGGTTTGTGATAGCATGTTTTTTTCTGCATTTGTGGAAAGGTTCCTGTGTGTGTATTGGTATTTGAGAGTGTCTGAGGGCAAACACTGTGCCCTGCTGAGCGACAGCAGTTATTCTACAAGGGCTGTTCTTTACATGCAAAACATACACCAGCGTTTGGTTTGTTACCGTGGATGGGTACAGTTGATATTGCTGCTAGGCCACAAGGTAGATTTTATGTCCTTGAAATTTTTTCCTCCTAGGATGCTCATATATGTTTAGTTATCTTTGTCTTCCTGTTATCTTTATCAAATTTAATTTGTCTGTCAGTATCTTGGGAATTTTGTGTAATCACATTTCAATTCCAACAGTGAATTGACTATTGGATAATAATTACTTAAGTTTTCTTTTTGTCAGGATGTATTGGTTCATATTTAATTATTTACAAATCATGTAAACATGTAAGGCTTTTAGGTGGAGGTTTTTTAGCACTTATTTCCCCTGGTTGGTCTGTTGAAAATTGTGATGGACTTAAGAACTGTGCTCTGGCAACAATTTATGCTTAAAGTGGGTGGTGTGCCTGCTCTTTAAAGATAGGGGATTGTTTTTAATAGTCCAGAGCCTTTTTGTCTTTTTATGTTTGTCCCACAATCCTTCCATGGGAATAATTCTAATTTCGTAGTTTGGGCTCAATAGCATATATGGCCTTGAAGCAGAGACTACTGATACAAAATGATACTTGCCAAAGTAGCCCGCTGCCTTTTTTTGGTGACATTTTTTAAAGAAAAGAAATTCTGTGAACTGTTAAATGCTGGGTTTTGTCAGAGATTCATATTCTAATGTCATGTGAACAAGACTGGAAAGAATCTCGTTCCTCTCCACATTCAGGAAAGAGAAGGTCATTTATTTCCAGACTTTTCAAGCAGCTTCTTACAATTAGAATTTTTTATCCTCGGTACTTGGAGTGGAGGGGAGTTTTCATATCTCACCGTTTGAGAACTGTTTTCTAATCTCCAGCAGAAATTTATCTGCCGATAATGAATACCCATATATTCCTGCGTCAACACTGCTCTTCATCTTCAATAGCTCTTTTCCCTCATTGCTCTTAACCCCTGAGATATTTACAACAGCAATCTAACCCCCTTTAACTGCTGCTTTGTTGGACTGAATTCTCCTAAATGATTCAGAGACGTAGTATGAACTACAGAGTATTATTGGGTACTTGGTGGTAAAACCTCATTAACTACTTTCCTGAAGGGACTTGTTGCAAACAGTGAGAATATACTGATAAAGCATGCTGATGATAAAATTATAGGGCGGGTTGTCAATGAAAAGAGAATTCAAATATCTTCAGGGTAGGGGTGATTTTTAAAAATTATTTTTCTGCTTTGTTGGGATTGGGAAAATAAAAATGGAATTAAAGCTGATGATACAAACTCTAAAATCACGGCATAGGTATGATTAACCTATGTTGCCCCTGCTCCCCAGAGACTGATTCAAGCTGGAGTAGGTACAAAGAAGGACTACTAGGATGAGTAATTTAAGATCTTGGTTTTGGCTTTTTTGGTCTCTCCAGAAAAATGCAGCAAATTGTCTTTCAATTCCAGTGTAAATAAAATGTTTTCTCATAGTGAAAACCCGTTCTTCAGGATATGATTACATCCTTCAAAGCTGGGTTGCACTTTTAATAGCAAGTATTTTTGTTACTCTTACCCATGAAGCCACTAAGTGCATCTATTTTTAATACCTCAGTCTTCCTATCTTGGAGACTTTGGGTTTTTTAGCAAGAGATGCTGTGGTTGGATGCCTCCTGTACTGGGAGAACAAGTCAGATATTAGTGATGACATCTGACATATGTTACTGCACTATATAGGTCACTTACGGCCTACTGTGGAAGATGACAAAAGAGAATTAATTTTGATTTCATGCTTGTGATTACTTAAGGAAGACTTTAATGGTGTGTGTGCAATATCAAGAAACATGGACTGAATCAGTGCCTGAGAGCAAGAGCTCTGTCTTTTGGAAGCAGTGATTACATCTTCTAATTCAAACCCTTCGGCAAGGAAGATGCCTTTTTTTGGGGATATTTGAATGCACCTTTTCTGCTAGCTATTACGTGAAGTAAGGATATATATCCTTAGTAATTATGAGAAATGTGTTCCTCTTCTAGCAACCAGGAGCAGGTTTTTTTAGCACACAAAGTGCCTTGGTTTGCACACAGCCATAAAATCAAGGTCTTTCTATTTACAAGGGTATAGAATAATTTATATCGCTATAACTTATTTAGTTGCTTTCTTTTTATGTTTAATTCCTAGGGTCTCAGTGTTTGCACATTCTATGGTCACCTGCATTCCTGCAATCATGCTACATTCAACAAGAAGGTAAGTTCTGCATACAAATTTCTTTCTTTCTTTTTTTTTTTTTCTTTAATCATCATGTTTCTTGCTCTGGTAAATACTGGCATGCGCTTTGGTGGAACAGATACCTCTGCAGCAGAATTCAGCACTGGTAATGACTTCTAGAGTGGTTCAGTGGGGCACACACCTCCCAGCCAGAGCAGCATCCCAGAGACTGTTAAAATAAAGCTGTCCCCTCCTAGGACCTACCTCCTTTCCCCTTTGATCAGTGCATGATGTCTAAGCCATTCTCCTCTGTCGTGATAATTTTATAGGTGTCTAAAAAATGATCATTTCAGTTGGGATTGGTGACAGACTGTGATCTGAATGCCTGTTAACTTTGGAAAGGAAGTAATTTTTCCAAAATGTGTCTTTGTGGCGCTATGAAATATCCTGAAATGATCAAGATATTTGTGATGTATGGTTCCTTGAGCTCCCCTGGCCACACTGCTCCTTAAAACTGGTGTAGAAGTGGTGAGGCCTGTGCTGGTTCCTGCTACTGCTTTCACTCTTCTCTCTCAGGGACCATATTTCCTGCAAAAATATCTCAATGATGTTCCTGCTGCCTGATGTTCTCTCGCTGCCACTTTCATCACAATCAGAACAAGGTACTAATTGTTACTGTAGGAGGTCTTGAATATTCTCCTCTTGTTCAGTATCAGCTACTGCTTTGCCAACTGCTTATATCAACCTTCTGTGTTCGTAGGACAAACCCTAGGGGTTGACGTAGCAGAAAGTGTGGGATAAGCTCATGTCAAGGAGGGAAATAGGAATTTCCAAGGCATCTTCATTTCTTCTCGCTCGCATGCGTGTATCTGTATGTTTGACAAGCATAACCTGCCCCCCAGTATTTTGAAACACTGTGGTGTAGAGCAAAGAATATTTAACGGTAGCAAGAATTGTGAGAGAAATACTATTGCAGTACTACAGCCCTGTCTTTAATGTGCGTATTTACAAAGAACCTCATGCACTGATGTGACCTGTGATGATTAACAGGAAGCTGAAAGACTGTGTGCTGATAACCTCCCAGATAAGCATGTTATTTTGATAAAGAATATTATAGTTGGCATTAAACTCTAGACCATTGGTTGACATTCTCAATGATTGAATTAGTAAAAATGGAAACATTAGCGCAGCATTGATTAAACTGAGGGATATAATCTCAGAAGCTATAATTGCAGTTACATAAATTAACTCTAGATGTACTGGAAAACTACCGAGAAAACTAAGTAGTTGAGCCTGGCTTGTACAAGTTACAGTTGTCCCATTGGTTGGCTGGCAAAGCAAGTGCTGGATTTCGACCAAATATAGCACCAGAGAACTGTTTGCTTATGCTCTAGTGGTTTCCCACCAAGAAATTGAAATATTAAACTGTAAGCAAGCTGATTAAGGTGTTTGGAGTGACAGGTTTTTTTGTTAAAAGATGCATGGTTTATGAGGGAAAAAGGTTTTTCTATAAACATTAGTATTTTCAACAATACTTTCATGGGAAAGATTTTGGAGATTTATCATGGACTGTTTGGACAAAGCTGCAACATCACTTCCAGAGGAGCCAACAGAATCCTAATGGTTAGACTTGGCCCAAGAAGCTTTGCAGCCAGGCAGAGATTTGTTGGAAAAGTCTAGTTTCTTAAGTCAGAAGTGACAAAACCGAAGGCTGATTGCTGGCAGAGTCCTGTTTGGATTTTCTTTTTTTTAATGTCACAGGTCTGCGTTGTCAGAAGTCTTGTCCATAGGGTTGGACTCTGGGGGTGTGGTGCTGTAATAGTGAGAGATACCGAGAAATTCACTCCTTTTTCTGCTTAAGATATAGGTCAGTTCAAGCAGGCTCCTAAGTCACTTCAGTGGGCTTGTGATAGTTGTGTCTCAGGCTGCTTGGTGCCTGAAGGAGTTTAGAAAGAACATGAAATTCTAATTATGCAGTGTCCTGTAGAGAAAATAGAAGAACAAGACCCAAGTTTTCCAGTTAGATCAGAGAGCCATCCAGGCAGTGTGTCCAGAAATTAAGGGATATTTTAGGGGAAGAGGATTATATGAATAAGAAGGGAGGAAAAAAAAAAAGGTGACATTTATACAAATGGAATAAATCCTCATTAAAATCTGTGAAACTGATTAAATCTGAGTTTACTATACCATGCTTCCGAAACTGTAGTTAATAGTTTTTTATTAAGTGGGCAACATTTATAGCCAGAACTGTTAATAGTGCTCGGGTTCCATAATTAGTCATTTCTGTATGGAACACAACTGCCAGTTTGGCGCCTGAAACGTGGCCGTATGTTGGAGGCTGCCTTGCTGGGACACGAGTCCTCTGGAGAATCTGGCAGGCAGTCACGTTCCCCCGACAGAAACTTCTGAAGTTGTGGTTATGTCAGGACTTAAAAGCTAATGCTTTCAGCAGTATATAAATTCTGCGGTTTTCTGAGTGGTTTTGCTGCCTGTGGAAAGTTTGAGAAAGTTTGAGCAAAATCCATATAGCTGGTTTTTGAATTGAAGACGTAGAAAAATGCACCTTTCCTCCTAAAAGTGAATGTTTCCATCCCTTTTATTCCCATGTCCCCATAACACAACTAGGTTTGTAAAGAAAAATGTTTCAGGTGTTTCTTTTCCACTGAAGGCTAAGCCCTTGAGTAGAAACATGTGGATGTGCTTGTAAGGATGGTTTCTTAGAGGCCACTGTGTGCTCCAATTCTCTGCAAAGGCTCTGAGTGCAGTAAAAGGTACACGTGAACATACCCTACCTGGGAAAGCAAAGATTCCTACTCCAGGGTAACCCAAAGTGCCTTTAGTGCACCTAAAAGACAACATAATTCCCCCAGTTTTTGACTGTTACCGGGATTTGAGGTGACCCCATTTAATTGTATGGATTCCATATGACTGCACAAATGCAGGCTCACGGTGGGCAGAAGGTGGTGGAGGAAGCCCTATTGCTACCAAAGTGCCTCCATCTGGACATCAAGGCAGGGATGGCCCTGGCCCTGGCCCTCCCCTTCTGTCTTGTGGAGAGTGATGGAGAGGATATTACGTATCTGCATAATTAACGCAACGGTGAAAAATCAAACCATGAACATTCTTACTTTAGTACATGTTTTTGATCAACAACTGGGGGAAAACAATGCCATTTCATACAGTGGAATGGATACAAGGAATTTTTGGAATACAAAGTATTTTTTGAATTATAGTTTATCTTAGGAAAACCTAAAAGACTATAAAAAATGCGCTTGATAGCAACTGGTGTATTTTACCTCCCCAAGCCAAAATGCAAGCAGCGTTTAAGTCATTCTCCCATTGATTTACTGAAGGATAAATAATGTCAGACAGTTTTTAAACAAAAACAAAATTTCAATTTTGTTTACCTCTTCAGCAGTCCAGTTGGATGTCAGCTACCATTTAGCTGGGCCAATAATATTGATATTTGATGTCAGTTCTTATTCATTACTGTACCCAAATGATGCAAAAGTCAGATCTTTCAGATCTTTCTGTGGGTGACCAAATAAAGCCAGGGATGTCTGACTGCATCTAACAGATACAAACAAGAAAAGAACAGAATACAAAATCAAAACCTATCTGCTCTTATTGTTATTTATGTATTCAAAGTGTTCACCTCTTGCATAAACTCAAAGCCAGTTGCTTACAAAGGTTACCTAGTAATATCAAATGTGTTCAATTATACATGCAAAAGGGCTAATAGGTTCTTCCTCTAGTTTATTTCTGTCTCCATGCATAAGAAATATAATTACAGAACTGAATTACATTTTAAATACAGATTTTAGCATCGTTAGTTAACCACTTTCTGGCCATCGAACATTGTTAGAAGTAAAAAAAATAAATCTATTTTGCCTCTGTGTCATGGCAAAGAACAAAATCTGTGTCAGAACACCTTTGTTTCACTTGTTGGCAAAAGCTCTCTCTAATAATAAATGAAACTCTCAGAAACTGTGCTACAATCCACTTCCACATCCATTCTCTGAAATATTAACGTTATTCCCTTTGTAAGGAATTTTCCTGGAATGCTCCCTTCCCTTGGCCAGGCATACTGTTTAATTGCTTCCCATCCTCTCTGATGCTATTGTTATTCACAGACCCTTACAATTATCACATATGTGCCTGGTGTATGTGTTGTGTGGAGCAGTTAAGATGTTCTGAGACCGCTCTAGAAGATCGGGTAGATCCATCTTTATTTTGATCAGTTTAAATATTCTTGTTATCCAACTCTGATATCAGAGTCTCAATATAGAAGGCTGGATAAACAAATAATAGGTCTAGCAGATATCCTAGAAGGAAAAAAAACTCCTCCAGCTCTTTCTGAGAGGCAGCTCCAATATGTATGGACTTAGGTGACCGTGTTCAGAAGGCCAAGGAAATTCATGAAGCATTGGTTTGTACGGGGGTGACTCTCCCAAGGTGCTGTATTCCTGTGTCCTTGAGAAAAGAGACAGTCTCATAGCAAAGGTGCTTCCACAGGACTGAAAAAATATCCAAGCCTGATTCCTAAATCTCACACCTTGTTTGTGTTATTCAGATTCGTATCACCAGTTTCTTATCGGAGATCATTTGCAAAGAAAAACAGTAATTCTGTTATTTTATGAATAGGTGTCATACACCTCGATAAGTCAATGATGGAGAAAAATCCTTTTTTCTTTCACACATAGCAGATGATGGTGACCAAGAAACCTTTAGTGTCAGTGTTTAAATGCACCGACTGCTGTTAGAGTTTCTCTCTGTACTTCTAGATCTGGGAAAATGCAATTTATTTGCTACCTTGGTTTGGAAGAAATCTGGCTTCCTGGATTATTTTTTGACCAATTTCCCAGTTAGAATTTCTGAAGAAAAAAAAAAAATAAATCTGTTAGTCTTGAATTTATTTAATGAAGGCTCAAGTTGCCTTCGGAAACTTGGAATTAACCAGACTTTCTGTTCTCCCCAGCGTAGTGTATTTGAGATTTAAAACTGAGTCCTGTCAAGATAACTAACTCTGAAAATAATCCCAGATGAAGAAAATTCACCTTTTGTTTTAAGCATTCAACACTTTGTATGAAGAGGTGGCATTAGCTCATTCTGCCACAGGGGACCTCTCTCCTCCAGCTTCAGTGTTTATGTCTTTCATTTATCATTCGGTTAATTTTTTAAAAACTCTTTTAATCCCAGGAATCCCTTCTGATCCTCTTTGTTGTCACCACACAGGTACTCTCAGTAAATCACAGAGTATCTTGTATGATTCACCCAAACAAACATGGAGAAGTCTGGATTTGAGAAGACCTTCTTCTGTTCTTCCTGATGGTTAGTTCTGGGAAAGTATCTGAGACGCACCAAGAAATGGAAAGCAAAGAATCTTACTGTAACACTGATCATTGCCAAGAAAGGCACTGCTTCATGTTCTCTTTTCTTGCCTTTCCATAGGAAAAAAATGGAACCTAGTTTTTCCTAGTAATGATACTTGTAGAGACATCACTTTGTCACCTGGCATTACAAGATGGACATCTACCTTAAGCCTCATGTTCTGTAAGAGGTTCCCACCTGGTCAGTCCTTACAGTCCCCTCTTTGCGGTGTGTCCTCTTTGCTGGATCCCAGTAGTTCTACATGGTCTCGGTGCTGAGTGCAAGACATACCTCAGGTTAATGTGGTGCCCATGAGCACTTGGACACTATAAAGTGAAATCCCTGAGGGAGGAAAGACTGCTCTTTCTTGGGACCAAGCTATGTATACCGTGGTGGCTGAAAGTCTCTAGTCATGATCATGGAGATGGCCCACAGATGAGAAGCATGGGGTAGGAAGCGGGGCATCACACAGTCTCATTTCATTTGTTTTGAACCAGCAGCAAATGAAATATTTAACTTTTCTAATTGAACCATTTAATCAGATTTTGCTCTCATTTAAATATTGGCATATGGTGAAGCTTTGTCTCAACTCTTCATGATAAATGTTTGGGGTAATGCATGGACACCTGAATTTTAGACAACTCTGTGAAGCCCAAGAAGAGAAAATGTGGCATCATGTCTAACTAGCTTCGACATAATTTAGTTTTAAGTAGCTTTAAAAACTGTATGCTTTAGGTCGGATTGGCCCTTGGAACAGCCTCAGCAGAAACTGGTAACTAACTGACCATGCAGTATTTTCTTTTATGCTTTCAGACTTCATATTTAGCAATATAAACATTGTTGTGTCCAATTTCTCACAACTGAAAGAAAAAGAGATTATTTCCTTTAATGTGATTTTCTTTGCTTAATTCTGTGTTCTGCAGTGAATGTGACTCTCTGTGTATACAACACATGAAACAAGCTCTGGTTAACATGCAGAACTGCTAGCAGCCTGGAAAACTTTGCCCTTCTTTCTGAGAGGAGAATTAATTTGTGTATCCTAAGGAATAAGGATTTTTTTCATTTAAATTGCATCTCCTGACCCAGCACACTAGACTTCCCTGTGGCAGATGTGCACTGTGGGTCCAGGCCCCAGCATAATTCATTTTTTATTTTAACAGCTGGTTTTTAAACTTATCATTTTGCAAAACAAACAAAATCAGAATACAAAGGTCCACCTAGATTCTTTTAAATTCAATTTCCCACCTACAATACAGTCAAACCTGCCTCTCTATACGATATTTCACAGGAAATTATGTTTTCAAATCCATGAGAAGGCAGCGTACCATCCCTACCCTCTAGGCTGTAACTCTCCCGCGTACCTTTCATTTTCTCAATAAATTGTGTGACTTTTATCTGCACTGCCGGTGGTGTCACTGGCTTGAATGGGAATCACTGCAGACGCTCGGCGCCGAGTTGTGAGGCCAGGGCTCCGGACGTGCTCACACTGAATCTGTTCACCTCCCGCCCAGCCAGCACTCCCAGTTTGCTGTGTCAGGGGTGGATGGGAGCTCACGTTAACATTAGCCAGGCTACCTGTTAAAATTGATGCTACCCGTATGGCTTTGCATCCATCACAAGCAGAGAGGTAACAGCTCTTGCAACAAAAAGCCTGTTTGTCTGAAGTTGACTCTTCAAAAGGGCTTAAACTAAATTGGGGTTAGAGAAGTGGGCTTCGTTTAGACCAGTGATTTGTATTTGGGAAGAGGACTCTTGAACTGTTCACCGCTTACCAACTCATGGCCGAAGGGAAGCATTGTGCTTGGAACAGTGCTGTATAACGTTGTGTGGTACGTGGCTTTATACAAGACAAAGTTGGATTTAAAGTGAATTTATGCAGGAGTAAAAGTAGGGCCAAAATTGGAAAGGTGCCTCTGTTATGAAAATGCAATTAATCTATAGTTGAATAAATATTGCTGCTAGAAGGTACTTGAGTATCAGATTGATTTACTCTGAAGATAATTGAGAATGCAGAACCAAAGTCCATCAGGGATAGGAATGCAGATTATTCTGTTTTGGCATTTAGTTGTTGTTTTGTGAGGTAGTTCTTGAAATAATGGGATGAGATTTGTCAAATCGATCCTTCTTTCGCCTGAAATACTCTGAGATTGAGAGAAACATTCATACACTTACCAGAGTTCTGAACTGGGCAAGCTTCTGTGAATACATTTTATATGTTGTTGGTGTTTCTTCTTTATGCATTTAGTTTCCCTTAAAAAATGCCCAAAGACAAGATAAAGAGCCAAATATCCATTGGACTCTTGCATTTGACATATCCCTTTGATAGTTTGGGGTTTTTTTAAAAAAAGCACATGTAGTTTACTGACACTTATTTTCTTTCAGTGGCTTAGATGTTCCGCATTCTAAAATGGACAATTTCACATTTCAGCAGTACATCTGTTGCCACTAATACTAATTTATGAATTTATGGAAGTATGGATTACATCTATATTTTAACATTATTGCACGGGATACTACCTAGTTTTAAAAAATGTACTTATTTAGACTTTAAGGAACTAAATGACAATAAAATCCCTGTACACGAACATGGTGTACCCTAGGAATTTATTATGCTTACTGCTCTCAGGAGTGTCTAATCAGGTAATGATGGCACCTAACTTCACTTCAGTCCTGGTAGCTCTCAAAATAAGGAGAAAAGCCAGTAATGGCAATTATCATTCATCTCCTCCTCTCACCGCACAGCTCCCAGAATTCAGAGGCACTTCTTTGATGGTTAGAAAGGAAAAGCAAAATTGATTATTTTAAACCTCTCTGCAAAAGATATTGCTCTCTTTGCAGTACCTTTTCAAGTGCAATGTCAACTGTGGCTAGCAGTAACTCTGCAGGGAGTGCAGTGATCTTGGGCTTCATATGTAAATTTATGCAAAGGGTTTCTGCAAGCCTGGAATGTGGTGTTCTCCTCAAATACCACAAGGCACTTCATGCTACTTGATGTGGCAAAGGGAAGAGAGATTCCCTCTGTTTCACACAGCAAGAGGAAAGCCTGCGGAGTGCATGTAAACAAATGAGAGACCCATGATCCGTCAGTATTGCTGAAAGTCAGTAGAACTAGAAATTTTGCTGCAAAAACGTTCTGCCATTTCCATTGATTACTTTTAATGAAGCTCCTCCATTGGAGGACGCAAGGGGTGTTCTTCATGAGTCTCCATGTGCTCTGAAAGGATAGAATTAATAACCTAGAAATAATACCATTTAGGATACTCTTTATCTTGATCACAGTCATCACTGAGGAAATGAGGAGTATGTGATGGCCCTCAGCCACATTCATTCATTTGCACAGACCTCACGTCCACATGTCTTTCCACTCCCTGATATCTTTGTTTCTCCTCCACTAGCGATAGACTTTTGGTCACTGATCACATTAAAGAGGCATCTCTGTGCCTCTACCCTTCTGGAATAAATTTTCCTTCTGCTCGAAACCTCTCCTGGGGACGGTCTGGTCGTTGCCTTTGCTCTGTTTGGTTGTTTGCATTAGCAGCACTCACTCACCCCTCAGTACTTCTCTGCATGCATCTCTCTCCTTTGCAATTCCCACCGGGATTTGCCATCTCCAACTGCACACTTCTGAGTACCTGCAGACCGTCCTCATGTTATAGGTGAAGCTGGTCAGGTCCCAGCATGTACCAGCAGTGACTGCAAAACATTTGCTCTTGGCTCATGACTAATGGAGAGTGGCTAATTGGAAGAACTCTACATTTTTGCAGCACTTCTAATGAGCTAACGTTCTTACACCTTAATTACAGCAAGTGATCAGTATGTCTGTCTGCAGCATCACGTGAAAGAGGAAAGTGTTGACACAGAATTCTCCTGTTGTGTTTGTAAAGCTTGCTTTAACTTACCACATTCATTATAAACCTCAACTGTTGGGGTGCCTAAAGGAAGAGCCAGCAAAAGAACTGGAGCTGGGACAGGAACAATCCCTGCTTCCCACAGGCATAAACCATCAGTTATCCCAAGGTGTCCCCTTTGAGCTAGTGGGGTAGCTGCTGATATTGCCGTGTAAGTGGGATTGAGAGCTTGGAACAGATCCTTGTCATTCTGAATCCATAATGTTTCTTTAATAACAGGTATTGTATTGCTTGTTTGTTCAGCAGTGCACACAGAGCTGGCTTAGGGGAGGAGGTGGCTTTTGCCCCAGAGCATGCACAGTCCGTACGCTCTCAAAACCTGCACATTGAACCATAATATCCAGGCATTACAGTAGATCAGTAATCACAACAAGTACAGCAAAACCAGCCGAATCCTTACTTGTACCCGTTCTACACGGTGCCTAGTTAGGAATTGTTCATTGACAACTGCTGACAGAGTCAGAGGTTTCTTCTGTAGGAATCAACAGTGAAGCTCTGAGAGGGTGATTCTTTCTGCATCAATATCTTGGATTCACCTCATCTCCAGAAGAGCTGGTGTCTCACCAGTTTGTGTCTATTCAAAGCTCTAAAAAACATCACAGGGAGTGAGGGCGAGACCCCAGTTGCTTGAGCTCTGGGTGTTCAGTTGCTTTGAAACGTCAATGGTCCTTTCTCACTGTGATTGCAATGCAGCAGTCAAAACTATAAAAGCAAAAAGCTAGTAAAAAAGCTGATGGGAAAACACTGGTGCTGCCTGTAAATAATCCTTAATCACCCCTTTTCCCTTACTCTTGATTGAAAATAATTATTAAAAATAGACCAGTACACTTTGAAAGTGGTAATCAGCGTAAGCTCTGTATTTTTGCCGGGCTAAGTAATTCCATGTCTTTCTAAGAAGAAGCTATTTTAATTTGAAACTGGGATGATTTAAGCCTGATATTTCAAAAAATGGGTGGTGATTGATTAGTCATCAGTCTAATAATGGACTACATCTGCATTTTTTCCTTCATCTTTATCATATTTTACATAATTCATTTGGCTTAATTGGACATTAAAATCTTTTCCCCTGTAATGACTACAGCAGATTTGCCCGCCCTTGCTTGGATTCTCTTGAGATCCCTCTGCTCTTGCTCGCTGCTGCTGAGAATGCCCAATTCTACCCCACAGGATGGGGTGGCACAAGGATGAGACTCTGTCTGCCGTGTGTCCGTGTCCCCTGTTATTTCTGAGTGTAGTTAGTTTTTGCATTACAACACCACCTTGGGGTAATAACTCTCACTGGGTTTCTGATGTGCTTTGTGCTGTAAATGCGAGGTGGAATGATTCCTTCTCTTAAAAATATTCACTTTAAGGCATATAAAGTGGTGGTAGAGTTAAGTGACTTAGGATGTGTCCCACAGGGAGCATCTTACAAATGCAGATTATTCAAGTCTGTCTCAGTCTGAGGTAGCTAAAGCTATTCCTCAAGTGGCCACTTTGTCTACTGGCAAGGAGTTTCCACCACGCTTTATGTACACAGAACAAACTCCTTTTACTTAGTTCAGAGACTGGTAACAAGACTGGTAAGACCGGTAAGAAGACATCAGCCCTTTGTTATGCTGACCATGTCAACCAGATTCCCAATAGTAATGGAAAGAGAAAATCATTATCAAGCATCTTTCCAGATAGCTGGGTGCCTAGAGCTTGAGTCTGTTTCCACTGAGGTTGATGAAAATCGTACTCTGATCATCATAAGAGTCCCTTCATACAGCTACAGACTTCCTACATACTTCACCCATACATACATACTTCAAGCAGCTACATCTGATTTGAAAACAAAGGACGTGCACATCAGTGAACTTGACTGATGTGATATGAACTTACGGTGAAAACAAGCTGCCTGTTCACTCCCTGTTTTGCCTTTTAAAAAATATTTCCGAAAGGTCATGAAACAACTGCTGACCTGCCTGACTTGAATCAGACGTGGAAGAGGATGCTCCTGGGAGGAGTTTATCACAGTCTGAATTATATAAAGTCACTTGTTGCATTCATACATTGTTGATCTTTCTGCAGTAAAACCAGAGGTGTGTTCATAAGCAAGAGACACAATTATTCACGTTTTTATCCTTACCACCAGTGTGAAAAAGCAATTTTCAGGAAATACTTACCTAAGGTGTACCTGGTGATGTGTCTTGTTTTTAATCACTAATAATAGTCACAAGAATACCTTCCCTGAAAGAGCTGTCAAGCCCTTGGAGAGGCTGCCCAGGGCAGTGGTGGAGTCCCCATCCCTGGAGGGATTCAAAAGCTGTGTAGCTGTGGTGCTGAGGGACATGGTTTAGTGGTGACCTGGCAGTGCTGGGTTAAAGGTTGGACTCTATCTTGAAGGTGTTCTCCAACATAAACTATTCTATAATTCCAAAAAATGTATATTTAAAAAAACAAGGAAAGAAGGAAACAGATTTTTTAAAATTCCTGGAAATGATATAAATCTCTAATTCCTGATGTTAGAACTATTTGTATTACAATGGTTTGCAAACGCCAACTGAGATTAAGATTATGGTGTATATGAAGCTGAGCATGCCCATTTTAATGGGAGATCTTCTATAATAGAAAGATGTTCATTAAGTCAGCAGGGAAGGTAGAGAGCAGGGACTGTAAAGGCAATTAAAGGACTTGCAGAGTCCTTTAAGTGGAGCCTGGAACAGAACCAATCTTTAAATCTAGACTAATTGAATCCTTGGATAAATTGGCCCAGAAGGCCAATCATATCCTGGGCTGCATCAAGAGAACTGTGGCCAGCAGATGAAGAGAGGTGATTCTGCCCCTCTACTCTGCCCTGGTGAGACCTCACTTGGAGTATTGCGTCCAGTTCTGGAGCCCCCAGCACAAGAAGGATGTGGACGTATTGGAGCGTGTCCAGAGGAGAGCCACCAGAACGATCAGGGGAATGGAGCATCTCTCGTATGAAGACAGGCTGAGAGAGCTGGGGCTGTTCAGCCTGGAGAAGAGAAGGCTCTGGGGAGACCTTCCAGTACCTGAAGGGGGCCTACAGGAAGGCAGGGGAAGGTCTATTCAAAAGGGTTTGTAGTGATAGGACAAGGAGTAATGGTTTTAAGCTGGGAAAGGATAGAGTTAGGCTGGATATTAGGAAAAAAATTTTTAACACGAGGCTGATAGATCACTGGAATGGGCTGCCCAGAGAGGTGGTGGAGGCCCCATCCCTGGAGTCATTCAAGGTCAGGCTCGATGGAGCTCTGAGCAACCTGACCTAGGTAGAGATGTCCCTACTCGTGTAGGAAGGTTGGAGCAGATAACTTCTAGAGGTCCCTTCCAGCCTAAAACATTCTATGATTCAGTGATTCTTAAATTACTTCAGCGTGCACACACAGAAAAGTACCAACTGGATTACATGGAATAGGGAGTGAGACTGACCACTCTTATGAATCATTCTACATGCTCTTTGATTAGAGGAGGTAATAGAGCCCGCGCTGTGACTGCTGCAGCATAAAATGTGGTGTAAATGAACACCAGTACAACGAGGACCTGCTTTTGCATGTTTTCTCCTTGGATCTCATTGTCTTGTCCTTTTACATGTAGGCAAATCAGTCAAACCCTGATGGTCTAGCTTGCTGTTCAGTAAAATATGTCATCAAAAAGACATCATAAAGAAGACTTCAGTGTGGCAAGAAACAAAAAGAAGAAAGTGAAGAGCAAGGCAGAGGGCTCTGCAATGAATAACCACAACAGTAACTGTGAAAAGAATGAAAAAGCCAAAAGCTCATAGGAGAATTCAGAGTGATTCCACTGTAAAGCTTTTGAAACTGGCCTGTGGCCAGGTGCAAATGAGTTCATTCAACATGCGACTTATCCCTTTCTTTTTCTTTGAATGGCATGTAGCTTCAAATTATCCTTAAGCTTGATTAGATTCCCCATTTATTCTTCCTATTGAAAAGTTGTTATCCCACATCTCCAGCTCACTTGATTTAGAAAAGGTAATAGAGATGACATTCAAGCGAAGAAGTGGTGAAATGTAATAGCTGGCTCATTAACAAAATCCTCTTGGTATGTTTTTAGTGTAGCAGCTGCCTAGGTATCAGTAATAGTTAATGCATTTAATAGTAAGTCTGTGGGCAGATTGTGCTAGGGCTGATAAAGTACCTGTTTGAATGTGTTGACATGTGACCATCAGAACCCTCTGTTTTCCTACTTCAGTTCTGCTGCCTTTCCATGGAAATGAGGTGAAATGTGCTACTGGGTGTTGCTTTTTTATGTACAGTATGTTCATACCAGGGAGGAAAACATTAAAAAGTCTGCAGACTTTTGACAGCAAGAACTGGTTGATCTTCCTCCTAAGAGATTGTAAACCCATTGGAGGAGGACTATCTTCTCTAGCTCACTCACATAGCACCTACCACAGTGGGGTGGTGCTCCCAGACCAGGTTTCTCCGGCGTTGCTTCTGTTCGAGTAGTACCTGCAAGGATCAGGGGGGATTGACCTTTATGATGTGCCCACACAGCACCTTGTGAAAGAGCTTAAATAACAAGTTAGAGTGGTTCAATGTATCTGGGACCTCCTAATGATTTGATTGCATAAATTCCTGCGGGAGCTGAGGTGTGTTTACCCTTGTGCTTCTTAGGGATCTGTGGTAGGAATAGGAGAAAATAAATACAGCAGAGAACAGGATGGCAATAAAAGAGGATGGTGTATGGATCTTCTCTCATGGTGTGCCAGCTACTGTAGCACAATTAATTCATAGAAGGAAGAAGCTGTAATAAAAGTGGATCCGATTGTTTTCCTCATAGTTATGCAAGTAGTAACGATCCCTTTTCAGGGCCAGTGGGAAGGTCAAAGTCAGCTCTGCAGTTGCAGTCCTTCTGCGACAGGGACTGTCTCTGATCAATGTTTGCATAATGTCTATTTCAGTAAAGCATTCTTGGTGCTGTTATGATCTATTAGCTGGACCATGCAGTTACTTAACAGAGAAATGTTGTATTGAAAATCCATGGACGCAACTGTTGATGACATAAGGAGGAGGCACAGAGCACCCACTGGAGAGTCTTCTGTAACTACACTGAGTGGGTTATGTGCCGTCTTACCCAGATGGGCTGTCCATTGATCTGCTTCAAGATTGCTGAGTTACCGAAGCTGTAATTAAGGAGCATTTATTGAGCTGACACATACAAAGCAAGTTTGAAGATGGGCATGTTCTCCAACAAAACAAACCAAACCCGCCACCTCCCAAAAGAGGGGTCTAAATGTCTCTGGACAGAAAAAAATCAGGAGTAAAATGCAAGAATATGTCAGTCATATTAGAGGTTATGAAATAATGGGTAAAAGGGATACTAGTGATTTCCTAAGCAGACTGTTGATAGTAATGGACATCATCTTTGCCGAAGAAAGTGAAAAGAGAGAGGATGTGAAGAGAGAGGTGTGGAGAGCTGGTCCAGAAGTGGAGTACTTGCACTGAGGAATAGAGGGATCTTTCCATGTGCACATATTCAGTTCCTCATCCCTTTACTGGCGTGATAGATGATAACTTAAGGAAAGGAGTTGTCCCACTTGATTGTGTGTGTACCACCCTCCCACTTCATAGTTGCTGCCACGTGTCAGCTTCACCAAAACCTCTGCTCAGCTGAGATACACATCTTGAACCTCTCTGAAAGTCAAGTTGCATGGATCTCAGATCGGGCTTCCAGAATTGGTGACCATTTTGTAAGAGCTGCTTTATAAAAATCAGTGATGGGTACATTCATAGTTAATCCAGACTCTGTGCTATCTGAAAAGGGTGGGGAGGAAAGAAGGAAGAGCTTCAGCTGTTTAGCCCAGAAAATCATGTCCAAGGAGGGATTTGAATGATACTGTAAGTGAAGTGCACCAGGGATAGGGAAGAAGGGATGAGTATATCTGCAAAAAACCCCTTGTGTTTAACCTAAAGGATAGAGATTGCATGTGAACAAGTACTTTTAAACTCTCGTTTTGTACTTATGGTCTGGAAGACTGATAAATGCAAGGACAGGCAGGTTCTAGAACTGCAGCAAGGAGTAGATGGGGGAACTGCTGCTGACTGAAATTCCATACTTCTGTTGTGGCAAGCATATGAAAACATTGCTTGCAAGAATAGGGGGCTGGATTTGATAACTTTTCCAGTTTCATATCCCTAATGATGCTCCTGTTGTTTTTTTTCCATTAAAAAAATCACTTTTTCTGAGATCCAGTTCAAGCCATGCAACAATTTGGAGTGTAGCTGTTGTATTTGGGGTTTGGTTTTGTTTGTAACCTGCTTGACCTCATCATTTGTATAGGATGAACTTAATGCAAGAAGTCAAACAAAATGAGAATTAGGAGGGTAGAGCTGGTGAGATAGGTAAACAGCTCTTCCGTACTGCTCAGCACCGCGATGTCGAGGTGGGATGTAGTTACAGTTACTGAGCTTTTTTGCAAAACAGCGAGAGCTGACAGCTTACACATTGCCGGCTGAATTCTCCAGGCAGGGATTACTTGTTTCTTGGTGTTACTCTGTGTTAGGCCCTGTAACAAGCCAGAATGGAGTTTTGACATTTTAGACCGCCGCCAAATGAGCCTAAAGATTTCATTATGCTTAAACCATGACAGTGCTTCGTAGGCCGTTACTTTCTAGTTGAGAAGGCAATGGATATTTTCAAATCTTGATTTCTCTATTTTCGAGATAACTCCACACATTTTCTTCCGGGTATTATTTACATGAAAGCTATAAAAATTAACTGAATATAAAAAAAAATCATGGATGCAGCATCCAACTTGATTTACCCAATTCTTGGTTCCATCCCATTGTGATTCTCCTTCAAAACAAGATCCTTTAATCTAATCTTTCACTCTTGCATAGATTGGAAAAGACATTGACTTTGGTAACTGTGAGTGCACACCAGCTGAGCTGGGTCTGAGATTTCGAATCCTTATTTAGGAGGTTAAAATGAAAAGTAAACGTTTCTACATTGGTAGCTAAGGATTTCTTTCTATTATGGTGGCAGGAACTGGCTAAACAGTTATGTTTGGGCATTCTTTACCCTTCCTTCTGTGAGGTTTGTGTTTGTTTATATGCTGCATCTTCAAAACACTTCCGCCACTTTTTAGGGGGTTTTTTGCCTTTTCTTTAAATTAATAGTGAAGACAGGCACGAGAGGTATGGTCCTGCTATCTTTCCTTGCACAGGTAGTCCCTGCGTGCTTCCGACTCACTGAAATGGGATTGTCCTAGTGAATGTGCAGCAATGAAGGAGTGTGTGTTCTGCTCTCATTTTACACTTCACATTGAAAACATGAGTAAACAACTTAAAACTGAGGGCTAAAGAGCCGTTCCTGTGTGTCTGTGAGAAGAAAAGGTATAATCACAAGCCATGTTCTTGAGGGATAATGGTACCAGAATTCAAAAATAATCTCTTTTCTGTTTTTCACTTTACAGTTTCTCCTGAACTGTTCTCTTTAAAAGTCATATTGTTATTGCTATTCAAGTCGACGTAGCTGTTAAGAGGCTGTGATAACCTCACATAGAACAACTCACATGTATTTAAATATGTACAGTTGCTATGTCTGGCATCAGTGGGTATCCAGCCCTGCGTCACGTGCCACCTTCTCTGCAGAAGTACAGAAGTGATGCCTTGATTTTGTTTCCAACACTGACAGGGTGACACGATTGCCTCCTGTGACTCTGCCGGCATGATGAAGCTCTGGGACATTCGGCAGTCAGTCCCTATTTTATCCGTAGATGCCGGCCCGTATCCTGCCAACCAGGTCATCTTTGATCACTCCAGTAGGATTCTCAAATGATTTTTTCTGCCTAAGACATGGTTTATTTTGAAGTGTCTCTCTGGTTCTGAAGCCACATAGCATGTGTTAGATGTGTTAATTTTTAAAGGAGAGCTGCCTGATTGTGCCAATGGTCAATACACTTGTTTTCTGTGGCCTAGACTGGCAAATTAGACTAATGGTCCATTGATATAAAATGAAAAACATGCAAAAAAATGTGCAATTCATTATAAAAATATTACATAAGATCCAGAACTGATCACTAGGGGTCAAAAAACTCAGCGTGATTACCTATGTTCTTGTGATCTTTATTCTCCATTACTGTTTGTTCTTTTATTTGCTAATGCTGTGGTTGCATTTCATAACCAATCTTACTAAGTCCTCTCATAATTGTCTCAGAACTTCATTGTGTTGACAGGACTGCTTATTATGCACAGAGAATTGAAGTAACCTGTTATTTTTCACCATTAACCATGTATTACTATGTCAGCAATATTGTGAGTGACTGTGCATTTTCATTTGAAGAGAGGCTGTTGTAAAACATCGCTGTTTGTTTTAAAACCAGTGTTAATCTTCGATTCCAAAGCATGAACAAGCGTTCATGTTGCAGCACAGAATCAGATCCTTGCTTAGGACATCATTCTTACTCAAAGGTAGTACAATATTGTATGAGATAATACAATAATACATAATGTAATATATAGGTATATTGAAAAATATGTGTACATTTGCATTATGTGTTATGTGCACAAAGTGTAATGCTTCAGCAGAATATGAGAGATAATTAGGGAATCATTGAACAAAAAAATAGTATGATATTTTGTCATAATGACCCACATACTGTGGAGCGCATAATATCAATATATTGAGTCACTTGGCAGAAAATTTTGCCATCAAACTCTATATTATTTGTATAGTGATTTCACAGATCTCTCTGCTGAACCATTAAATAAGGTATTTTCATTTCCAAAGGAAAAAAACATGCATTGACACTGTCCATTTTTGACAGCTTCCCAAAGACAAATTTAACCACTATTCTATTAGGTGTATAACTTGGAATAAGAGCTCATTTTTTGTCCAGGAGGATTTGAAGAAGTTTTGCATTTTTGTTTCTGGAGTATAATGTCGAGTCATTTGCTAAGGACTCACATCCCTGAAAAATGCAGTAGCAATATTTCTAGCCAGATGGGAACTTTCCAGTAGAAAGGTTATCAGCTTCAGGTAATCTAAATGGGCAAATTTTTTCATCGTTTGGATAAAATCCAAAATTTTCTCTGCAGGAGTAACCACACAACAGAGATATCAAATTGGGATGGATGATCACAATGAGGCATAATGCAACAGGATGCAATCACATCGAGCTAAAGCTAGGAGAGTATCTCGCTACGAGAGGCTTCGGCAATTGCTGCTCTTGGAAGAGAGATGGTGCCTGAGTCACCTAAGGGGGAGGTGACCGGGCACCATCCGCACACGCAGACTGAAAAGGCGATGCCTATTCTGAATAGGTACCTTACAGAAATACAAGCACACTAATATGTTTTGTTCTGGAGCACTATTTCATTTACTCCAAAAATAAATGGGAATGGGAGAACATATCCTATGTTTAACTTCCAGCCTGTTGGGCAGGGGACACGTGTCTCATTTGGGACCTCTGTAGAGAAACGTGGGTGGATTTTTCTGACTTTGTTAAAGCATGGCTTAACTTCCAGCTCTACCCCTCAGTCTTGCCTGGTGATGTTGATACCACCCAGTGTAAAACACTTTGCTGTTCATGGCATAAAGGCTTTACCATAAAGACCTTTTCTGCTTTGTCAGAGCCACAATTACATCTTAAATAAGTTAATGAAAAAAGTTGTGTATAAAACTTTCTGCCTTAGCTATGCTCTGCCATAGCTTTTCTTGAGCTCAGCTCACAGGTGAACTTTTCAATATGGCGTAACTATGAATGAGGAGAAATTAATTGCATGATTAATTACCATTGCACCTTATGTGGATTTTCTTATTTCCTCAAGTCCTCCTGAAACTAGCTCATGGTTTTGCAATAAGAGGTGGTGATGGAGCTAGTTGGGACTCAGCCCAGGCAATGATCTTCAATATTATGCTTAATATCAGAAATACAAAGGAACATGTCCCTTGAATTCTGCTTGCTGTGGATGGTCTCAGAGAGGGGACCAGTTGTGGTTGCTGTGCAAGATGGACCATTAATGTGAGCATTGAGAAATGCCAGGATCAAGATTACCTTGTGAACGAAGTAGTTTATTTTAGGAGATAGGAATTCTGGGGCTGCAGGAGACACATCAACCACAGTGGAGTCAGGGTAGCGGCTCAATGTTGTGATCTAAAAGCAAGCTTGATTTGCTTAATTACGCATCACGGGACATTACACAGGACCATTGCCATGAGAGAGCCATTCACCCAGTGGCTGACAATTCTTTACTGTTCAGTATGGAGTTGGTTTTGGTGTTACATAGTGTTCTAAAGAATTCATTTCTTTATATTACTCACCCTTTACTGAATACGGAATTATTGATGGCATTTTCTGGGGTGCCATTGCTGCAGCATTTTCAATATTTGCACTTGACATTATTTGGGCTATTACTGATCATATTAAAGCCACAGGTGATTCACACAGTCCCCATGAAGGATGGACACACAGAGATTAAACCACAGAATATTAGAATTTTTCTGCTGATATTGAGTCTTCAGATAAAGTTCCAGAATTACGGTTTTTACATTCCTTCTCTGGTAACAGTTTTTATGCTCAGAACAGAGATGGCAGAAGTAGTCCTTGTAAATTGAGGGGGAAAGTTCAGAGGTATAAATGGTATTTTTAAGTTAATATGTGCCTACTTCTGTATATATTCTGTTTCTTAAAAGAAACATAAATAATAATGATTTATTATAAGGTAGTCTCATTTATTTAGAAGTTTGATCTTGCAGTGAGATGCCCACTCAATTTTCTTTTTTATTTCCTCCATTTTGGTTGGTGTATTGGCTACAAAGACACGCTGGTATTGAGGTGCCGGGTGTCTGTCTATTCTCCTTTCCTTCACAGTTTTGGTTAATTGATACTATGATACCACTCAAGTGGCACTGAGTATATACAGCTTCATTATGGCTGGGGGGGGACATGGACAACGCACGGTTCTAGGATGGAAAAAGCTCTTCTTTGCTGGGAAGCTGTACAGTGCATTTTGCAACTGGTGCCTGGATGTGGAGAGAGCAGGGGATGCACCTGCACCTCTCAGATCTCAGGAGGCGGCTGTGTCCAGGTATCAAAGAACCAGAGCGGAACAAGATCTTGACTCTTTCTCTCACTTTTTTTGCAGTTTCTGAAGCTTGCTTTTTGTATTTGTCTCCCTCTTCCTTGTTAAAGTCATGCTTGATGGGAGAAAAATCCTCTAGCACAGAATTTACCACTATAATCTTTTTAGCGGCATCTGATTTTGTCCGTATAGTGCAATTACGTACTGACATTAGTGTGTGTTTTTCCCTGTGACCCCCATTTCTGACTAAAAAGCTTTTTTCATTACAACACTTTATTGCTCTGTGTTCTTTAATCTCCAAGGCAGATTACATGATAACATCAATTGATTCCTTAGGGTGTTTTTCCCCTTGTGGTTCAATGCGTGAGTCCCTACCTCGATTCTGACGATGTATAGGCTGTCGCAGGCGACAGTCTTGACTTGGGAAACTTTTACTTAATCTAAGTTATTGCAAATTAATGCAAGCTTTTAATCACTGATTCCGGGTATAGAGAAAAAAGAAACATGAAGAATTAAACAAGCACTTAAGTAAATGCTTTTCTTCCCCCTTTTCCAGTCTCAGCTTAAGCCAAACATCTCTTCTCCTCCATTCCCAGTCTCTCCTTGCCTTGTCTTCACTGCAGACTATGCTCCATCATCCCAGTTCTTTTGGTGTGGCAATGGGTGACGCAGGAGGTTGGGGTTGTGTGTGTAATGGATTTTTCCTGCTGCTCCTCTGTGTTCCTTTACTGCCCCAGGCTGTCACTGCTCTGCTGTAGGTCACCCATGGGTGTCCCTGCCCTGGCATGGGTGTATGCGACCATGCACAGGCTGATGGGGCACTTCTGTAAATTAACTGGGGCCTTATGTGTGGATTAATTGGGTGTCAGTGCATAAAGGGACTGAGCACACATGCATGAGCTGATGGGACATTCATGCATACGGTAATTGGGAGCTCCTGCATGAACTAATAGGATGCTTGTGCATGCATTAATTGGGCACTCATGCATGAGCATAGTAAAATTTGCAAATTGAAACCCAATATGCAAAGAGAGCTTGACATATGGATAGATTGAAATAGATGCAGGTATAATTCTTTGAATTTGGCCTGGCACTTGTTTTTTTTTTTTACACAGAGCTCAGGCAACTCCCAGTTCTGGTTATTATTCAGTTTGGACTTGCTACGGTGCTCTAGCTCCACCTCCCAGGGCAGCGAGGTGACCAAGTCATGTTTTTAGAACGCATCTTTCCAATTCTTTGAAACATTTGCTCTTTACTCTGAAAATTGAGATTAATTCCTCATATTGCTGCCTGCTTTGCTTCTCATTCAGACTTTTCTCAAAGCATAAAGCATATTCTCTTTATTCATAAATCATAAGCTACAATCTTACATCACTTGTTCCTCTCCTTTCTGCCATCGTGAGCTGTTTGATGTCTGTCTCATCAGAACCCTTTTCACTGTGGATGGAGCACTGCAAGACCTGTGTGTTTTCACTGCACCTTTACACATCCTTTTCTATACAAACTAAGGATTCACATGTTCTCTTTCTTTGAAATAGAAGTGATCCACATTCTTACAACTTCTGCTTGATGAGCACAAATGCAGCCACCTGCATCTCTTAATTCTCCGTTCTTTATTTGGTGATCAGCATTTTCAGTTTGTCTTCACTTTCTTGGCTTCAGCTCGTCTCCAAGTGCTGTGTCAGTGCTCTGCATCTGAGCACTGGTTCTCATGCGTGCCTCCTCGGCCAGGCCAGCGCAGGAGACATGTCTGAGGAATCTGAGCCAAGTAGCAATCAGTCACAAAAAACTTCTTCCTTCCTTCCAAAATGGGATAGGGCTAAATGCGGAAGTCACACCTTTTACTTTACACTGGTAAGTTGCAAGCAGTGGTGGGCCTCCATGTCTCCTTTATCTTGTCCATCTCTATCTTCCCTTACTCCAGACTGAATATTCCTTTAGAAACCTTTTCATAACAAAAGAACCATCAATTAACAGTCAGACCAGGATTACAGGAAGAACAAAAGACACTTTTAAAGTCTGTGATATGTGTTTGGTCCATGTCTGAATGTGCATCCCTACTTTAAACTGATCTGGGGGAAATAAACTTTCAGGTTCACCATTTGTTGACCGAGCTGTGTTTAGACAAGCAAAAGATTTTCAAAAATTACACCTGTGATAAGGGAATGGTGATGGGCTGGTTCACCTCACCCACACTGGTAGAAAGGTTTTATGCTTTGTCCTTCAAGCTGAAGTCCCTGCTTTGGCAGAGCTTTGCAGTAGAGCAAATACTGTTGCCCCAACTGCGTGCTCTTAGACAATGCACTAATATTGATGTTTTGTCTCTAGGGAGCCTGCCCAGCCTGTGTGTTTGAACTGATGAATCCATTAGTGGACTCCCTGGAGAGATTCCCATGTGGTCTGAGTGGGTTTACACAACCCATGACCTATTTTCTAGTCCTGATCATGCTGCTTATTCTTGGAAGTCAGATCGGCAACACGTGCGTGCCAGCCCTCTTTCTCTGAGGAGTGCTTACAACATCTGTTGAACATCTTTAATTATTCCTATGGTCAGCATGGGAGTAAAAGGATGTGCTGGAAGACAACATTATTCAACAGTAATTCCTTGCCTTATAATTCTCACTTCTCCTCTCCATGGTGCTGTATTTCATTTCTCTCGTTCTCAACAGTTGTTTTCCTGACCATAAAATTCTCTCATTTGGAGGCAGTGAGTAGATTGGAACTTACACAGCTATGAGGTGATGGAGAGATCTTTTTGTCGCCTTGTTTCATGGGGGTATGAAACTATCCCTCTCCTTATTTCTGACTGTTGCAGTTTTTTAACCGGGAAAAAGTTGGCAATGAATTTTTCCCCTTTGTTGGTCAGAGAAGAGTTGTGCCACGCGATATTTCTGTTGTGTCACAACCATTTTTCAAAATGAGCAAACTCCACAATATTTAAATACACTAGAAAGAAAAGAAACGGGATTCTTAAAATATATGGCTGTGTTTTCAGTACACACATAATTTAAAATGTATGAAATATTTGTCCTTTGGAAAGGCAAGGAAGGTGGCTTGGAAACCCCTGATTTTACATTTTTGCCCTGGTTGTAGGGTAGTATTTTGTCTCTGGCTGTGTTTTCTTTGCTGAACTAATGAGGGTGGAGACTGTGCACTACTGCAGGCAGTTGCTTTGAGCGCTGAGCACTTTGAAGAGATTAGCCCCATTGATATTCCCTTCATCTTTGTTAGAGGGAAATGCTTCCTTCCCTGGAGTGCAAGAAGATGGACAGCTATTTAATAGAGCCAGCCTTTTTCAAGTAGATACTGTAGTATTAAATATTCCCATCTTGCTTGCCTGCGTATACCCAGCATAAAAACAGTGTTCTGGAAGCCAGGGTTGTGCCTCATTAGAGCAATATATTGACCTGTTAGGGGGTTTTTTTGAAGACCCCAGGTTGAAGGGATTATTATCTGACTGGTTAAATGTTATTCTTCAAGGAGAAGCAACAGTTTCAGCTGTTCAGGCAGTCAGCCAAAACATGGTGATGAGCAAGTTGTTTGTTCCAAAAGTAAATGAAGGGAATGTCCACATGATTTTTGCCATCCTTGTATTAAACTAACAGAAACTGAAAATTGGAGCTTTATGCGTCCCAAGTGAGACATAACTGATGGAAATTTTGATTCTTCAGCAGCTATCCACAAACCAAATTAAAATGGTTTGCAACAGGTTGGGGTTTTTTTCTAATCCCATTTAAACTAGGCACAGGTCTTAAAATAATAATGTATTCAACATCTCATCTCTAGCATTTACTGCTTTTGTAACCGTACTAGGTGCATATGCTCTATTTTATATTTATAGTTTGTATTAATTCCAGTTTACAGAGTGCTGCAATTAGCAAATTCCCACTTTGAACATATTTACAGTGATCAAAGGAGAATTCCTTTGTTTCACTCAAACTGCACAGCTCCATCTCAAGCCTGGCTTAGATACAAGAGCTTCATCTCCTGATTAACTTATTCCTGCAGACAGTCAGGGAGTAAGGACCTCTGAAGGTCATCAGAGCCTTTCTTCCATGAAAGCTCTTCTTAAATATCGACAGCTATCAAGGTCTTGTGTTTTGAGTAAAGCATCTGCATTGTATGTAGAGAAATGAATCAATACTGCATTCATCATTCATATCCCGCAGTGAAAGAAAGGGATTTTAAAAATAAGGTATGATATCGATCTACCATTTGTGTGTTCTTTTCATGTGCTAAACATGCAAGATAGACGAGCCATGACATTCTGCCAAGGACTGGATGGGTCAGGCGATCTGTAAGGGGACAGCAATTTGCATCTTTGTCACTGTTGAAGTAACATGTATTTTCACCACTAACCAAGAGTCATTAGTCAGCTGGTAGCTTTGTGGACCAACCCAGAATTGTGTTGGGAACGTAGAACTTAAGTAAAGAAGAAATTGAGTGTTTTTGTTTAAGGGAAGGAAATACTTAGAACGAGACAGATTCCATTGGGGTTGGATGCTTTGGAGAAGAAAATATTTCTTGTGACAACCTAATTAATTCAAGTATGTTGTTTCAGACTTAAGGATAATTTAGGTAATTTGGTCTATTTACCCCCTATTCTTTTCCCTTTCAAGAAGCAAAGTCCATATTTTGAATGAAAACTTTGCCATGAAATGTCAGATGCTTTCATGCAAAAAACCCCAATCTTTAAAACAATCTGTAAACTGTATTTAGCTTTCCACTTTTTGAGGGGTAGGAACTCTGCCAGCCTGTTGGGTTTGAATAACACACTTCCAGTAACTCAAACCCTACATTTTTATCAAACTTGCTATTTTTCCAATATTCATTCCTAACTGAACTCTAAACAGAAATTATTCACCTCTGGATACCTTTATTGCGATTACCAAGAAAGTTTTGATTCCTTGAACAGCTCTTCCACTTGATAAATGAAATATATTCATGAGCTAGTTCTTTTCAGAGCTTGGAAAGTGGCATCTCTTTTCAAGAAAGAGGTAATCTTTAATTTAAAAGTATGCTGTCCTTAGCCATTTTTATTTTTATTTTATTGACAAATTGTCACAGGAGCTAAACTGCGTCATCATCAATAGCGAGTGATCCATGGGGCTAGGCAAAATAAATTGATTATCAATATAATCTCCATACAGATGTCTTAAGAGTGCTTGTTATTTTTTACGAACGAATCTGAGAATCTCTCTTGCATTTCATGGGCCAAGTGGAAAAAGGTGAGTGAGACAAAGTTCAGGGCATCTCTGCAGTTACTCCGTTGCTGCTAGCAGTCAGAACTGGCTGAAGTGGTGAGCTAATGTACACGGAAAGGCGTCACGTTTGCTGAGAAGGAAAACATGCTAGACCCTTGCTCCTACCACCGTGTTCGCCAGCCTCTTTTTGTCAAGCCTGCATGCCAACCAAACCAACCCATTAGCCTGAAAGGAATTTGAGGCCTGAGACAAAATCCCCTTTGTCACAAAAGCATGATTTTCATTTCTTTGTTTCTAATGATATTCCACTACTAAGAAAATCATTATTTAGATGCCTTTGAGGCATTTAACTTGGGCTTATGCAGAGCTATTCCTCAGAGAAAATTGGATGCAATTTTAGGATTAGATAACTGACCTAGGAGAGCCAGAGTGCAAAACTTGCATATCCTTTTTTTCCAGATGGATATTCACTAGGAAGCCTTCAAACTGCTCATAAATATTGCCTGTCCTTTTGTAAAGGCCCGCACCAGCAAGCACGTTTCCTGGGCAGAAAGACAGCTTTTGTACTGAGACTTCTGGGCAGCAAAATATTTCAATTCCCTTTCTCATTCTGTTGGAAAATACTATACATGATGGTGAATTGGAAAATAAGGAAGAGAAGAAATTCTATAAACAGTCCCCAGAGCCCGACGTGGATACTTGAACTGTTTGTTTGTTTTGCATTTTTTTCCTTCGGAATGAACTTTCTTTACTTCTTTGCCTGTCTTTCAATTTGTGAAAATCTCTTTTATGTAAAGCTGTTATCTCTCTGAGAATCACATGCTCTTGGGAGTAAGGTAAAATCTACTTACCTGTAGTCTTTCTAAATTAAATTGAGTGAAAAAAAGAATATCTTAATTAATCTTTTTTCTTTGTTTTTTTTTTCCTTCTAGAATAAAGCAAAAGAGGGAGTAGTGGTGGTGATAATGGAGAGTTCTTTAATGTTGGGCTCATGTCCAAACATCATTCCCCTTTTCACATTTTATATTGTAAATGAATATGTGTGGAACCTCTCAGTGACCCCACCTGGAAACAGAAGAGCAAAAATTTCATGTTTCTGGGTCATAGCACAAGTCTGCTTTGCTAGTATCCCATCTCCAGGTGGGATGGCTTAGGGAAAATAGATAAAACCAGAGTGAGTAAACATTGTGGTTTGTCTGCTACTCTTCTCCAGTGCCCTGGGGATTAGGACCTCCCAGAGCTGGGAACGTCATGCTCTTTGTCTGGTGTTCACAGATCTCTGCTCTGTTAAAATTGTCTGATCGTTTGTTTTGGAACTTCGTTGTATTTCAGCTTCCAACAGATCCTGTAGCAATGATAAAGTACTTCCCATGCCTTTGCTTTAAATCTCTTAATGATACGTTCTGATTCTCACACTGTGGGAGTTATTGAGTAATTGTTCCTTGTTCAAGCTCTTCATGCTGACACATCTTCCCCTACTCTCTTTGCAGACCTGAAGAGTCTGCGTCTATTTAGTCTCCTGGCTACATAAGCCATTCCTCATCTTTCTTCATTTGTTGCCCTTCTGTAAACCTTTTTTTGGGTACTTTCTTTTAGAAACAGAGGAGAGGGACAAGGGCTGTATGAGCTGTTTAAGCTGTGCTTAAATCATGGTTTTAAATAGGGGCCTAATGAGATTTTCTGGTTTTGCTCTCTAGCATTCCCCCCCTCCCCCCGCCATGATAAATCTTGACATTATATCAAGCTGATGTTTTCAAAGAAGTATCCATGGTGGCTGTGAGATCTCTGAACAGCAAAGGGAAGTTTACAGTCCCTTGTGTGATTTATGTAATTAAGGATATTTTTGTTCATTTGAATCATTTTGTGTTTCTCAGAATTCAGTTTCATCTGCTGCTTTATTACTTAATCCAGAAGCATCGAGATTCTTCAATGAGTCTATGAAAAGTGCTGTCATCCTGAAAAACATGAATGTCACCTCGATACTCACCTTCCCACCCTTAAAAAAAATGTTAATGTGCTGACTATAGCATAGGTCTCAGAGTAGATGTCACATTCTTCTGGTAATCTGCTCCTGTATTTTCAAGACTATGTCCTTTGCTTTTCCCCTCTCAACTTCGGTTGTCAAAAACTTTTGGGAATTCAAGTATCTTATGTCAGTCAGGTCACCCTTACTTCTGTGCTTTGCATCAACTAAATCTGTTTCTTGTTATAGAATTGAGTTTATTAGACCTGTAAAGAAATCAGATGTACCAGTTGACAGTTTCTCAAGCTCTCTTCAGAAGTTGCTGTAATTTTTGCCACCTTCCATTCTTCTGCTCCTTGGACCAGGTTAAGGAGTAGGCCTTGTACTTCAGTAACTACTTCAGTTCATTTAATATTTAAGGTTTTATAAAACCGCTGTTTGAACTCCTCTATGATTCTGGCAAATATTTAATCACTTTATTCTGACATTTTTGGACTTCTATTCCCTGCTAAAAAACCAAACCAGTTGTGCTTGCTGGTGTGATTGAACCTGGTTGGGTATGGTTGAAACAATGCAGGGGTGGCTTTGGAAGCCATCATAGAGGAGAGCAGTTTAGGCTATGGGTTATCAGGCACCCAGCTTTCTTTGCATGACCTCTTCTTTAAAGGAATGGGTGACTATTCCCAGTAAAGGAATGTGTCTGCAGTTCCTTCAATGAAAGACATCTGTCTATATAATATAGATTCATAGAATGTGTTAGGTTGGAAGGGACCTCTAAAGACCATCTAGTTCAGCCACCGTACAATAAGCAGGGACATCTCTAACTAGGTTATGGTGCTCAGAGCCCCATCAAGCCTGACCTTGACTCCAGGGATGGGACCTCCACCACTTCTCTGGGCAACCTGTTCCAGTGCTCAACCACCCTTATATTAAAGAACTTCTTCCTAATGTCCAACCTAAATCTACCCTTTTCTACCTTAAAACCATTACCCCTTGTCCTGTCACTACAGACCCTCGAGAATAGATCTCCCCCTGCCTTCTTATAGGCCCCTTTCAGGTATTGGAAGGTCGCTATGTGGTGGTTTGGTCTCTCAGCTGGATGGTAACATTAAAGTTGGGTGTTAAGATCAGGAGTTAAATTGTTAACGCTGTCAGTGGAGTAGAAGATTCATTGAATTTGAGAACTTCATTGTGCATTCCTTAAAACCACAGTCTGTTAAATTCATTGCTTTCCCTGGTTTTCTTGCCAGAACTGCAGTAGTAGTTGATAACAGCCTTTTATTCAGGATTCTGTATTCCAGGCTGCAGTCGCAGCTGTCTACTTAAAACTCTAATATACAATCATGTGTATTTGGCTAAACAGGTCTTCCCTTACATCAGTGGAATTAGCCCTCTCCGTTTTGTGTCCAGTACTTGGGGGGATTTATTTTTATTGTGTATTTCTTTTCTTTCAATTTCATAAACTAGCGAGTCAGTCTGAATGACATTGGGAATGTCTCTGATAGTATAATGGGCATTTATAGCAGTGACTGTAATTAATGATTAATATTTTAGCTGTGCTTGCAAGCTAAGTTTAGGCACTGGCAAAATAAAGAGTTGCCTGGAGTCATTGGCTGATGGACCAGCGAAATAATGGGCTTCATTTAAGCAGATGAATCCTTTGAGTCACACCATAGGGAGGGCAGATCAGTGCCAGTGCTGGCCTCGCTCAGCGGTGGGGCCGAGAGGGCTCCTCCACCTTCTTCCCTGAGCAGCTCCAAATGCCAGGACTGAGTCAACTCCCCGGCCTTCCCGTTACAGCTTCTACATCTGACGTGAAGCATTTGGATCTGGGACTGTTGAGCCTTATGATACAGGTATTGTGATTGATGTAGTGTTCGTGTAATTTTAAATTATGAATTAACACATTTATTATAGATTTTTCTTAACGTATTGCGTAAATTGGTAGACAGCTCTGATGCTTGATAGGACATTGCAGGTAACACAAAATCAAGGAAAACAAGGTTATTGAGTATAATGAACACTTCTTCCCTGGCATCACAGCAAAACATAGGGAAAGGAAACAGGAAAGGAAATCAAGAAGGAGAACCAACCCCACAGAAGTTATTAAACATAGCCTCACTCAGAACCCCCCCAGCAAAAGAAAAAAAGATGCTCCCCTGAAATATCACCCAAATTCTTAGCTGGTAGATAGATCAGAAGTTTGGAGAGAAGACTGACATTGTTTGCTGGGAAGTGCTGAGCATCCCCATGGCATCATGTACCTTGTCCAGCAGGTTTTCTGTGGCAAGCTAGGACTCAATGGACCAGAGTAGAGGGCATCTTGAGTTTCAGTGCCAGTGCTTTCAAGGGAAGTCTGAGCCTCAGACCTCCATAAAGGATTTCTTCTTGACTTCTGTCATACTGAAACAACATACTCTGAGTTGCTGTTACTGTAGTCAAACCTGACCAGCTTCCACCAGCTTCAGTCTAGCAGGCACCATACTATCTGTCCAGGACATTTCTGAGACATTGTAGGGGATCCAACTAAGATGATACCGTCTGAATGCTACAGTAGGCTACTCCGTCAGTGGTTCATTAGGTTGGACATCTCAGCTCTGTTTTTCAAACACAGCTTCCCCGGGAGTCCAAGTTTCAAGTTGCTCTGTGCGTGCTTCCTGCTGGCCTGAGGGCTCTTGGGGCTACCTGCTTCAAACTGTTACACTAACCAGGGACTCTGCTATGTGTTTTATATTAATTCATTTTTATTCATTGCTCATTTGTTTTCTCTTACTATTTTCCTTTCATTGCTGTAAAAGCTCTTCTGTTCTTACATTTGACGTTCACTTCTGTGATTTGTCCTGGTGTTCTCTGCAATTACAAGTTTTAGTAGTACTGAGATGAGGTCTAAATAATTCAGTAGAATGGATCCAAAATGACACAAACTGGATTGCTCAGTAGATGAGAGCACAAATCACACCCATTAACACGGAGCTGACATTCACCTTATGTACAAGTACATGCAGATTACAGTCCTTTGGCTCTGTACAGCTTTGCTCTTTACATATTCACAGTCTGTTTGGGCTTTTTAGAATGGTGTACCAAGGGCTGGACAAGGAGGTTTGATTACCAGAAATTACCCCGTTAGGTGTTCGAAGCTCTTTGTTGTGTAAAGATGTGGTGGAGTGTAGAATGGTGGATACCATGCTCCCAATGGAATTACTGGCATGCACTAGAAGCACTGTCATACCATATATACATATATTTGAAGCGTGCTGCACTGGGCTTCTCACTAGTGTTACCAGAATCATGCTTTTCTTAGAATTCACGGAGGAGAGGTGAGAACTGTACCGCAGTATGACCTGGCCGCCATCGTGGAAACACGACACTTGGCAGTAGATCCTCTCCTGCAGCAGTCATTGTACAGAACATACATGCAGCGTAGCCCAGTGAAAAAGAATTTAAGCATTTCCTCTCTTTGGTTGTACTACACCAAGCAATAGTAAAAACACCTTTCTACGCTCAGTGGTTTAAAAGCAGCAAACACACCTCAGCCCATCTACCACCAGATACGTAATCAGTTTTGGTATTTCAAAGCCAAACAAATACTTCCCAAGGAGCTATTGCGAACAGATGGATTAACATTCATAAACCAGACAGTTCCCTTTTTAAGTGGTTGGTTTGAATAAAATGTATTGTTTCCATTGGGTTTTCAACTACAATTTGCTTAAATTATTTTTATATTTGGCCATTATATTGCAAGCATATGAAATGGGCAGAATGTTAAGAATAATTAAGCAGAGTGGTCCTGAATACCCTGGTGCATCTGAAAAATCGTATATAAAAGAAAGCAGCTATCTGTGGAGCTGCCAATTCTACTTATATAAGCCCATCTGTTTACATCTATGCCTGTTCCCTAAAGAAGAAGTCTTATTGTGAAGAATTCCCACCAGATCCCTCAAATATTTTATCACTCAAGAATGTTCTTCCTGTTTGTTCTCTCTCTTTCCTTTTATAAGAAACTATAGAATTAATGTTTTTGGTGCTGTCTCTTAGAACATTTACAAGACAAATAGTGAACTTACCATGTAAAATTAAATGAGTTCATTCTCTTCCAATTCTGTGATGAAGAGAATAGTTGCAAACCGTTTGCATAGACCTTTGACTCACAGTGGCTTGTAGTCCTGTCTTCTAGTCATCTCTCCCATCCCCTTCTTTATTCTCATCTTGAATTCCTTAGACTATCTCCTGTTAAACTGAAGATATAGATTATTTTGCGTCTAACTGATCAGGCCGTCTGCTGTTTACATGGTATCTGGTCAGTGACAGATTATAAAACTTCTTTTAAAAAAAGCAGAAGGTATTCACGAGCTCCAAGCTGTGTTTCCCTGTATTCTCCAGTCCTAAGAGTTCTGCATATGTAGAACTAAGGTTTTGCTGCGCAGCAGCAGCAGACGTGCATTCGCTGGCTTATGTTCCATCCTCAGAGCTACTTCAACAACAAAATTATGTGAATAACATCAGACTAAGCATGTAGACTTTTTTGATCTTTTTATTAAATCCTAGTATCAAAGTGGATTTATCTGCTCTCAAAGACAAGATGGGGGGAAGCCAGTTTTTGAAGATCATTTTAATTTCTTTCATTTGGGGGCCTAATCTTCTTCCTACTCTGTTGAGCTTCTGTAAATTGTCTTAGGATTCTTAGAACAACAACAAAAAAGCCTTTAATAGTCCTAACTTCTGATTTAATTATCAAAGTGTAAATTCTTTACATAAACTTTAGTGACACAGCAAATACAAAGTAAAATGAGGTCAAGTCAAAAAAGGAGTAAATTCAGTTAGCCCCTTCAAAGAAATGTTGACTTGAGTTTGGAATTACAGATTTAAAGTAAGGATGGTTGGGTTTTTTTCCTGGTGAAACTGAAATAAGTTAATTCATTTATCTTCTAACAGTAAGTTCCCAGCCCATTTTAGTGGTTCCGGTGCTTGGAAGGCTGTTAACTGAGACATGCTGCTCTCTTCCCAGGTGGGTAGCTGCATTCTGGCCACCAAAATATTCCTTGTATTTTGGGCTTCTCGGCCACTGAAGGCAGGACATGCAGCGCTGTGCTCTGCCCATGTTTTATTCAGAGGGGTTATTTTGGGAGGCCCTGATTGTTCTTTGCTGCCAGCTGCAGCGCTTTGAATCAGCCCCACCCACTTCCATTATTGCTATTCAATTTTACCAGTCTTCTCTTGAAAATTAACTTTTGCTTGAAAAGTCTTTCCTCTGTCCCATGCTTTCTGCTTGCTGAGAGGCTGCCGCTACTCTGTGGGTATGGGTGCCCCATATCTACCTCATGTGGAGAAAGAGGTCTCCAGCATCCCTTCCTGGCATACACGTGTGTGCTCCCCAGCTTTTCCTAGCGCAGGTTTTCCATGAACTTTGATCCTTCCTTGCCGAGGTCATACTAGAGTTTCTGCAGCCCTTGTGAGGGATACCTAACATTTGTTGTCTCCATTGTAAACAGTGGCTGGCTGTGTTTTAGGCAAGTGAATTATTCCATGGTAACCTATTTGTGGCCTTGGATGCCTTGGAGGCAGTAGGAATGGCAGGGTCCTCTTGACAGGGAATGGCTGAAGGCAGGTTACGGGGTACATTGATGGTGCTGCCTCTTTGTACATGCCGGGGTAAGAAGTAGGGTGCAAAGGACTCATCATCCAATGTTTTTGAGGGGTTTGATATTTGTGTGGAAGACAAATTGGACTCGTAGGCCGATTGATGCTCAAATTGAAAACCTCCTTGGGATTGGGGATGTTAATACCTTTTTTTTTTTTTCCCCATGAAGGGCAAAAAAAAGATTAGGCAGAAGTAGATAAGGTATTTAAGACCAGCGAGGTTATAGACAGTTACCTCTGTACCTAGGGGCTGTACCTGCAATGGAGACAGGAAATTTTAGCCAGTGCAGATTAAGGCTTGATTCCTTCATGCAAAGGGGTTTTGCTGGTGCCTGAGGTGGCTGGCCTCGACTGCACTGGTGGAGATCTCGGTTATACAAGAAGTGGGCTGTGTGTTGCTGTTTCATATATAAGTGGTGCCTGAGAATGTGCAGTTGACTTCAGGATCACGGGAAGAAGTGAATTCAGAAAAATGAACAGTGCACACACTACTCTGGGCTTTTTTCCTCAGTAACCAACAAGAACTGAATTTCCGCCTGGCTGTATTGGAGTTATCTTAGTGTTAGGAGGTGCTGTTTGAGCTGCTCGTTGACTAGTATTTTTTACAGTATTACGTTTTCCATTAGTAGATATTTTTCCCAAAGAGCATTCCTCTCTTTTTTTGCTTTGTTTATTGTAACAATATCTTTTCTAGATAGATTTTAAACAGATCTCGACCTATCTTTTAAGGAATCTGGATATAGTATTCTTCAACTGTTGATCTCTAACAAAATGCTTCTCCCAACTCATCCAATGATTCCAGCAGTCCAAAGCAAGGATTAAAAGAGAGATTTATATTAAAGAATAGATCACAGCTAAAGAAATTCAGGGTATTAGGGGATTCTCTGTCGAGGCCTTTGAAGATATCGTCTAAAACACTTTTTAACTACTTGGCTCTATCAGCTATGGGGGAGTTATCATCTACTATTTCCAAACGGTTAGCAGATAAAGTCTTAAAGGTTTGGAGCAATCCCAATTTTACGGTGAGTCAATTTATGGGAAAAATATCTCTTGAATCAGTAGTTAAAACTTTATTACAGATGGCTCCGATATTGGGCTTGATTTATTCTTTATATCTTCTGTAGCGACATGAGTGAATTGTCTACAGAAAGGCCACATCAAACTTATTACAGAATAAAGGGCAAATAGGAAAGGTAGTTGCTTCTTCATGGGCCCAAAACACTTCTTCCATTTTCAGCAGAACGGAGAATGCAGAAATAAAACAAGATTTTTTGAGGTTGTTGCAACAAGTTGACAGCACATCTGCTTATATTTAGGATGTGCTTGAAGGTAGTTTATATAAATGTCTTTCATTCATACCAAAGAAAGTTGTTTCACCTGATGATAGTATTTGATTTGGTTTTGTGCCTCCTTAAAACTACTGGGCATTAATTGAAGTCATATAAGGCAAAGAGAAGGAAAATCTTAATGATTTTACTTTGGTTATATCTTATCAAATCTCCTTAGAACTGAAAATTCCTTGCACTTTTGGAAACTGAAAGCCTTTCTTTTACTGTGAGACACTTGAATATTTGCACTAGATGTATCTCAAGGAAAAAACCCTCTATTTTCAAAAATTTCTTAAAATCATATATAAAAAAATTCCTACAGCCATCATCCTTTTTTCACACTTCCGTGAGGAGAATGCGTAGCAATCCATGCAGAGTTCTGAGAACACATACTCGATTTTAAATTAAAATGAAGAGTGTACTGGGATTATAAGTGAGCTGCAGTGTTTTACTGCTGATTTTAGTTTCATGCTCCATCTAATACAGGCCATAGTTTAGGATTATATTTTTTTGAAGGACAGTCTTCATTTCCAAGTTTTAGGTAACATTGAAAAATTCATGAAAAAAACATAACTGAGAAAATTCTCATCTTCTATACTTTACATGTTTGAAATAAGGTGAAATTTGTGAAATATCATTGAATTACAACTGCTTAAAATATTTCTCTCGTGCACACATTGCATAAATGAGAAGCATTGCAGAAAGAATTTGTTGAAGTCTTTTCCAGTTTCTCTTGACATTAGATTGAGTTCTCGTGACTTTTGGATGGCTAAGCTGGGGATCCCTGGATCAAATCCATTCTCTGTCTTGAACTTTAAAAAATATCTATGCTTGAAAGTTTGCAATATCAGATGTTGCAAGGGAAGGTTGAAAAAAACCCATTGGGTAATAACAGAGAAATCTACCCGGTGTGTAAGCTGCTTCTCAAACCCTGCTACTTGTGATTGACTGATGAGCCGATACATGAAGGTATGTGATGCAATTTTTTAACCTGTTGTATTTTTAGAAATAAATAAAGTGATTGAATGGCATAATGCGACATTAATGCCCATATCAGTTAATGAAATAAATGTGATACTATTATTCATGGTATGTTAAGAATAAAAATCATTGACATTGTATGCATAAAATAGAGGCGAATAATGGCAGAACCAATTAGGCTCTAACTTCAGAAATATCCAGCAATTATGCAACTTAAATTAGCAATCTTAACTTACCCATATATTTACATATTAATGGTCCTAAGTGGTAATTGTAATTGTCTCTCATCAGTGCTTCCTTTGACCCTCATTTTTCAAATAAGAAATATGAAATCCCATTAAGTAACATTAATAGTAGAAAATTAATTTAAGGCAATATATCATCAATTAGAAAACCCTTAACACAGCTCCCTATTTTCACCTGATGCTTACTTGAAGGAAAAAAGATAATTATTTTATGTATGTCTAAATTAGGGGATATCATCTTAAGCTTGTATGATGGAAATGAGGAATAAAGTATATTAGATTTCCTGGCCTTGACCCAGGAAAGCTTCAAAATTCCTGTTGACTTCTCTAGACTATTGATTTCATGTGGCACATCAAGGGCAGAGAGCTCTGCAATGTACAGAGTCAAGGCTAGTGCCAGCGCCTTTTGACTAGGAAAAACCACGCTTTTGACAGGGCTTATCTTTACTCCTGAGCTCGTTCTCTGGGTTTTTATGCAACTAAGCATTCTCCCAAGTGAGCAAGAACTTCCTTCAGATAATTAATGCATCTAGTTTATCTTTACAGCGTATCTTACAGAACGATTCTCCTGATTCATCCTCCGTCCTGGGGAATGACATACCCGCGGCTGTTCTGCCTTATAGATCAAGATTAGAAAGCGGCATTTGCATCTGGCCAATAGGTCTTTAGTCACCAAATCGACAAATGGAGCTAATGTAGAATAATAATGTGTGAAGTTGCTTCCAAGTACTGAAGACTAAAATACATTTTACACAGTATACTGCTTTCATAAGAGGGGAAAAAAAAAACAAACCACAAAACCCATTAAAAACTAAATGCCTCTTATTTGTCATGTCAGTGAGGCTATCATCATCTGTTACAGGACATTTATGATTTTTTGGACTGCAAATGTTACTGTTGTCCATAAAAGCAAGAATGATTTTTGTTATTTCCTTAAATGCCAGCCATGTAAATAATGTCTCTTTTTTTTTTACCTCTTTCTCAAAGGCCACGTTTTCAAGAATTTTTAGTGTTCTTTGAAAAGCACCTACATTGTGAGAATTTGTCACTGTTCGTAACATTAAGTTGCCAACTATGGAACATAGTATACATATCGTTTGAAGAAAACAGGTGTTTGGTTGGGGGTTTTTTAATGAATTTCCCCTCTTTAAATGTTAGGTTAAATTTCCCCTCTGTAAATGCTAGACTGGGGTATTTTTTTTTTTGGCTCAGTGAAGTGTGTGGTTGATAGACTAGTAAGTGTAACCTGGAAATACTTTGAGAGAAGCTTTGACTCTTCATTCTTGCAGGTTTTAACGGTGAGTTATGAATAGTTTGAGATCTGGCGTCAATGACAGGCTAACTTGGTAGAGTTTCAAGGTGTAATTAATGAATTTCTGCGTGAGGAGTAGCTTCTCCATAGCCTGATTGCTAAGCTGACAGTGGAGGATGCTGTGCTGCCCTGCACTTTTAGACACTGCCCCTGTCTAAAAGCCCATCCACTGCTCCATAAACATTGTCCTTCTGGGCTATTAAGTTTCTCAGCTCCATTTGTAGGAGGATTTTGGTTTTCCTCCCATGGATGCTAATTAATTCAGATTTCACTGTCCTTTGAAAAAATTCTCAGAATGCTGTTTTATCGCCAAGATTTAAACTGGCTGTAATCAACAGATTGATTGGTGAAAAGAATATTGGGTAGCAAGATTAGTACAACATAATGAGCCAACATACTGCTGCTACTGCCCTGAATAATGACAATGTGTGGAGAATATATTAAAGGGAGCAGAGGCTTCCATTATTTTGGAGCATGTTAGATCAAGTAACATCTCCAAAATTACACTGGATAGAAAGTTGATGAAAACCAGAGGCAGACTGAGGAAGTTTGCTATTGGCTTTTATCTTTACATGCAGATCTAGCAGCCAAAATGAATTACAGTTGTACATTGAAATAGCTCTGGGATACACGACTAGCAGAAGAATGGTGTAACTGTCAGTGTAAGGCTTTGCAACATTATTCATAGAGACTTAGAGGCAATTAGCCTGACTTCACTCAGCTGAGTTTTGAGGAAGGAAATAAACAACTTCAGAATGATTATTTTTTTTCATATTGCATATTCAGAGTAGAAACTATTTGCACATTAAGGATAGCTGTAGAACATTAAATTGGGCAAATAAACCTTATACATGGGGAAAAATGGAAAGTAAATTTAGCATGCCAAGTCCAATTCTAATTTATTTTCACATTTTAAAGTGGTTTAATGATCAATAGTTAAATTTTTGTAGTTTAGCTCACAAAGTTCTTATAACTAGCATGAACTTGATGCTTTCAGAGAACAAAACTTTTCTTCATGCAGGTGTGAAGTGTACCCTAAGCAGGACAAAGCTGAGGGCTCTGAGCCAGCCCCGTGAGGGTAAAGCTGAGAGAGGCTTCTTCATTATAAACACTCCCGCTGACTGCTTTTCTCCACGGTGTTGACTCCAGTACACAGGCTGGCACAACTGCAGGGTAAGGGTTAGCGAAATGAGCCTTTAGGAAGCAATTCACCGGAGCACTGTCTTTTCGTAGAGGTTTTACCTGTGTGTCCATGAGCACTGGTGGTAAGAGCGGCCCAGTGGATCTTGAGTTTTGATGTACTTCTGCAGGAAAGAGGCAATGAGTGAGGCACCTGCTTATGCAGAGTTGTTGCTACTTGAAATATTGCCAGGCAGAAGCCTTCTAATGAGGCAAGGTGGGACCTGCCTCTGTGTATGCTGGTGATGAACTGGTTAATGCAGTTGACCCCAATGCAGAAGAGCCCCCGTGCCGAATCTCATTTGATGGTATTTGTGGGCAGAGCATTTAGCAGCCTTGTCCTGGACCTTCTCCCTGTGGCTATGGAGACTGCAAGATTTAGCTGCCAAGACTGGTGCTTCCTGTAAAAAAAATAAGATAAAATGAAAGGCATTTCTTGGTGGGTATTAAGGAGATATATCGACGCAGTGGTTTTGTCCCCTTTTGTTCATTCCTCTCCTTGGCAGGTGCTTCTGGTCACAGCCCCTGACTTGGATTCTATTGAATGCTGCCTTTTGGGGATGCTGTTTCTTTAGCAAAGGGAGCAGAAGGTGCTTCTGTGTCAGGCAGGTGAGAAAGAGAACCAGGGCAGCAGAAGAGGTAGAGCTGCTGTTCTTTCTCCTGCGAGGAGTGAGCAAAAACAGGGTCTGGGCAAAAGAAGAGGGAGGAGGCTGAATGTTCAGGAAAGGAAACAGGGATGAGCACGTCCTTGACAGAATCAGTGAAAAGAATTGGGCAAAGGCATTTGTGTAGGGGACATGGCAGTGTTTATTGACTTTGGGGAAAGCAAAGTAATACAGGGTCTGAAACGGATTGTTTTAGGAAAGGGAACGTGTTGGTTGTGGGAGAGTAGATAATTGATGCTGGAAGAAGGGAATTTGCATTTACAGCCCCAGCATGCAAAAATAAAACATGTTTGGCTGGCAACAGCAGACAGACATTTTGAATACGCAGATGTGAGCTTCCATATACATGTGCAAGTGTTATGCATGCAGGAAGTCTCTGAGTAAATTTTGCAGGTTCATTCTGTGTCTCTGCTAATACAAAACTATGCTGAGCAGAGCTTGACTGGGGAGAGAGCAGCGAGGGGGATCTGTAGGACCGAAAACAAGGAGCATTCTGTAATTATGTTAAAAGCAAGCATTACAAGCAGGAAATGCAAGTTATGATTACTATTAAAAGAGCCCCAGGCATGTTAATTTATGGATATTAGCAGTTTAAGGCATCTAAAAACCTGTGTACCGACATAAAATTCTGCTATGAAATTATGATTAAGGCATTTTCCTGTTTGTGGCCCCAAATTAGTTTAATTTTTAAAGATGCTTTTTCTCCGCATGATGCCACTTCAGTGAAAGAAGAGAGTCGTTCACTCAGCATTTATAACTTCACAGGAGCAACATAAAGCAGAAGGATCTTTTTGGTGAATTTAGCCTCTGCATTTTTCTTAACGGATTGCTTTGCTCATGATTTGAGGGCCAACCGTTTTTGGTGCTATTTCTACCTCTTAACCTTTTTCCTTTTGTTATTTTTTTCTATGTTTGAGTGTAAAATACTCAATGCAATATGTTTAAGTGTATGAATAGAGATCCAGAAATGAGGACAGAACTGTTAGGACAGAACTGTTAGAACCGAACTGTGTGACTATTTTCTCCCTTCATTTGCTTAAAAAAAAAAAAGAAATCCAGCTTTTCAGTTGAAATACTTTGTTTTCAGTTGGGGAGATCCTTAATCCCCTACAGAGATTTTAGTGTTTTTACCTTGAAGTGAAAAGCAATTTCCCAATCAGCCCTACGTTGAAGTTATTAGTGTTCAAGGCTACAAGGTGCGTGTTAAGTGCTCTTCAGCTTCCACTGACAGTTGTGCCAGGAAATACAACACAAGTGGTCATTTTTTTTTCTTTTTTTTAGCATTAAAAAAAGAAACATAGACACATTTTTCCTCTTACATCTCTCTTTGTGACATAGTTGTCATAATTGCAACTGGCAAAATGACTTACTGTGCATTAGCAGTAATAAAAACATGGCACTTGAGCATTTCTGCACAAGGTGATATCTGAAGGAGCTGAAAAGAAAACTGAAATCTTGCTTGTAGGAAGACTTAAAAATAGAAGATCATTTATCTTGCTATAAATAGGGAAATATTCATGTTGGAATAAGTAATAGAAAATGAGTAAGTATAAAAAATTAGATGTATCTTTTTAATATTAATTTATGTTTTAAATAGGTGCTTAAAATCTGGAGTTGAATATATAACCATACCTAACAGGGGCGTAATTCTAATTCACCGTCAGTGGAACTTCATTCCTAAGCCATTCAAGAGCCTGGATACATGTTGTGCTGCGTGCTCTAAACAAAGTTAGAAGGCTGGCTTTCATTTCCCACTTTTGAAGGGTTAGCTTTCAGCTCTTGGATCACAGCTGTAGCTCCATGAGCAGTTCTGGCATAAGTTCACAGTGCCGCTTGGAGGGATGGATGCTTCTTCTCTCCCCTTCTCCTGGCGCTGATGGTGTGTAGCTGCTTTGTCAGCCAGACCAAGGAACCACTTCAGATAAAATCCACTCGGAAAAACTGAAGTTACTTTTCAGCTGTATTTGTGTCCCACTTCAGCTCACGGCACAGACACAATGATGTTTGTGCTGGCAAAAAGGAGAGGAGCAGAAACACGTTCCTGGGAGTGGGCTGGAGAGCTGAGCCACCGTTTGTGTCAGCACCGTGCTTGCTGCTGAGATAAACTTGAAATTGTACCATCAGAGGCGGGGGAAAATCTTAATCCTATGCAGCCACAGGCAGCACATGGACTGACAAGAAAGTGAATGCACTTTAATGGCTAGTAACTGTAGGAGGCAATTCTGCCCTCCTATTTCCTCCTCTTTTCCTCTCTTGTCCCTGGCTCTGTTCTCCCTCTGCTTCCTTGAGCTGTCTCTGGTCTTACCTGACATCTCAATGAGCCAGTTCAGGGAGTTAAACCTACAGAAAACTAACCCTAGGAACAAAAAGGTATGCATGGGGGGGTTTGTATTCCTTTGCTCTTTAGCATGAATGTGGTGTAAGAGAAGGGGCAGAAGCAGGGAGGGGTGTAAGGAGGGCTGGGGACCTTGTTGGATGGGGTTAAAGACTGCGTTAGCTGTCTCACCTGACAGCAGCCATAGCCAGGAGAAATAATGTGAATTGAAGATAGCAAATGGAAAATGAGGATGATGTTAAATTCAGAAATCAACAGCAGGATAAGGCAGGGATTTCCCGAGGGTGTTAGATGCTAAGCCTCCCATTGAAATTCAGACGAGTTCCAGCATCTACTTCCCATAGGCTCTTTTGAAAAGTTGAGATTCAATTCTTTTAACTCTTTTATTATAATTACTAAAAGCTTAATAAAACATTATGTGTTTTGGATGAAAGTCTGGCCCTGCTAAAAACAAAAATGAGAGTTTAACTTCTTCGAGGCCAACATTTACCATACTGGTTTTAATGAATCCACTGGATATATTGCATGCTGTGAGGCTAGTATGTACTTCAGGAGAAAACTCCACAACTTTCATTGGAGCAAACCAAATATGTTTAGCACTCTCATGAAGTAAGAATAACGCTTTTGAAATAACAAGTGCAGGATGTCAATTGATTTAATGGACGATAAGAGGTAACGCTTGCAATTGTGAGACTTTAGAAATCCAATTATTTCTATTAATATGCATGCATTAAAGAGCCATATTTCAGTGCTGTCCCATGCCTCGCTTGTCTTGCTGCTTGTTATCAAACTGAAGCCTTTAAAATCCGTTTGCATTTTAATTGGCTTTGGGAATAAGCAGGAAGACAATAATGGAAATAAGTGGCAAAATTGAAGTAATGCTTTTGAGAATCTGGAAGCATATAACAGGCATGCAACAGACTCTTTCTCAGTACCATAAACTCCTGCTTCTGACACACTTGTGTCTGAGACATCTGAGTCCTTCTTGCCTCATCATTTAAAAGAGGAGGAAGCAGGCTTCTTGGTTCCAAACATGCTCAGTGCGTTGTTTCAGTGTTAATATCACAGTTGGAGTCTGGAATTATATTCACTAAGCCCTGACTATATTTCAAGCCAGCGTGCTGAAGTGGAGAATTTAATTCATACAAAGAGTGAGAAATGGAGGCGGCAGCAGAGGGAAGCGTGCAGGCAGAGGTGAGCACAGTCAGTGCTAAGCAGATTTCCCTGGCCGGGGGACACTGCTCCTGCACCGCTGAGAACAACCTCCGGGGTCCTGCGGGATGAGCCTCCGCACTTGCCCTTGTTCTCCCCTGTGATAAAACACAGCAGGTTTCAACCTTTCACCCTCAGCTCTCAGGGCATCTTACCTGGCAATAGATGGGTCAGGTTTTCTGCAGCAGTGTGGTGTACAGAAATGTTTTTTCTATCTTTCCCTTTCATTTTTTTTTCTCTCACCTACTGCGTACCCTGGTGACACTTCAGAGACATGGTGGCGAGCCCTGTGATCCCGTAGATGGTGAATCCTGTCACAGGCTTGGTTGAATCTCCTGAAATGCAGCAATTCCAAGCATAGTGATACTGAGATTGGTTCAATTTGTGTACGTGCTGACATTAACATCCTGGTCATAGATCTTCGTAGAAGGCCGACAGAAGGGTCACAATCTAGAGACTGTTTCCATAACCTGGCAATGCAAGAAGTCGCAGGGCTGACCGGCAACCCCAGGAGCTGTATTTAGCTGTAGAAGGCATGGCTATGTTGTTACTGCAAATTAAACTCTCTGTGCGTCCCCTTCCCTGTGGATATAAACTACCAACCAAGTCAATATAACAGATTAAACCCAAACTCCTAAACTGAAGTTAATGCTGACTGAGCCGCAGCCACTTTTCATAAGTCCCAGTTACTACAGACGCTTGAGATGGGTTGGTTATTTGGCACAGAACCTCAAAAGCCTTCCAGCAATTTAAATGTGGGTATGAATGGTTATTGTTTTATTCAAAAGTTACCACTCGTGGCCTACAGTATGACTGGACTAAATTATTAATTTCTGGAGATTCTAATGGAAAGAGGGGAAGGGAATATTATTCAAAGAACTCATTCGGAAACCAAAATGCCATTAGGGCGTGTAGGTTTCCAATTTGGACTGAGCAAAGAATAATACATCAGCTCTTTTTCTCCTTCCCTGTCATATTCTGTTCTTAAAGCATGAGTGGGATGCTCTCCACTTCCAGGTGGAGGGAATAGATTTATTTTACGCTGAACATAATGAGCTTGTATGTGTTTGTGTGTTTGGCTGAATGGGAGATTTTTGCATCAAATGGCTGTTTATATTCACAGACCTCTTTGCTGAAAGGGAGAGTTGTAGAAGATCTGACAAATGGTCATCAAATACAATACACTTTTCATAGGTTGTCAAAGTCTGGGGAGTAGAAGCGACTGGAGTAAAATGCATGATTATGCTTAGAAATAAGGGAAGCCTCGTTTTATTCAGACAAGGGAGGTCAAGCTGGATCATTGCAGGCTCGGTGAATAGGGTGCATGGGGAGCTACTGGCTTCGCTACCTCCTGTGGCAGCAGTTCCTATTAAGTAAGTCGCTGATGGAGTGGGGGTCCAGTCTCTCTTTGCTTGGACAAACAAAGAAGGGGCATGTATTCTGAATGTGAGCGAGGAAGCGCAAGGGAAAACTGTTCTATTGTATACTAACGTAACATCTCCTGGAAGTAAATAGAGGCGCAGGCAGAGGCTCCTGCATGATTTGCACTGTTTTGATATGTAAGTTTTGCTTTGCTTCTGAAAAACCCCCAACAAACCCACCCCACTTTTTAAGTAGAATTCAAGATGACTTTAGAGTATTGCTGTTTAAGTGAGTTCCAAAGGAATAATTTACTTCATTTTATTTATTCGTATGCTGCTGCATTAATGTCAGAGAGCAATAATGCTTGAAATCGTCTAAACAATTTTCTGTTTAGCACTTGAATCTTTCAGGAAGAAAGTGTCTATCTTAAATGAGCATAAAAATCAGTGATGTATTTTCCTAAGGGAGCCCAAATCTGAATTTTGTATAAATTGCTTTAAAAGTTTAAATACACATCCAAAGATCTATTTCAGAATATCAGATGGCTTAATAAGCGTTGTTTAATGTTATTTCTAAAATGTGTGAGGTCTTATGGTAATTGAAATTCAGCAAGAATGTCTGAACTGTTGTGTTTTATTTAGCTGATGTGTATCTATATAGCTATAAATTGGGTTTGATTTGCTTTTAAATTTTAAGTGCATCTTACGGGATGGAATTACATCCTTTCTTGCTAAAAAACACAAGCTGTTATCTTTTTCTTTTGCTTCATTCTATAATTTGCTTCGTTTTCCTCCTCTGCAATATGAACAGAGAAAAACAGGTAGCAAAACAGAGAAACACTAGTAAAAAAAGCATAAAAAAGAGCACCAACGGGAAAAAAGGAGAGGAACACCTGTATAGGTAGCTGAACTGCAAAGGGAGACCTTTCAGATGACATCTTTTATCGTTGCTTTGGTGTTTAATGTATATCTGCACTCAGCAAAGCTTGGATATTCTGAAAGCTGGCCAAGTGTCAGGGTGGACTCAGGGTCTGAACTCTTGGAACTCTTCACAACTCGGAGTTTTTCCTGGCCTCTATTAATAGCACATAGCCGAAGCTAATTCTGAGCAGGTTACCTCCCTGTAGTTAATTATTTAGAAATGTAACACTGAAGTTAGCTGTCTAAAAGCATGGGATTAAAAGGTCTGGTATATATAAAAAGGAGGAAGGGGAGGAAATCCCTCAGAAAACCCCCACTTGCCTTGCGTGTCATGGTAGACCCTGGATCTGACATTGAACACCACCCTTGTGTTCTGTGCTGAGCTGTGCTCAGTGATACAGCGTTTCCTTGGCCTACTTGTTCCTCCCCAGCTCCTGAAAGCAAAATAAAAAGATTACTACCTTTTGTGAAAATACAGCCCGTTCCCTCCAGGAGTTCAGATCCACCAGCAATCATTGTAACTCACTATTAGATTGATTCAGCACCATGCTGGGCTTTTCTCTTACTTTCCACCAATTATGGAGGCTGACAGAAAGAAGATGGAGAAGTATGCTGCAATAAATGGGAAAGAAAGTGAGGAAAATATTGGCATTTCCTAAGATTTAGGACACAGTCACAGTAAATCCAAAGACTTAATAGGAACCCGACTTTAATATAAGAAAAACACCAGAATCAGTCTCCAAAGGCAAATAATTTTTGTGTATTCTCATTTCTGACAGAAATGCTGGCTCTTCACGTAATTTGTCTAGAGATATCAGCGAATCTTAATCTGTGGAATGTGATACAAGCGTGGTTCTTAAATGCTCTGTTAACCATTTTTCTGTATTTAAACTGGAATATAATTTGAATTCCCACTATATTCTTTCATAACTATAATTTTATACGCTGCAAATGTGTACCTTAATAGAAAGAAAAGTGGAAAATCATCTCAAGAACTGTGAATAAGACTTTGCATCCTGAAGTTTGTGTAACAGGCCTGAAGGCAGATTTCCATTCAGGTATTTATTAATACAGATGGATTTTGTTCTGCAGGCTGGCTTCCCCTTTCCACACTCAGCTAGTATTAAAGATCTCTGTACCAAGTGCAGAGGACTGGGGTTTTTTATACGTTAAGAATGTTTTCTTCTTTGCTAGTACTTTTATATATTAGGCTTCTTAGAGACATTGTTCAGACACAGATTACGGGAAACCTCCCAACTAGCAGAGGTTCCTACTGTGACACTGCAGTTTCTGTCTTTCCACTGTTTTAAATTCTGCATTTGTTCTCCCTAAAACCTGATTTAATCCCAGTCCTTCACTCTATACCCTTTCTATGGCTCGATGTACCCCACAAAAGGCTGTTTCTCCAAATGGCCTGTGTCTCTGCCTCAGGCCCAGAGGGATGGGCACACTGAACTCTTAAGCTTCCATTTCTTTTGAAATCTCTGTGCCTGAACCTGAGATTTCCTCCTGGTGAAGGCCCTTTCTACATACAGGGCAAAGCATAAGCTCTAGTGGATTTTGAAAGCTTCTGAAGTGAGGGAGGAAAGGAAGTTTTGATGTGAGGATTGCAATGATCAGCTTGCAGTAATTAGAGGACCCAGCCACAGCATCATTTCAGTGGGTGCAGGACTAGTTCCCTCCATTCATTCTGTTGCTCTGCCTGTTTGGTGTCAGGGTCTATAATGTTTTGTGCTATTGGTGTGGTTTTGTAGGAGATGGAAGTCTGCCTTAACGCTGGAGATGCCTCCATTTGAAAGGATTTCTCCAAGTGGCAATTTTTTTCTTGAATCCGAAGCCCCATTTCACTTTAATGTTTTCCCTGCTCTCAAAGACAAGCATAGGAGAATCATAAATTGTCTCTACGTCAAGGAATCTGTCAGAGTTACTGAGAATGAAAAAAACCTTTGGGTATTGGACAAGTTTCTCTGTGCTGCTTCTCTGTGCCGTTTAATTCTCTGACTTAAACATGGATTTACCTCCTCTTAAAGCTGAGCTCCATGGGGACAGTACAGGTTCTTCTCTTGAAGTATTGGGACAGTACCTTCACCATCAGGATGGTATGCATCTGTCTGTGCAGGGATTGACTATAAGCCCACTTTAAAATCCTTGAAGTTTTCTTTTCTTCATTTCATCCTGCTCAAGAAGGTATTAGAGTCTCACTGGGACAGCTCTTGGGATACAGTGTCTGAGGTTTTGGAGCATCTTGTTTTCTGTTTAGCTCTTCCCAGAGATAACTCCACACTAGAAGACCAACGCCAGAGAATGTCTGCTTTTTAACCTGAATGCTCAGAGGTCTAAATTTCATATCCACCTCTTCCTATGTCCCCTTCAATGATAGCATCTCTTTATGTGCATATGAGGTGTTTGCCTCTCTGAGCAGCCACTTGCACTGCTTGGCTGTCATCATTGTGGAGGAGTTTCCTTTTATCCAGTCTGAACCTCTTTTGTTTGAATTTATGCCCGTTATCTCTCAGTCTCCCAGCACCCACCACCTCACACAGCAAGTGCTCCAGCCTTTGACCGTCTTGGTGATCTTCCATTGAACTCACTCCAGTTTATCAACATGGTTCTTATATTGGGGGGCCCAAAACTGGTTGTGATATCTAGATACAGTCTAATGAGTGACTAGTTAAAGGTGACTGACTGTGCTTCTAGTAGTACAGCCCTGGATCATGCAAGACTTTTTTGCTACCAGCAAGAAGAATTTGGGTGACTATCTCAGTTCTGGACTTTGGATCCTAGGAAGGATTTTAATTTTCTAAGGGATTCCCAGAGTACTCAGAGAATATTTCAAGAAGAAGCTTGGACTGGTAACTTCCTGAGGGCCTTTCCAACTTGGATCATTCCAAGTCTGTGGGTCTATCTAATTTTTTCAAAAAAATCACGGTGACTGGTGACCTTTCCTTCACCTACTCAATATTTGAAGTTTACTATTGAAAAGAAGGTTCTGCATGTGCTACGCCTGATTTTTTTAAAAGAAAAGTTTTCAACAGTATCAAAATATGTATCAAAATATCAAAAAGCCAGATATTAAACAGTCAAAATATAGAAAATATGAAAACACTATTGACCAAAAGGCACTTAACATTTTCCTAGTTAAACATTCAATTTTTTTTGTTTTAACTATCTGCTTTTAACTCGTACTTTTATTGCTTGTTTCTATATGTACAGTCTGTAGAGAAAAACAGGATACAGGCTTTGATTCTTTCCTGAAATTCCTTAAGGAACCAGATGAATAATGAAAACATACTTCTGGGTACTTTTTACTTTATTACATGTAATAGAAATATTACCTGAAGCATCTAAATATTTTAAAAGACATGAACACTTCAATCCCTATAGAGCTTATACTATACCATGTAATAATTTGAAATCTTCCAGTGGCTTTCCTCCTGATCTCACCACTTTTTAAAAACAATTTACACAATTTTGCTGCAGTTTTATCCTTCTTGTTACTGGGAGCTAAAGCAATAACCTCTCTTTCTCTTCTAAGGCTTCCTTTAAAATGCAGAATTATGCTTTTATTATTTATTGTGGGTTTTTGTCAGTACTTTAGTACACAGTTTATCAGTTAATATGGTGAATGTGGTTTATTTTTGTAAGAAGGAGGGGGGCGTTTTAAAAACGCTCTTGTTTACACTTGAGGAAGCACCTGCCAAATGGGGCGTGTTATTCATTGGCCTCTATTCAGGGATTGGGTAAGGACACCACAGTAGTGCTCAGCAAGGGCAAATTCCATCTTCTGAGGCCAAAAGGAGCCTCTATAGACATACAGAAATAATACAAATTATTAACATTTTGAAAGAGTTCTTGAGGTATCAGGAGATAGATCATCCTGTACCCAGGCTACGAACATCTGACCAGATTAGTATATACACACACTAGACTTGTTCCCAGTAGCTCTTCTGCAAAGCATCTAAAATATTCAAGTGGTGCTTTCAGCAACCATCTCAGCATTAAAGTTCACACCGCCATGAGATTGCGTCTTTTTTAGGACCGAGTTTCTCTAGCTTCCAGAGAATGGAAGACACTTTATCTAATAAGAGTGTCAAGTTCCCTTGGACCAGTCCCTTAGGCTGCTGCGTGGAAGCTTACACAGGCAGTAAGGTCACCTTTCAGCCTTCGTTTTCATAAGCAAGAATTACATTTTGTGAATCTGACTGGGTTTGCATCTGCCCAGCTCCTGATCCAAGTTGGAGCATACTTTTAACTGTGCTAACTTCCCCTTGGTCCCCTTGCTCTGGACATGGTCACGTGAGGCTGCTAAAGCTTAGGAAAGCCGAGTCATCCTGAGCCCACTGTCTGCTGAGAAGCAGATACCGGGCAGGTTTCTGTTCTCAAAATCATGGATGTTTCCATACTTTTCTTCGGTATGTATTCTACAGTTAAAATCAAGCTGTAATTATTGTGGATATTATTGTAGATGGTGGCTTTCTGACATGGGTTCTTGAAATGCTTTTCCTTCTGTCTGAATTCCTAGCCTGACTTTTGTGAATATATAAAAGAAGCGAATTCACTTGTTAACTCCCACAGGGCCCTGTGGTTGTTGTTCACATTGTAGAACAGAAGAGCTCAGAGCTGAGCTGTGACGGTAATTTTTGCACCAGTAGTGACAAAGTATGGCAGGTAAGAGCTGGTATATACACCATGCAAGAGACAGTATCTGACCTAGAGGACATATCAAGAGATGTGTCCACAGAGGCGTTAGGTGCCTAAGTACCTTTAGGAATCTAAGCTGGATAATCTAAGTAGACAATACAAAGGAAGATGGGCAGAGAAGCAGGTGTAGGTGATTTGTCCAGAGTTATATGGCAACACCTGTTACAGAGCTAACAAACACGGCGAGTGTCACTCCTGCTGTCAGCGTTCAGAGGGTATGAGATCACATCTTCCCTTCTTTTTGTGCAAGATACCTTTTCAGATAAGACAGTAAAATGGCAAATTTGCAGATGAATTTTTGTTGTTGACTCCCTCCTTTCACCCCCCTATTCCACAGTGCCCTATTTTTAGGAGTAAAGCAAAGTGCCTGCACAGGTTGCAGCAGCTGAGCTTCATGGAGTAACTCTCTGTACGTTGCTCAAACTCAGCAAGCAGAGTGAAATGTTTCCCTGCATTATGCTTTCTGCAGATCTTTTCTACAACAATAGGTAATTGTAATGTAAATTATTCCAGCCTGCATTGTAACCCTCTGCAATACAGAGAAGTGTTTCCAGCGATTCTCATGTTAGATATTGATTTGACTTTATCAGAGAAAAGATCTTCTCGCTTTCTGAGAGTTTAAGAAGTAGGAAGGCCATGAATGAAACACTCACTTGAGGCTTTTTACCATCAGAAAGACTGGGAATTATAGCTGTAAGGGTCAGGATAGTAATGGCTCCCAGACATCTCAAGCTCAAGTTCCCCTCATCAACACTGACTGCAGTAGTTGTGTTGCCCTGAATGAAATACCTGTTCTTTTCTTAAGTCTTTGAGGTGCAAACTTCTTCATGTAAGTGAATTTCTAAGCAAAGTTGCTTAACTATTGCTGAAAAACAGTGCTGAGAAGAGCCATGGGAGCTCCAGCTTTTTACCGCTCCAAGAACAAGGATCCATCGCAAAGAGTTGTGGTAAAGTTGATCATGCCTTGAGATGGCAGGAGGAGTAATGAGCTCTTAAGCATCCCTCCAGCCCTGACTTCTGAGATTCTGAAATGCCCACTGGATTTCCAGGAGCTATTGAAAAGATATCTTGAGCAGCTAAACCACAGCGTCTCGCAGGCTTCTAACTAGAGGGCTGCTGCGTTTTATTAATGCTGGCTGGCCCCAAACTACATTTGCATCTAATGGAAGCTCATAATTCATTACAGCAGATGGAGTGTGCAGTGTTAGTTCCCTTACTGTTGAAGAAATGGCAAATGAGGCCACTGAAACAAAGAGTTCTTGTTCATGTCATCTTCCCCAGAATTACAGAAAAGACAAAATGCTCTTGCCTCCTTGGGGTAGAAGGATGTCTGCACTGCAGGGTGATGCTGTTTTCTCTGGAGTGGATGGGGGACGCCAACCCATTAGTCCAGCACTTCTTGAGAGGTGAGAATTAAAGGAGGTACTGCAGATGGCTTCAGAGCTCCTAGAGCTGCTGCTTTCAGAGTGAAGCTGCCAAACACAATTGTGTCTTACACTGGAAAAACACAGCTTTCTGTGGGTTCTGAAGTGGCAACACTGCTTGTGGGGAGGAACAGGAATAGAAAAATTCCAGAGAAGTAGCTGACAAAAGCAGAGGCTTGCCTGCTGTATTCACATCAGCAAGAAGTTACAGCAGTGCTTTTTGTCCAAGCCTTTTGCAGGCAATTTTCCTTGGAATGGTAGCAGAATTACTGCATGAACTCCAGCAACAATCGAACAGGGACATGCCAGCCTGCTGTTGCCGAGCAGGCGGAGGCCAGGGCTGAAACCGTGCTTGAATTCAGTGATGTAATGCTGGGCCCAGAACAATTCCAATCCCCTGCTTTCCCCTGCAATAGCAAGAGGGTTTTTATTTTGTTTCCTTACGTAGATAAGGACTTAAATGGTTCTGCACCTGCCAGTTCAAAGACATGAATACTTCCTGGCAAATATCCAGTGAGTTTTACACCATGGTTCGCTCTTAACCTATATACAGCTTTCTACCTTTTCTCCTTGCCATCACTGCTGTATTTTTTTTAAGCAAGGTGTGTACTTGATTGTTACATCGTGTCACGGCTGTGGGAGATACTGTGCAGAGCAGCACCTCTGTTGCAGTAGGAGAGTCCTTGAGACTTGTCAGCCCCATTAAAATCTGGAGACCGTACAAGAGCATAACCTGTCAGGCTTCCTTTCTTTTCAGTCACATCGTAATTGCTGTACGTGGCACGGAAAATGTGGTCTAGTAAAAAGCTAATATTTTGACAGAGTAAAAGATCGATGGAGTAAAGGCATTACTCAGCTTTTTGAAGATCTGCCTTGTCTTAATGCTGCCTTGCTCTCTAAGGTTTCTGATTTATGAAAGCAGTGTTTGGAGTATTTTAGTGTAATTTTAGAGGATATCCTCTCATAAGAAGGGAAATAAAATAGGTCAGGACAATTTTCATAATTCTCTTTCCATAACAAATCAGTAATTGCTCTTTGCCCAATGGCAAATAGAGCAAAAATTCTTGCTAATAAACTGAGAGAGGAGAAAAGCAAAAATCATAATGTCTAATTATTATTAAATACTATTTCATGTCTGTCATTTTGATTATGAACACCAACAATTGCCAAGACTGAAAGAGGAAAACTAAGCTTTCCTTAAGAGTTTCTAACAGAGAGAGGCTAAAACTAGACCACTTAAAATTCATAGTTACATCAACAAAATCTGTATTTGAAACACTCTGCATCTGAAATCTATGGAAATGCTCTGCACTCCAGTAGATTTGTTTCCAAGTCATACAGTAAAACTGCTGTTGGATTCCAGTCACTAAACCGTCGGTGAACCTGTGGAGTTGGCAACGTCTCGGAGGCTGCCATGTAACATTTTCTGGTGACACGGGATAACCCTCCCCTCTGCCCAGAATGTAGAGCAGCCTCTGAGAACAGCGTATAGCAAGCGAGTGCTCACTTCTCAGAGTCAGAGAGAAAATCCACTCTTGTACACTAATACGATCCAAAGCGAGACACGATGTTGCTGGATTGACGTGTATGGCAGAATGTGCAGTGTTTCTGCTGCAATCAGAAGAAAAACAGTCATTTTAAAAATGGCATTAATATGTAATTCTATGACATAATGTCAGGTCATAAACATAGTTATTTCTTGTGATGCATGCCTGGGTTTTATGAAGGTTTAAAAAAACCTTCCTTCAAATAATGAGGGAAATCTCATGAAAACAACTGCCAAAATACTTGGAATTAAATAGAAAATGTTTGCCTTATTTTAGCCAGTTTGCTGAGAGATTGCAGAGGTCTCCAAAGAGGGCTATATCCACGGTGCTATTGGAGATGAAATAGTAGAGCACAGTAGGATGGAATATGGACTGCATTTCTTTTTTGTCTCTGACTGCTTTGTCTCTGAGTTCTGTAAGTTCAGATCAAAGCTTGGCAGAAGAAATGAAGCTCCATCTGTCTTACTGAGCTGCTTTTGGCCATTAGGAACAGAGAATGTAGGAGTAAAAGGTGGCTCTCCTGGGTGAGTATGTTTACTTCTCTGTAATTGCAGGCAAACAAGTCAGATAATCCTTTTTTATAAAATTTGCCTTAAAAACTATGAGCTTTTAAAAGACACTTTAAAACCTTACCCTCCCGAGAGTTAAAAACTTTATTCTGAGTTCCAGCTCCAAAGCAAGCATACCTTTTCTTCTCCTGCGTACATCAACCCTTCTCTCCTCATTGATATTTAATCTTAGCAGAATTTCACTGAGCAGCCGTACCTTCTGTCAGCCTTTGTTTTGCGGCGATATGTAACCAGGGCGTTAAAATACCCTCTCATAAGATCATCTCTCCGGTTTCCTGATGACCCTCACACTAACATACCCCGTCTTCCACCTCAATGCGCTATCTCCTTGGGCAGCATCATGCTGATGCGTATGGCTGTATCACCCTGAAGGGACATCATCTTCCTATGACCGGCCAATATCCCCCTCATGCCCCCAGTTTATAGCAGAAATCTGTATTATTCTACAGGGCAAGACCTTGCACTTGTCATTATCATCATTTATTTCATATTTGTTACTGCAGTGCTTAATGTCATCCAGCTCTTCTCATATGTGATTGTGATCCTCATCAGTATGGTCGGTGCCATCTAACTTTCTGCCATTAATGTTTAATTAGTTTGATTCGTCTATTTTGTGCCAAGATAACTGATGAAAATGCTAAATAAAATGAGTCTCAGCACCAGTCCTGGAGGTTTTGCCTTAATAAAGCTTCTCCCCATTTGATAGTTTCTCTTTTACCACATCTTATTTCATCCCCTTCAGCCAGGTTTTTTAAAGCATGTTTTGGTGCCAATTCCAATATTTTTGAGCTTAATGATTTCCCCATGTAGCAGTTAATTTGACACTTTACAGGAATCTAGATAAAGTTTATTTACTTTTCCTCTGGTCAAAAAACCCTCACAATTGCCTTTTCACAACAGAATCCAGATAAAGTTTATTTACTTTTCTTTAGGTCAAGAAAAAAAAACCACAATTGCCTTTTCACAGAAGGATTGAGTCTCTCATGCTGTGGTGGTAAACCCTGTTCAGTTTTCCATATACCTCACGCTTTCAGGGCTTCTTTGAACTGATACAAGGTGTGATGAGAGGCTGATTCACTGGGCCTCCTTTTTCATTTTCGGTAATGTCAAGTATGTGGATGAAAATACTGTTTCTAAAAAATGCTATTTTAAAAACAACTATCCCACAAATCTCTGATTTAAAATACTTTGTTCACTGTTGTTCCTGCAGCAGGGCGGCAGAGCCCCGCATTACGTGATAGCACCGACCTTACGACAAACTGTTGTATTTGTTCCAAATACATTTTTGAAAGTGTTAAGCAGCTTATGTCACCTGTTTAATACAGCTACATTCCAATTTCCTTAAGATGTATCAAAGCTCTTTATGATAAACTTGTAATTGTTGCTATATTCTTTAAATATAAGCTACCAGGAATTATTTCTGAGAGTCTGAGTGTTGACAGGATCCTGAAAGAGCAAGAGAATCCTTTACTGCAGTAAACCCCTTCATGTGCTACCATGCACATGAGACTCTAACTGATAAGCTTGTATATTATGCAAGGTTCTTTCACTTTGATGCATCCAGTTAATGCATGGGATCTGTTTAAATATTACAATTATCTAATTTTATTTCAATGAGAGGAAATCATTAAACGTGCAAATTCTATTTACTTTTTTTCACCTCTTTAAAATTTGGTGATGATCAGGTGTCTTTTTCCAATAGCTTTTCAAATTCAGTGAATCAAAAAGTACTGTTTGTCTGGGGTTTGTTTCCTACTCAGCATTGTGTTTAACCACTCTTAATCTCTTGAGATTCATTTAAAAATCTGTAGAACTTACACATACCTTTAGCTCCTCTTGCATAAATACCATCATTGTTCTCTCTTCTGCTCTATCTCCTGCATTGCTTTGCCTTTCTAAAAACTGAACCATTGAGCAATGTTTGGAAGTTTAATTTATTTCACAGGAATCCAAAGCATTCCCCATTTTCTTTACCAGGTTTTATGATACAGTTTTATATTGACACACAGTGAGCTTTGGAGTGCCAGAAGCCCTCTGGGAGAGCACAGAGGTAGCAGTGGCTCTCCTCAATTTCAGATAGTGAGATGCATCAGATACAGGAAAAGTAGGAGTAATTTTTTGCTCTTCCATCTCTGTAAAAACATTTGATGGATGCTTACTTCAGAGTTTATTTTCCTTCAGCCTTTGCTGAATCATAGTCTGAAACTCTATTGCGAAGGTTTGATTGAGTTTTCTGAACATTACGCGTGTTCTTCTGGATAACAGAACTGCAAATAACAGTGACTCTTAGAACCAGAATGAAATGATAAGTGTCCGGCAGTAGTTAATGCATTTCCATTAGTAAGCCTGCTAAAAGGTGCTGATTAAGAGTTATAATTGTGGTTGATCAGAAAATTCAATGTATTACATTTTTCTTTTTGTGAAACGAACGTGAACTTCATTAATACTACTAAAGTGAATACTGCATAGGGTAAATTAAATATCTGTTTCGTATAATATGTTGCGTATATGTGCTGGGGTGTTTGTGCCTGTTAGCTGACCTTCTCATTTGTTACTCTTGGTGCCAGCTAGTGTTTTTTCCCTTTCAGTGAACATTGTTTTTTTAACGTGAAATGCCACCGTGTTTTTTCTTTGGCAAGAGAATGCCAGTGTCTGCAGAGTAAGAGCTGTTCAGGGCACTTGCTGACAATCAGGGTATTAATCTTTACTGTGCTTTGCTGCTCACTATAAAATGCTCGCTTTAAAAGCATATCTTTGTAGTGAGATTGAGCATGTAGGTTCAAAAGATGCACATTGTGACTCTGAGAACTTGTATTTCAGGTCAGTGAAATCCACAGGACTAGCTGATGTTCATGCACTTAGGAGGCTGACATCTGTCCTCAATGAGCTTGGTTGTTCCCTTTTTCTTTAAAAGATGAAAAAGGCAGCTACCCGTTCATTTGTCTTTGTACGCTGAGCTCCTGGAAATGCCAAGCTGTGTACTTTGTACTGGTTAGCATGAATCTCCTGTGCTGGCTCAGGGGAATAACTTAAACTGGGATCTCCAGGGACACCTAGAGCCATCCTCAATAAATCAGTCTGAACACATCGTCCCTTCTCAGCAGCCTCTCTAAAGCTCAGTGGTCCCCACCGGTAACACAGAGCATTTCCTTTCCTTGTGGGAGCTGTCTTTGTCCAAATTCTTTCCCACTCTGTGGGGCAGCAGTGATGCTGTATGACCTTAGAAAGTCGAACTGGGTGTGCAGAGACCATCAGGGTATAGACTGGGCAGAGGGTCAGTCTCTATCTCCTGCATTATAGAATACACCTTTATAAATCATGGTGGGTGCTAAAGCTTGGATGTGATTGACATTACTGTTTCGAACATTGTTCCACTCTTCAGTCCAGTGTTAGACTGAATCAACTGGTGTTTTCAGGAAGAACATCAGAAAATCATTGTAAGGTCCTTCAGAGTAATGTACTTTTCAAAGCAGCATGAGATGAACTAATTGATTCACATTTTTCTCTTCATGTATCTAATCAGGATTTTTGTTGTAGTGTGTGTTCCGTAAGATATTACTCTGCACAGTGTTACATGTGATATTTTTGGTTATTTACAGTGTTTCTGTATTACACTTTCTGTCTTGTTCATTACCTATGTTGATCTATTCAGAGTTCAGTAACATATCTAACATCCATCTTTCTCACATCTTTATTCTGGCAGTTTCTTTAGCTCCCTCTTAGCACAAAATCATGATTAAAAGGTAAATCTTCAGCATTTCTATTGAAAGATCCTCATTCCTTGGCTCTTCCCTATCTTTGTATGCTGATTAATGTTCACATCTTTGCCCAAAGCCTTATTTTTCAGGTCAGGTAATTCAGTTCATGTACTGTTTATGTCCTCTGCAGTTTCTTGGTATAGATGTTTCTCTCGTTTGAGAAAACAGATGAAACCGTATTACACTTTCAATATGTTTAAGGTCAAACATTAAAAATTCCCTCTATCTGCTCACTTGAGATGAGATTTCTTTGTTCTGCTTTATACCAATCTTGTAAATCACTGTGAAGGACACCGTTAGAAGTCAGTAAATAACCACTAAATTTGCAAAGTGTCTATTACTATGGATTGCAGGGCTGAGGCGCAGAGGCTCACCTGTGGTCCCCTACTTATCTTACAGAGTTCAGGGAGTCATTCTGTAGGTGACAGCTCTCCTTTTAAGCCAAGAAGTTGCCATTTCTCTTCCGATCCTCCCCTTCCTTTCTCATCAGAAAGCTGTCCTAGATGGAAAATGTCAGCCCTGTCACATATGTTCCCTTTTCATCTGGGAATTGACTGGTTTGGAGAAGTGGCAGGTTGGATGGAGCTGCAAAGGTGTTTCCTGTCTTTGACAAGAATGGCAAGAGGGGAACCTTGCTGCGTGCCTAAAAGCAGCTTTCACTCTCTGAGCATTAACGCAACCTCTTGGCGTGACATGGTTTCATCCAATGCCTCCCACTGGCTAAGGCTGAAGTCATGTACAAACCAGAGAGTGGCACTTCTGGTGGAACAACATCGTGTTTCTAGCTGAGCTTTTCTCCGTTATGGTTCTTACAAGTGGCCACGACACTTGTAATTTGGAGAAATGTTATTTCAGTTCTCTGTGCAAGTTCCTTGGTGCACTTAACATTTTGTTTGTAAGTGGTTTCCTCTACATGGCATCTGTCAGGTTTTCACTTGGGAGCAGCTGTCCCCATCATGAAAAGGTATAATTTGAAGTTAAAAAGTCACATCCTGTGGGTATTCAAAGGCTGCTTTGGAACATGCTTTTAGTTTACCTTCAACTGTTTCTTTAAAGATTCTCAGCTGCATCTTGTACGGCTGGTAGTTTCTGTCTGTGTAAAACGCACAATAATGCCAGGAGGCTTCGTCGCCGCATTTCAAAAAATACCCTAAAATCTGTCTTTCACCAGCAGCCTCCATAACTTGACAGCCTGCTCACATTTCTCTGACTTCCAAAACCCTTGGATCAGAAGAAGGAATTACCGGTAATGCTGTCTTTTCCTCAGATTGGCAGAAATGAGACACTGTTGTGCTACTTGAAACTTGTCCATCTTCAGAAGATTTATATAAGAATTAAGTGGTACATTGACCCTGTGTGTTCATGGAAGTGAGTTTCAACCAGCAAGAAATTTCTTCTCCATGAATAAATCAGAATTTATTTGCTGTCCTTGAAAAAGAGCGCAATGGTTCTGCCTGCACAGCGTCCTGTAACATGACGTGTTCCTTACACCAGGGCAAACTGGATGTAAAATATCATCACTCTGGTTTGACAGTGCTTTGTTTCCCTTTGCAGCAGCACTTGATAATCTGACAACAGAGAATCAGGACCTTTTAATTTTAATGAAAAACTGACCCACGTTCTTACTCACAACATTATTCATCATGGTAATTTATAGGTCACATCCTACTCACTCAGAAAACTAGAATATTTGATGGAGCAAGAAAAACTGACTTCCAATCCTCCAGAGCTACAGAGAACTTGTGGTGATAAATGGCTTTTAATTAATTTAAATATAGTTAGAAGATCAGATGAAGCATTATTTTAAAGTTTTACTGGAAGAAACTAGAGGTTTGTGATCTCTTTATTTGTCATGTCTTCTGACATGCAAACATGCAGTGGAGCGTACGGAAAGGATCTGGCCATCACAAACCCACTTCAAACACATTTTATTGCAAAATAACTAGTAATTTAATGGTTCTTTTCTGGTTTTAGCTTCTGTTCAGTAGGTGACCATTAGAATTACATAGACAATTATATCACATAGCTGGCTGGTGACTCAGAACTGTGTGTTATGTATAAACTAACGCTCCCTCCAGACATCCTTCTGAGTGTCATCCTGTTGAAACAGAGTGGAATTTTAAGCAAATTTAATGTTTCCTATGCTCCGTAGCACAGATTGCTCAGTGTAAGCTGGCATGGCTGTATTAGCGAAGAGTAATTTTACAGGCTAAGCTGTACAATTACAGTTGTATTTTACAGCTGACCTTAACCGTTCTTTACAATAGCTGTTATCAAAAAGAATTTATTATATTCCATTTCCAGTGGCTCCTTGTTCTTCCCGCTGACTTCTGAAATCATGATGGGCTCCTGAACAGGCAATTTGCAGTCTTGAACTGGATGTTGTGGTCATTGGATGTTTCACGTCTCTTCAACTCTACCGAGGTCAGTGGCCCCAGAGATTCAGTGAGGTAGATTTGTGCTGTTGACTCTTGATCTGGTCAAGAGGCATAAGAAAGGTGACACAAATAGAGTCACTAAGGCTAATACTTGTTTCATCTGGAGGATTGCAGTCCTCCTTCCTTTCGTGTTGCTGACACAGAAAAATTAACAATACAGAATTTGTCCCTGACCTTGAGGAAGTCCTGGGACTAAGCAACCTAATTAGGCTGTTTTGCCATCATTATGATTTGTGCCTGCAGCCCAGTCACTGCTCTAGGTGTTCAAAAACATGTAGACATAGCACTTTGGGACATGGTGTGGTTGTCATGGTAGTGTTGGGTTGACAGTTGGTCTTGATGATCTTAGAGGTCTTCTGCAACCTTAATGATTCTATGATTGTAATACAGCATGAAGTCAAGAAAGTACCTTTTAGCATTCACTGTAGTTTCACCAGGCCCTTGACTTGGCATCATCCCTGTTTCCAGCAAACAGTTGCTTTTCTTGGGCAAAGGAAAGCTGTCTCAGGAAACAGAACGTTTACCTTGGGCCTGCTGCAGTATTTCCTCCTGCAGAGGGGATTCACCACATGCCCCTTTGTGAGACATCTCAGTGACCCATGGAAACTTGACCCCAGTCTGGACCTGGAAATATTACCTAGCCCATAGCATATATAGAAGCAAACTGATAAAAGAACGGGGAATTCTCGGTGAAAAATATGATACAAAGCTTATGGAGCAAATGGTCTATCAGTTAATTAGCACAAAAGCCTGACAAATGATTACGACTTTTTTCTTTTTTCCTGAGCTGTTTTTCAGGTTTTTTTCTACTCTTGCATGTCAGTTTTAATTCATTTTTACCATATAATTTTTTTTTTAATTGTCTTCAATGTACCTACTTATCTGGTGAGTAGATGATGTCATTTGGCTTCCTTTTAACACACCTGGTAGCCTGCTAGCTGGAAAGGAGTAACACTGTCCTGTGAGTGTGAGTAGACAGGAGTGAAGTCAATTAAGGAGCTCGAAGGATTTGTTTTTCCAATTTTTGACAGAAGTTCTATTAATGCTAGTGCAATATAGACAGCTACTACAAATACAAAGAGGGAGGAAGGGTTCCTTGAAAATATTTGGTAAAATATCCTGAAGGATGCCTTTCAGTGGCACCACAAACATGAAGTGTAAAGGCCACTTTAGTAGCTTCTTTCATTAGATGAAAATAATTCAACAAAAAAATCTTCTGAAATGCCAGCCATGAGATCAGTTTAATGTATGGATTAAAAATATGCATGAAATTCAGAACTCCAATTTACTATTAATTAACTTCCAAACACAAGTAAGTAGATTTAATTGGCACTGTGGCTGAAAGTTTACGTGCAAAAGTGTTACTAATGAACAGAACAATAATGATCTGAGGCAGCATATACGGTTTCTCAAATGTTTCATTATAGATCCACAAAAATGTGACGGGGGATGACCATGCATCTGATTTCTAGTTTATTCTCTCTGTTCATGGAAGAATATAATTTAGTTATTCAAATTGTAAATACTGAAAGTAGTTTGTGCCCAAAGGAAGAAAGTTTGGAAGATGAAATAAGTTATCTCAACTCTTGCCTTCCTGACTTGCACAACTAACTTAGGAATATTGCAGTATTTGTCTCTATTTGTAGCAGGGAAAAGGTTATTTTATTTGAAAATACTTGTTCTGTCTGTCTGATGGCAGACAGTTGATGTTTGACATGCACAGCCAGTGGTGAGGCTGTATGGGGATATAAAGAGCTGTTACGAAATAACATCTTCAGCATTAAAAGCCCCTGTGAGATGTTTGATACCAAAGCTCATCCTGATGTTAGAGCTGTGGCAGCTGCTGTGTGGGGCCAAGGCTGTTCCTTGGGTGTCCCGTCAGTCTGACGTTCTCTGCAGGTTGGTGTGATCGCTGTGAGCCCAAAGTGCAGAAGTCCTTTTTATGGCAGCTTTCTGCTTGTTGCTCCATCTGCTTGTTTTGTGACTGTGTGGCTTTTTTGGGTTTAGGGCAGACAGGACACTAGCTATAGCGTTTCAATAATCCTTATACATGGAAATAAAAATCTTCCACTCATCCTTGGCCACCTCCCATCCTACTCAGCACAGAACAGCAGATCTGTGGAGTATCGGGTCTGTAGGATGCTATGTTGTAGACAGCTACTGTCACTTTTCTCTCTAGAGCTATCGGATAAATTTGTTGGGATTTTTGCTGCTGTTGTTTAGAGGAAGGAGAAGAAATAGTTCCAGTTTTGCCTTCCAGCCCCAGTGCTATGGGCATCAGGTTGTTGGAATGCCTCTTGATGTAGCGTGAGGGAAGAGCCACTGCCTGTGAGAGCTACAGAAGTACATACTGATTTTTTTCACTTAAAGTCCTTGGAAGTCAATGAAAACCCCCCAGCATATTTGGCTGTCATTAAATTCAGACTATATTTTGAGGAGAGATCAAAGAGGCAGAAATTAAGGAAGTCTGAGTAGTGACACGAAGGAGAAAAAGGTGAGTGGAGCTGCCTGAGATCAGTCCAATGTTGCTGAGCCCACCTCCATTTGAACAATTACACGTGGCTTTCGTGGCATCTGGATTTAGGGTAAATGCTCTCATAGCCTTAACCACCATTCTGTAATTATGCTAAAGGAAAAATTGTGGAGACTTGGGGTTAGTGGGAAACATGTTAAATTTAAGACATGATGTACATAATCCATCATGATATCAGCATAAGCAAAATTTCAGACTTCACAGGAGATAAATATGGTAGTAACTGCATGGCATAGTAAATTTGGACAATCCTAATCATGATATGGACACACAAAAAATATTTTTGCGTTAATGTAGCCTTTATCGTTTGGTAGGAAATGAGGAATTTTGAAATAACAGAGAATGACATAGCATAGCTACTTGAAAAGTAATGTAAAAAGAGCAAAATTATGCGTTTCGTTTTGGGTACCTTTTGCTGATCTGCTATGACATTGATGTGCCAATTCAGAGCTTGATATAGTACTGCTTCATAGAAAAGGGGTTTTTTTTAACATTCTCTGGAAAACATAATGTCGAACGTGCGTATTTGAAATACTCAGATTGCTTTATCTTCATATGCGTGTGAGTGAAAACCTGTGGTTTAAATAAGTGGGAACAAATGAATGAGGGAGGATTCCCAGACCTGTGAAATTGTCAGTGTGGATTGCCTACAATTCTGGCACACTGCAATTTTCAAAGATTTGGTGTTGCTTGAAAGACAATAAAATGAAATGGATACGAGCAAATGCAAATTAGGAAGCAAAAACTGGGTCAGTGGCATTTGCAGTGATTCCCCCTCCAAGCATAAGGAATCACTGCAAATACGACAGGCAAGGTAAACACACTGAGGTGGGAAATGCCGCTGTTTTTAACTGCTTGTGCACCACGGACCTGTACCAGCGGGACAGTTTTGTGGCTTTAAAGCTTGTAACTGGGCTCTATGTGGAGCTAATTCATGTGCACAGGTAAAAAGAGCATGGAGGCAGTGGTTCAAGTAGAAATAAGTCATAACTCAAGTGACATAGAAATGTCCTGTGCCCTTCAGCTGATTTTGTATCTAAGTGAATGAACTGACAGAACACACTTTTATCTCGGGGTGTGTGTAAGAGTGTAAAAGGTTTACGTGTTTAATGATAGTGGATGTATTTTCAAGCTGTGCCTGCTTGAAACTCTTGTTGAAGCTTTGTTGTGCCGGTTAATCAGATTGTAGTGCCTCCAAAAACAAGAGCTTAGGGTTTAAACTTTTGCATTTCAGCAAAAGGAAAGTTACTATCAGCTTTCTAGCCGAAGTGGTTAGCTGCAGACACGTGCTTCTTCTGACTTTTCAGCAGCCGCACGCTGAAGTGGCACTGTCAGCTGGAGGGAAATTTGCTTGTCAGACATGAGATGCGAGCCAGGGGCCAGGTAAAGCGGGGCAGTGGAGTGCTGAGCTAAAGGTCACAGGCCGTGCCTACAAGAGGGACTCCAGCTTTGGCTCAGCATCCAGCTGGCGTGGTGGCCAGGCCTGGGGACTGACACTAGCTCGGGTATGTGTCGAGCAAGTCTGTGACTGTCGCACATGGCGTATGCCTGCTTTGAATGTTTCTGTGCGTCTTTGTCCTTTCCTTCTTTCAAAGGTGAGCTGTGAAAATAAATATTAAATTCAAGGTACTTGGATGCTGTGCTGATGGCTGGGTGAGGTAGATTGTGGGTATTTTGGAATCTATGGCACTATCTAAGACTTGGGAGTGATGGCCTCAGCACCTATCCAGCTATTTTCAGGGGACCTGCCCTTGAGTTGAAGGACTTGTGAAGAAGGGCATCAGAATTTGTCTTCAGATAAGCAGAAAACATTTCCAAACCCCAGGTATCTAGGGCATTTTTTTTTTTTTAGCTTTTAAGTATTTATTTTTAGATGGCAGGGCTCCACTTGATAGCAGAGTGTGAATTTAAATGTTGTAAAGCAATATAAATGGCCATTAAGTTAGGAAGCACAGTATGACCTTTTTGAAATATTATGCCAAACGTTGTGTTTGCTTTGTGAGCTAAGTGGGACTTCTGGAAGGCTGTTGCTGATGAAAGGCGCTGGCTGGGTCTCTGGGGAGAGAGCACATTATTACAAGATGAATCTGGGGATCTGACAAAAATAACAAAACAAAGCTGTAAGACAGGCTTAGATTTTAACAGGAAGAAATTCAGATTGAGTGCAGTGACTTTTGTACGCCTTTTTTCTCCAGAACACAAGGAATGCTTTGGGGATTTTTCAACTTTCCAGGTTTAAAGATATGCTACTGTCAAATTCCGAAAGGTGCTAGGAAGGGGACTGCGGGAGAGTGCTTCTGCAAACCTGCCAAGTATTTATGCACCTTCAGTGGAAATACTTTGGTTGTTATTGTGAAATATTAGAGCAGCAATTAAGAGCCCCACCCAGCACTGGTGTCCCAGTGTGCTGTGCAGTGGCATGAAAAGGCTCCTGAGGAGCACCAAGGCACCCGGGGAGGTAGAGTGTGAGTGGAGATGAGGTGCAAAGGGAGGCTCAGAGCGACTGCCTGGAGCGACGCAGTGGGCACAGAGCCCAGCCAGTGACTCTTGTGGCCAAGGCAAGAGGAGCTATTCTGAGCATTGACTGTTGACATGTTTTATCTAAAATACACCCTAAAACCAGCAGGAAGTTTTGCTTTGTTTCTTTAGACTAAGCCTCAAGACCTGTCTCTACACGAGCAAATAGAGGATCCAGATTATTTCTGTTGGTGCAGGAGTGGTTGGTCTTCTTTGTAAGGGACATCACTGCCAAAAAACAAGCTTTGATGAGGAATGGCTGCTGTTTTATTTAAGACAGAAAGCGTTCAAAGTAAAACTGCAATCTAATTCCAGTCACTTTGTTAACAGTCCCTTCTCAATCTCCTTTTCAGTTCATGCTTCACCTTAGTTGCTAGGTTTGTTCTTGAAGGTTTGTTGCTAGTCTCCAGCACTAGCAATGAGTTCTAGTGCAGTGTCCTGACTTTTTATATATATACACCACAGGTAAATAAGTAGTTTGCAAATCAACACAAAACTGGCTTTGTGTGTGATGCATCACAGTTAAATGAAGCATTTTATGCACTTCTATTGTGACCAATTGAAGTAAGTGTAGATAAAATTTATGAACACAGGGCAAGTGTTTGTCACTTGCTCCAAAAAGCTGTGTAAGGTGCTGTCCTGGAGCAGGTAAATCAAGAATATAACCATCTTCCATCTGCAGGAATATGTGATTTAAGCCATTGGTTCTCAGCTGGAGAGATGCATCTCCCTCGGGAGGCATCCCAGCTATAACAGTGAGGCACATACAGTACTGCAGAAAAAGTGCTGAATGAACAATTTCAGCATTCAATCTGAAGAACGTTTATAACACCTTTATCCTCACCATTTCATAGAAGGTAGAAAAAAATGAGATTTCTCAAGTCCATCTGGATTCAAAATTTGCTTTTACTCTTGAGTTGGCTCAGCATTGTCATGTGTCTTGAAATGCTTTTCAGTTCCTCTGTGCGCTACAGATACAACATAGTCTTCCTTGTGTCTGCTCTTGTTGCATGAAACTCGCAGACCAGAGGTAGGATTTTACATTGTCTTTTCAGTCTTATTTTCCAAAGTACTCTTTTTTACCTACCTGGGTATAAAAGAAGTTGAAATTTAAAAGAAGTTTAAAAAAGGTTGAAAGAAGTTCAAAGGCTTACCTTTGTATAACATACCTTGGATGCTTCACATACTGCTTTTTTGAATGAAATCTTGAAAGAGGATAATTACAGATCTGTTGCAGAAGACATTGCCTCTTCTTCCGACATTTTTTTTTGGAAAGGTGATAATTTTTCTGTCTGGGTTTGTAGGCAAAGCTGGTTAAGCGTTGCCAGACAACTAGACAGCTAACAAGCTTTTCACATTAGCAGGCAGTCATAGCATCAAGTAACCTTGTTGTATTACACAGTCAGTCATCTCAGTGTTTACAGAAAAGATGATATCAGGTTATATGAACATTTGTCCTGCACGCGAGACAAGCGTGTTAGAAATAACAACTTGTGCAGAGCAGTTCCAAATCACAAGCAGCTTTCTTAAAAATTCAGAGTATTTTAAAGAGTTCACAGGGGAAAAGTGTGTTCTCTAAGATAATCTTCAACATGTTTTCTAATAGCCTTAGCTTAATAATGTTTTGTCCAAAGTGAGATGGAGACAGGCCTGCTTTTCACATAATTAATGTTTTTGTCAAAGCTTACATACACTCCTCATTGTTCCTAAATAAAGCTGCCTCCCTATATTGTATTCAGTCAGGCTTCTTTCTGAAATGCATCTTGAAATACGATTTTTCAATCCAAAGCCAACCAAGCTGGCTTGGTACCAAACCAACATCTGCGCAAAGAAAGGTGTCGCAGAACCCTAAACAGAGACAGATTCGTCTTCTAAAAACACCTCCAAGAACAGAATCACTGTGACTGTCAGACCCCACAACAGGAATCAAGCCTGCGACACCTCAACGTGACCTTTCCGGTGATGTACCCATCTTCCAGCTAAGCCCAGCCGTGACTTGTCTTTGTTAGGCTACCCTGAGACTGCAGCCTCTGCCAGTGGACATCATCTTAACATTTTAAATATTTGGCCGAGGTACTGCTGGTCGGATGGCTGCAGATGAGAAGGGTCTGTGCACGTGGGTCTGCAGCGAGCTTTGTGCTGCTGTGGGTGAAGTGGTAGCAGCAGCTGAGCACTACAGCACCCAGGGACGCTGGGTGTACGGATCCTACCCTTGCAGTACAGCTCTCGCCTGTGCCTCTCTCCGGCGTGGTGATGCGAGCTTTGTGATTTGCAAGCTAATAATGTTTTTGGCGCAGTTTTAGCTATAGAACAAATCCTTGTTAGTGATGATTTCACAATTTTAATAATGACATTCTTCACTTACATGATCTAGCACTTTTCAAAGCACTTAGGAATTATTACTGAAGTCTCCAAATGCACCCTTAGGGTAAGTTTAGTTCCAGCAAATATTCACATTGAGAAACAGAAGCATAGGGGTTTAAATAGCTTGCCAAAAGTTGTAGGAGAAGTTTGTAGTAATGCTGAACTGGATTCTCAGATCCCTGCTGTCTACACTGGTAACACAGCTTTCTCTGTGTCACCTTTGAAGCACTATCCTTGGTTGTTGTCCTTTCTTTATTTTTTAAACGAAACCAATCTTCTAAAGACTGAATTTTGTTTCTTTTCTCTTTTGTACATATCTGTTAAATAAAACACATTACTTCAGATACCATTAAAGTTGTAAAGGGCATTTGGTTCACAACATACTTCTCAATTGTACCTTTCCAGTTAAGACTGCTTCTAGCTTTGGTAATGCAAGTACATCAGTCATCTGTCACACTGTGGTAGAATTCTGAATTCTGAAACATGTTATATATAAGCAAGAGGCTGCAAATACTTATTTGGGAAAATAAAAAGAATAATTATATGCATTGCCTTAAACAGTTGAACCTGGGTCCTCAGGTGGTGTAAATCACCATAGCAACATCGAATTCAGGGAATCTCACTTAGCACAAACGAGAGATCTATTCTAGTCTTAATTTTTTCTTCATCCCTTGAAGACTTCAACAGTGACTCGCAGCTTCTCTGTCCTTTACCTCATGCCCTAACTTTTTGCACTCCCTTCCTAACTTCCTGAATCGCATTCCCAACAAACTCTTTCTCCATGGGCGCCTCTGTCCTTACAGAGCATCTTACAGCTCCAGGAACACTCTCACCTTTCAAAACCAGCTGCCTTTTCTGATACGTAACTCCAGACCCCTTCCAGTAACATCACCACCTTCTGTTGCTTGTTCCCTTCCCATTCAGCTCCCTTACAGCAATCTCTTTTGTCTCGTATTCCCATGCCCTCCCACCCCTTCAGCCACCTGCCTATGCGCTTTCTCTTTACTCTCAGGGTGATTTGTGTTCCTCGTGGTTTGTCCTCTTTTCAGCCTGGATGCCTACGGAAACAAGGCTTATATAATTGGTCCATCTTTCAGGCCCACTGTTTGTTTGTCAGTGCTCCATTAATAACTTGGAACTTGCTTGCTAATTGCAGCTAAACCAGAAGGAGGGGCAGCATGGTACAAGATGGCAAACTCCTTAAGGTTTCATGAAAATGAGTAACTGGGAAGAGGACAGAGAGCATGAGTGGTAGAGGGAGGAATATGTAGGAGAGTTCAGCCCTTATAAATTGCATCTGGCAGAAAATGGCTGTCCAGTAAGATCCAGTCTGTAGCTCGGTGCTATTTCTTGTCTGCACTGACCAAATGGAATAGATGGGGTTAACTGGGCAATTATGGCAAGGAGGGCAAGGGCAAGGCAGCAGAAGGTATACAAATCTGCCCCAAATTAGAAAGCATTAATACCGTGGATCACAGAATAATATTTTTTCTTCTTCAAGCTCCTCGTTCTATTTGTTTTTTGTCCAGATTTTCTCTCCTTTCTTTTCCCCTTTCCACCTGTTCTTATCTCTGAAGTTTTCCTCTTTCCTTCTTTTTTTGTCTTTCACCTCCACGTCCTCATCCTCTCTTCATAAATTCCTTTTCTCCTAAGGAATGCCTCACTAGTAAATTCAGTCTTGCCTTTCATCCTGCACTCCCCCACATACTCTCTTGTTACTGCTAATTGTGCTCCCTTCCTGGTCTGACACTGCTTCCCGAGAGGAAGGAGAACTGCCGTAATGATTGGTGGCAGCAATGTCTTAACCATCTTCTTAGAGCACAAACACTGTCACAGTGTTTGAAAAGCTACATTAATTGAACATAGATTTGTTCAAGCTGCTCATTGAATGGATTTCCCTTGTGCCTGGCTTGTGTTACAGCTTATTTTAGCTATAGACTGAATCCGAACAATAGTTATCACTGCTGCCAACAGCTGCCTCCACCGGGTACCGCACCCCACTTGATCTGGGGTGTGAGGGCAGAGGACCTTGCCTGCACCAGCGCAGAGACTCAAGCAATCAAGGACACCAGCGACTGAATGCTAAGTACAATCCTGGGTTATGGAATGGTGTACTTGGAATGGAAAGAAAAACACTTTTAATGGCACAGATTTTACTTAAGGTCAACATCTGCAAGGAAGTCTATCTGCTGCCTGAGTAGCATTTGGGGATTTGGGTTATGCCTGTCCTGGGGTCAGGACCGCTCAAGGGACTGGTGGGGAAAGGAGGGGTGTTCCTGCCTGCTGAGACTCTGTGATAGCTACGACGGGCTGTTCCATGTGTGTATTGGCTCGGCTGAGTCTGTGCGTGGTTGCTGTGCGTCGTGCACTAGAAGCTCAGACATGCTCCTTCCCACCTGTATTTCCTTTGGCTTGTAAGTCACCACCCTTCTCTTTCAGCCTGCTGCCAGAGCCCCGGTAGAGGTGGCATTGCCATTCTGAGCATTCCTGGGAGAGGTATCTCACCTAACCCTCAACCCCTTTTCTGCAGCTTAGACTACTCCACAACAATTTGTTTCAAGCTGAATACCTTGGTAGACATGTAAGTCAGAACGTGGAGGTTTGCTAACCCACGGGCAGTGCGGACGTTTTGATCCATGCCCATCCACAAATGGCCTCACTCAGCCGTGTAATCTCCAGGAACTGAAACACTGCTTCTGCTAATGACAACTCAGCTATAGCCAGGTGCTTCTTGCAGCAGTAGTGATTTCTTACGGTAACAACCATTGTCCTTCAGTGTGACACAAAAGCAGGACACCTGGAGGCAGTGAGAGTTCCCTGAGAGAACGACTTCCAGGATCTTCCTGCCATTACCATTCCGTAGTTCCTCAAGTCCGTAACTGGAAGCAGCATCGGTGGCAATCAGTGCTTGCCTGCATGTTTTCCTTTTATAAACAGGGCGTACAGCCGGCGCTGTGGTCGTCAGATGTGCCAAACCAGCGCAGGTCTGCTTAACGTTGGTGAGAACAGCGTATCCCTAGGATCTCGCTGCTGCGTTGTGAGCTGTGTCCTGGGGCTCTGCGCGTTCGATCGGGCTTGCTGATTTAGAGCTTCAGCTCGGGCACAGGTGCAGCGGCCCTGTACATGTAAGCACGATATATTTGCATTTCATCTCTCTGAATCAGCGCAATTCCCCTAACTACCCTCTTCAGTAAATTCCTAATTGCCAGCAATTTATGTCTTTACCTATTTATTGCAGCTTGCAAAGTTTGCAGTAAATTTGGCTTGTGATTTTGTGTCTGTGCGTGTGCGTAGCAGTTAAATCACTTATGTTCTGAGAACTTTAAAGAAACATATGCCTTAAAATCAGCAAAGCATTTACTACTTTTGCATACATGGTGATGTCTATTTTATTTTATTGCGTTACATGACTAAATAACCTTGGTTGTTATTCTTCAAGGTCTCAGTGTGTTGAGCCATTAACAACTATGGAATGTATCTAAACTGCATTATAGCTGCATAACTACAAGCTGAGGGGCAATCGAAGATCTGTCAGGCTTAGCGTAAGCATATGGACAGCTCTCCACTACTAATACCAGAATAAAAACCCCACACTTAATTTGGAATTTTTAAGCAGAAGTCCCTAAGGATGCTCTTACCTAAATGATCTTCAACTTGTACAATGCAGCTGGAAACACCAATGTGGGAGAAAAAGGAACCGGGAGTTTCTATGCTCTGAAAGGGAAAAGAGCCCCATGAATTTTTAATCTGTGTATATATATAAAATTAGCACAGAGATAAACAATTTGATGAGTAATGATGCGTATATTTAATTCATAGTTTTATGCATTTTTAAAGAAAATGTCAGTAGGTGGAAGCTTGAGCTCAATTCCAACAGCAGAAGAGGCTATCTGAAGATCTTCTGAAGATCGCAGTTCCTGGAAGGGAGGAACCAAAAGACTCTGTGAGATTTAACAGGGGTTCTGGTTACACTGTGGACAGCGGGCTTTTCACAAAGTCTGCAGAATTTGTGGAAATCCAATATATTGAACCTTTCGGGTGTTGCCACCGGACATGCCTTTCATCATCTGAGTGACATCAGTGCCGCTGTTGTGGAAGTTGTCAGGCGTTCTGACACCACAGTACTATTTATGGTTTTGGGAGGGATGTTCTAACTTTTGTATTATTAAGAGCAAGAAGTGATTAATATAAAGAGAAATGTGGCACTCCATGGTGGAAAATACATTTTTCTTCTTAGGGCCACTGTCAAGCAATTTTTCAGGAAGAATGGCACTGTTTAAGAAATCCAGGTCTTGAATTCCTATTGGCTCAGAGAGGATCCGATAAGAGAGAGATAAAGTTTTAATTTCCAGCCTACATCTGTGCTAATTCAGCAGAGGTTTAAGCAGAACAGTGGCCAGAACGCGAGCTGAGAGCTGCAAACATCTTCTGAGGGGCAGCAAGCAGCTGTGAACTGCTGTGTCCCTCGTCCAGGTACGTCTCCATGGCTGGTCAGTTGGTGTTTCTATCGTACAGCAACACCGCAGTCGGAACTGGTGTGGCATCGTGCTGCTGTTATCTTCATCCAGATAGATGTGGCTTTTTCTCCTAAGGACTTACATAAGCCCCAAGATTTTATATAAGCATATACAAGAGACATATGAAGTATGGGAGGGGAAGAAGTGCAATCTAATATATACCACTGAGATATACTATAGCAAGAGATAATATATATATCCATAAGGGAGAGGCTCAGTGCAAGAATTACTAGAAGTTGTTATTTTGCTGGAATCAAGATGGATCTTTGCCGTAATGTGTTTACCAGCGACTTCTGTATTGTGATTTATTGAGAAGCTCTGTTATTGCTTTTAATTTTGAAGTGCCATCTATAACCTGTTCACAGGAATGAAACTCAAGGAAGCCATATGTTCAGGATATTGTTGTTAGTGTGTTATGTTTTATGCTTCTTTGAGATGCCCTAAATGATTTCTCTGTCGACGGGTCTTCATTTTGTGGGTATTGCAGGTAGCTCTAGACTCCAAGTAAATTAAATGCTGTTGTGTGGCTGCTGCTTCTTAGAAAAGCAGCTGTTTAATGTTTGTCTATATGGAAAAAACATCATGCAAATATAATATCAGGTTTTCTTCCTGATATTATAAATGTTATTATGCATTGTTTTCTTATAGTCCTTTTGAAATAGGTAGGTCTGAAAGAAGTATGAAAAAAGCAATGTGGTGGTTACCAAAGTAATTGAGGAAGGCTGTGCAGTGTGTATAGACTACGAGGAAGGAGGAACAAAGGTGTTTGTGTGAGAAGCTGATAAGCTCCTGTGTTGTTACAGAGGACACATGCAAAACTGGGCTATTGAAGCCGGCCCTCTGTCTGCTCTGTCACAGCTACATCGTGGCATCGCACAAGCTGTCTGCAGTATCAAAACCCCCTTGGAAGTGTCACATTTTCTTTATTTCACTGTCGGGCATTGAACGTGCATGTCATGTCTTGCTTTTTTCTGTGTTTGGTTGGACAGTTGCCCCATCACTGACACTGAGCAGAGAAGTTGCTGGGTCTGGATCATACAAGATGTACTGCAGTAGCATTCTGGAGTCCTTTGTAGGTTCTCTGTTGGCATTATGAAGGGCATGTCCGCAGGAAAAAAAAGAAAATAAGACTTTCTTTAAACGTAACACACAGGATTGTGACTCTGAATGCTGTTTCCATGTAGCAGCCTTGCAGGTACATATGTGCTGCACAGTAGCCTGGAAGTATGAGTATCTGATCTAGTTGTGCCATTGCTCTGTCAGCACTGCCAAGCTGTGCTTTGGGCAAAGGCTGTGCAAGTGAGCCTGATGCTGGGTGCAGCTTTGGAGCTACTGGGAGCAGATGCTGGTATCAAGCACTCACCGGTAACTACAGACATAGCTTCAGTTAGCTTAATAGTCTACCAGTATATTCTTTTCTGGAGGAGATGTTAAGTGAATAGCTGTTGTTTGACTGTCAGCCAGTTGCAGATCTGGGAAGTCCTTTCAGAATCAGATACACAATAGCTGGATTTACATCCGAAAAAATTAAAAAAAGAGGACTATGTTTACTCAGACATACTTGCTGACCTAAGAAATGTTTAGGTAGGTAGTTAAAGCTAGGTAAAGTGGCAGGTGAATGTGATTTATCCACAGGAAGATCTCCTGAACATGCAGTTAAATCCTCTGTGGAAAGGGATAAAAGGTCTTGCCTATAACTACATGCAACTCTTGCTACGATCAAGGAGCCGCTCTCTTGTTGGAGATGTGATTTGGCCTCTGGATTGCAACAGGAGATTATTGTGTGCCTCTGCTCGTGTGTGGAGAAATCTGATTTAGGAACGATGAGGTGTCGCTTAGAACCAGATCTAAGTTGGTAGGCTGTGTCCGTCTCTACTAGATGGGTGTGTGCAAATGAAGGAGACAAACATCTTGCCATGCCTGTGTAGAAATGTGCATTTCAAAAGTTTTAATATTTTTGTGTCTGAACTTCTCGGGTTCAAATTTCAGAAGTCATTGTGTTTGTGTGGGTTTTTTGTTTCCTAAATTAGCATATCTCAGGTTGTTAGGGAAATGTATGCGGTACTTTGTCTGTCAATTGAAGCATTAATTGCCTTAGGCCTTGACGCTGTAACAACCCGAATTATTCTTTCATATTCCCCTTCAGTTCTCTAGCTTGAATGCCTTAGAAATTGTGAAAGCTGGACTCAGCCAGAGTGCAGGAGAGTAAGGAAAGTTCCTACGCCCTGAGTTTCAGTCCATGAATTAACACGGCTACTGGGATAAGGGGACTATATCTTTCCACGTCTCTGAAGTGCTTAACTCACTATGTGTGCGCCATAAAATAAGCAGCAATAATAATAATCCATGTCTGACCATTCAGAGGAGTGAATCCACCGTGCCTTCAAGCAGTTCACAGTCAGTAAATGGGATCATATAGTGCATATCATCTGCATTTACTGTGACTGCCTGGTACACACAATATTGATTATTTTTCCATACTATCCTTCTGAGTTCCTATCTTCATTCCTTTCCTATCAGAGAGCCACACTTTTAGCCCAATGTGTTTCTCAGTAAAAGGACACCTGTAAAAGGTGCAGGTTTGAACCGTGTGACTGGTCATGGTGCTCGGGGCTCAGGGATGCCCACACTTGTGTGTCTGATGGATCAGCCCAGGCAGGCATTTCTGGTAGGAATACTCCTGAACTTTTGGTTTCCATGGACTTTGCACTGCTTTTCATACATGCAGACCATAAGTACTCAAAGAATGGGGCCATTCCTAGATGACAAACAACATCTTTTTCACCAACATGAATTCTGAAAAGCTCTTCAGATTCTTACATTAAAAGTCTCAGTCTCTGCCCCTGGATTACTGGGTAGTGTTCATATTGCATAAGAACTTAAGAGTTTTTCCCTTGTTACACAGGAGCTGTTACTTAGCTATTTTAAGAACTTAAATTTAGTTCCAGAGAAAGGTAGAGAGGACACACCAGCTTTTGAGAGAGAGATGAAGGATTGAGGCTGGCTTTCTGCCTTTCATCTTGCTGTATTGTGTAACACCAATTGGACAGAGAAACACTCTTTCTAATGGAGGGAGCAAGCTTTAGTGCAGGCTGATGGGCTCAGGCGGTTGCAGAATGGATGAAAATTCATAAAAGGTGATGAGGTGAGCTTCCAGCAGCCTCAGGATGCTGGGTAAAGATCCTGACAGTCAGTGCCACTGTGTGTTTGTCGATGCAGATGGGAACTACCCCAAACAGGACAATATGTTGTCAGACATTATTTGATATTGTTGTGTTCCAGTTACTACCCTGAGTTTGGATGGTGATGTTTCTCTTTTCCCTTTGCCTACTAAATTGCAGGTTTGTGGGGTTTTGTTTGGTTGGTTGGTTTTTTTCCTCAGGAAACATAGGTAAATTTGTTTTGTTGGTACTTTTTAAATTATTCACAGGCAACCTAGCCACTCGAGCACAAATGGAATAAAAAGCTTTATTCCAAACCAACAGCACATTAGAAGAATGTTGGCAGCATTTTATATTGCTCCAACACTTTGTGTTTAATGAGGAAAAGTGCTTTAAGTGCACACATACCATTGTGGCACAGAGGATGAACACATGTGAGGAGTTCGCTCATTCCAATGCATGTCCTCTTTGTTTAAGCAGCAGTTTAAATTAACATACAAAGAAAAATGTAATATCTAGAGCTTTTAGAAAAGTAGACACACAAATTATCAGAGGTAAGAAATTCAGTAAAATAAACTGAATATTAGGCTTAGCTGGAGTTTACAAAGATGCAGATTCATTAAAACTACCTGTTATTATAAACACTTCCTCTTGATATAGGAGCTCTAGAGTTCACCAGTTAACCAGGGAGCTCATCTGACTTCCAGAAACAAGGGGCAAACATGCTGTCACCTCTGCTTTGCAGGATTAAAGACATATAACTCAAGGGACACTGTAGCTTATACCAAAGAAATCAGGTACATACAGACTTGATCTTTCAAGGTGAAAAAGATGTTTAAACCAGTAAACCAGAACCTCAGCTGAGGTCACTTGACTTTGAGATGTTAATTTTCATTTTCTCATGCTGAAAAGTTGGGCCCTTTTTTTCTGTGCCATTTTCCTCGCTGGAGAGTTGACATTTGTGTAACTCTAAAGCGTGTCTAGTGTTGTATAATGGCTGAAGATCCGGTTCATGATTTTTTGAGCCTACTGAGAAAGAAACCTTTATTCGACATCCAGGTACTACTCTGCAGACACAGGATGTGACCTGCAGCTGCTCTAGGTCCAATTAATTCCTGTGCTGAGAAGGGTGTCATGTCCCAGCTGCAGCTCCAGCATGGGCTCCTAGCAAACATTTTTACATGTGGAAAGGTGGTGATTTTGCTACCAGGATAGAATTTGTGGAAAACGTAAAATCCAAAGAAAGTCCGGTCACGTTGACTTTGTGGATGATGGGAAGGGAACAATGGGAAAGCCTGATAGGGACAAGTACCTTTTACTCCCTTTCTGTCCTGCTCATTTTTTGTAGTGGAATGAAACAAGGACCAAGGGAAAGAGTAGAAATAAAGAATGGGTGAAAAAAATGAAGGACACTGCTTTCACCCGTCAGCTGCTTCAAACATGCATGCCCTCAATGGGAAGACAAAGAATTCCTGCCAGTTTATACCAGCTGTGAACCTGACTTCTCTTTGTTACTTTCATATTATTTTTTTTCTTTTCTTTTTGTTAAAGATTTTTCTTGTTTTCTTTTAGTTTCCAGGGAAAACATCTGCCCAAGAGCGTAGTTTTAATGAGTCATCTGTAATTTCATACCAAAGCAATACTGTCAATGATAAATACCTATGGACTAGTTTCCCTTTATAAAAGCAGTTCTGGCCAGATTGACTAACATACTGACTGAGAAAATATTTTGAACGTAACGCCTGTTGTTCACCAGAGATCTTCTTTTTGTGCAGAGAATAACCCCCTTTTCAAGGCAGCCCACCACTGGCATATTTTGTCTTTGAAAAATTTTCCCCTTCTTCTCTTGATTGTTGTCCAATGCAGTCTTGCTTGCCTTTTCTCCTTGGTAGCTGCACAAAGACAAATTCTGCCCATAAATTCTGGAGAAGTTTTCTTCATATTAAATGAAGCATTTAAACTGTGGTATTGCTGAACTTTGCCTTTCTGAGTTTCTTGGTTAGAATGATCCATCATTCCTTTCTTTTCATGATTGAGTAAGTAATTTCTCCATATATTTCTAACCCTTAATGTTTGGCTCCATTCAGATTCTCCAGAACATTCCCTTTTCAGTCCTTATTAATCTCTGTTAGTATGTGTTGGTTTAACTGGGTTCCACATAACTCCAAAAGCGTACTTGGGTACCTGCCTATGTTTTTTTCCCCTTTTAACTCATGCTGCAGCTGGTTTTGCTCTCTCTGAGTCAAAAAATCTAGAATGAGATCTTTTATTCTCGGTAACCTGTTCAGAAATAAATCACTGATCTCTCTTTCCTGAGTCAGGAAAGGGAATTTGGAATTGAAACTACAGGGAGGCAAAAGATGCTGCTGGCTATTGCAACCTGTATGTTCAGATACAAAGCATTTAAACTTTTCAGGGGAAAAATGTTTTTCACGGTAATCAGGCTGAACACTCAAATGAAAGAAAATAAGGGCTCAACCTTTTTGTATTGGTTGGTCCTGGGAAATAAGTTGTGATCATACCCGTAGCTCTGGAAGGGAAATGAGTGTGATTAATGAAGCAAATCATACATTTTAATGTGGATCATAAAACAGTTATTCCAAAGAGAAAACAATATCTTTAGCAATTCAAAATATTGTTGTTTGCACCTCTTTTTAATCTACTTTTTCTTTTCATTGCCTTCAAATTCAGGTAGGCTGGCATTTATTGCCAAGACATTACTATTTCAAATCTTTCCCTTCCTATTTGCCTTTCCATCTTCTATGCATATAATGTCTGTGTCCTTTCACTCCCCCTCTGAAGCTGAAATGCTTTTTTTTTCCTAAGACTTTTGGCAGATAAATTAACCACATGAGGGAACTTTGCAGCAATCTTTCCCATTGCTACTCTGTGGAAGTTAATAGCAATGTACAAAGGGTAAAATACATCTCTAAATGTTAGATCCATTAACTTACCAACCTTTAAAAAGGTTGGACGGCAAACGAATCTTGGTACTCCTAGTAATTTTTAGTCATTGAAAGCTAACTAAACATATGTGTCAGTGGAAAACTTGATGAAATGCTGAGAATGCATGTATATGATGTTTCATATTCCACTGAAAGTACTGGGAAACCACTGGTTTCAGGTAGCTTGTGAATGAGGCTAGTTATACCTCTTACCTCATAGAAACAGACTGACTTTTCCTATGCCCATTATTCCATACTCTTCAGGGGGATGTATAATCACAGAATTGCCTGGATTGGAAAAGACCTTTAAGATCATCGAGTCTAATCGTTAACCTAACACTGACAAGTCCTCGACTAAACCGTATCCCTAAGCACTATGTCTATACACCTTTTCAGTACCTCCAGGGATGGGGACTCCAACACTGCCCTGGGCAACCCATTCCTGTTGATCAATTTATGTCCTAAACCACAAATGTTGTATTGTCATTCTTAGTGTAGTAATTACCAATGTTTAAAAACCTCACATTTCTAATGGTTTTCCTTTCTTGGTTACATTTATTCATACTTGATCAATTCAATGGCGTTATCTTCCTCTGTGTTTTTCTGTCTCTTGAAATGCCGTGCTCACTCTTGTAGCTGACATTATCACACCAGACTTATCCTCATTCAGACCTCATTTTTGATCTGCTACTTTACATCTGGGTTGGTGGTTGGACTTTGAGATCCTAGAGGTCTTTTCCAACCTTAATTATTCTATTCCATGATTCTATGACTATTTCTTTTACCATCTTCCAACAAGGATCCAAGGCTGCTTTACTTCAGCTATAGTAGCCTTTTAACAATTTTTAAGTGGATGAAAATTCTAAGGGTTAAAATTGGAGATTTCCCCCCCATTTTAGGGACGTGGTTTAGCAGTGGCCTTGGCAGTGTTGGGTTAATGGTTGGACTCAATGATCTTTAAGATCTTTTCCAGCTGAAAGGATTCTGTGATCTTTTAGGCTCCTCATTTCCGTGATCTTCTCCTTGGGCTTGCCAGCTGTTCTACTTTAGGCTAAGCTGTTAAACTACAGTTTACATGGTATTTCAGGTGAAGTTGCATGAGGAACTTTGAAAAAGCCAGTAATACTCCTTCACTTGCGCTGTATGTCCTCATTTATCTTATGATCAAATGCATCTCTCTCAGGCCTGACATGCTGGAAGCAGGAGAGGTAGCAGGCATGATCAGTGAACTCTCTCTGTGATGAGTGGGTTTGGTCAATATGAAATTGTTGATGAGCCATATGCCAGTCTCTAGACCTTCCCCAGCTTCTACAGAGATTTTCTTTTGTATTTAAAGTTGTGTCACCAAAAATGCGAATAGCAGTTCCTTTTGAAATATCCCTTAGTAGGGAGTTGTAATGGTCAGTGCAAAACAAATGAGTTCAGTCTTTGGAAATACTTTGAAGTTCATATAGAAGGTTCTGATACTCAGACAGGTGAAGTGTCATTGGGCACTGTGAGGTAACTGCACTATTTTGCCATAGTCTTATTTTTTAACAAGCTGAATGTGGGAAAAGGAACCTCTCACCCATGCTGTTTTCCTGTACTCTGCTTTTCTCCATGCCAAGCTGCCTTCAGTTTCCCTATGGACAGCTGTGCTTCTCAGCCCTGGCTCTTGGCATTGGCCAGTCTTTGCTCTCTGGAAGGTCTTTGCATCTCATTTACTTTCCAGACATCTGTGACAAGCTAAAATGCCGCCGCCTTGTGCTGCTTGCCATTTCATCTCCCATGGACAATGCAAGCTAAGCCTTTGGACTTTGCAGCTGTGTAGATATATATTGCATAGACTGCTAGAGGAGTGTTCCTTCCGGCCAAAAGGAGTCTGGATGGCTTGAAGTGGTTGTTTCTTACATTGCTGTGGTTCTCCGTAGTAGTCTGTCCATCTGTGCCTCTGTCAGCATGCCTGTGGGCTGAATGCAGTTGGTGGAACAGAACCGTGCTGCGGTCCTTCACCAGCTGAGCATGCTCGTGTCATCTTTACCTTGGCCAAATGTTATTTGTCTTTGGGAACATCCTCGCTCATGTTGCTTTGCCTTTCCTTGAAGCATCTTTGCTTCTAGTATGACCTTTTCAAAGTGAGAGTGACCACACTTCGATGTGTCTTTTCAGACTGTGAAAGGCCAACATTTAATACATCTTTCATACAGAAACTCCTGTATCATGGAACCCACAGTCTGGGTTGCTGGTGTGAATGTGGCTGTGAGAGTTACTGAGTTGTCTGCAATGGCTCCTAGATCTTTTCTTGAGAGACTGGAACTCATTTAGAACTCATCTCTGTGTGTGTTAGGAGTTCGATTGGAATAGATATGCAGTAAATCTTTGTATTAAAAACTGTCAAGGCGTCTTCATGTTTAACCCAAGCAAAAAAATGGTTTTTAAAATTATTTTGATTTCATGAGAAAGCTAATTCCACTTTGACACGTTGTGGGACTCTCTCATTCACACGCATCTGTAATCTAACCAATAACCAATAGTAGGGTGACAGCTACTCAATAGTGTGCAGCTGCAGATAGTAGGGACTATCTTTACCAGACATCTGTGATGTGTTTACATCAACTCATAAGGAACACTGGAGGTGATGGTGTTACTTCAAGAGTAGACTCATTGATTTAAGGGGGGCGTTTTGTAAAGGAAGACTGTTAATTCAGGACGAGAAAAGTAACTGTAATCTGGCCCTTACAAGTTCAACATATTCCTGTTGATGAGCTGTAACTGGAGTTGCTTTGAATCTTTAAGTTACATCATTTCAGACCCATGCTATGGAATATGAATCCCAATTTTCACAGTCTCTGTGTCTGTTTGGATTTGATTTTGAATCAGAATTTTCCTACTCTTTCTCTATACTATGTGCTCATTTGAATTATATGAAAAGCCTTCTCTAGCATCCTAGATGGAGTACTGATTCCTTGTTCTTTCCAGAAACATACCAAAACGTGTGCAGTTTACGCAAGTTCAGAATGTCAGCGCAGACTTCTACAGACCTATCTGATGGATGACTCTTTCTGAGTTGTGTTCTTTTATCAAAGCTCTATTGCTTATTTTATATTGTTGGATCTCTTTTTGTATTTTCATGTCAGCTGTAACTACAGTCCCTCAATTTTTTTCTCTGCCGGGTTTGGCTGTTGCATTGAATGTGATATGAGGAAGATCTGTTATTTGAGACTGAACCAGTTTCTGATTACAAAATAAATGTTTCCTGTGAACCGTGCATCTTTTGAGAAAGAATAGTATTAAAGGTGTGTCTTTAGAGGCAATACCAGCTTATATCTGCCTGCTTCTCCAAAATTTACCAAAGTAACATCAGTGCTTCAAAATAACAATAGAAATTGCTTCTCTAACTACATTCCATTGTTTAAACATGTTTAAACAAAGTAATTTGCAAATAATAGCCAATTAACGTGTTTCACTTGAGAATCAGGCAAAATATTCCATTGCATCTTCCTAATTTGTACAGTTCATATGATTTATTCATCTATCTGTGAAAGATTCCATCTCAACTGACTAATCATCTAGAAGTTGCTCCCTCTGGTCTCTGGAGAGATAAAGAGCTATTTTCTGAATGATGATTCATCTCATCCAAAAATAGTTTAAATAAAGCACAAGTGAAATCTAGACATATAACCTGTGGATAGCTCAAGTGAGGTGAGATGTACCTCACCTTTGATATGTGATGCTGTATGTGTTTATGAAGATTAAAGATTTGTTTGAAATGACATGAGAGAGATCAAGACCACAGACTATTTCTTGCATGTTCTGAAGTGATCCGTGTTGATCTTTCGGGATGTTCATGTTTACATAGTTTAATCCTGACCTTTTACCTTCTATCGCAAGTTAGTATGATGGCAAGAGACTGGAAGGAAAAAGCAGATTGTCTTGTTACTTCCTAGGAGGACCTTTTCACTTTGTCCTGATCCAACCTGGCCTTGCTGCTTCCCTGGGCACTGTGTTGTGTGCCTTGGAAGTGTGCATCAATAAACGCTGTCATGAAACTCCTCCTCTTAATATAGCACTTGTACTTGCAAGGTTTCCACTGCAAGGATGGCAGAGGCTGGAGGTCGTGTTTGAAGATGAGGTTAGAAGGAAATAAAGTTTAATCCACTGTTAAGGGAGCAAAAGAGGAGCTGAAGCAGGTAAATGATGAGCAGGAGGGAAATGAGACAGTGAGTACTTAACAGAAAGGAGTGATTGAGAGCTCTTAGTGCCAAGGCGCTGGGAGGAAGAGAGGTTTGGAGAGTGGGGTTTGGAGGACGAGTTCTCATCTCATTGCCATCTCAGGAGTGTTCTCTCTGCAGTATTTCATTAGAATGTGTGCCTTCCGTAACCCACTTCAAGAGGTGTAATTCGTGTTTGGGGAGCAAGCTGGGTTTATGCTTTTCCCTCTGAGACTGGTGCTATATCCAGTCCTGTACCTTGAATTAGCCAGTCTACCCTCATTCCGACAGCTTCAGCTTTCTCTGTAATAACAGTATCCTTGAGCTGATTCACATTCATATCTAGGCAGTTTATTTTCAGATCCCAAGACTGCTTTAAAATGTATCTTCATACAAACTTCTGTTAGTGGTTAACTGAGTGAACCTGGTTTTGATTCACTGTCCCCATGATCTCAAGACCAATAGCTTTATCCTAGCTCTTTTTTGGAAAAGTGCATCTTCTATAATGAATACACAGTCAAAAGAAAATGTGCTAATGCTCTGAACAAAGCAAGCTTTGATTTCATAGTTTAGCAAATCAGTCAAATTTTATCATTATTGCTAGTTGGTGCTTCCACAAACACAACCTGTAGCAGCCTTTTTTTGCCTTTGGATAGCTTTGGAAAGCTTAACTCCCTCACAAACTACCACATTCTCCTTGATCAAAGCAAGAAGGAGGCAAATCCATTTGTATCAATGACAAATGGATTTAAGATACTATATTTGAGTCCTTTTAAAATAAGTAATACCTGTAAAAGATCTCTCTGACTTTGGTTTTAACTGATTTTCCAATATGAATTTTCTGCATGTTGAAGAAGTCTCAAAATAGAGAAAGACTCAAAGTACTATATGTAAATACTTACATATCCCCCCAGATTTGCAGTGTTTTTGTGGGATACCTGTGACCTGCAGGGCAAAAACCAACAGAACAAGATCTTGTCTGGCTTGATGGTGGGATAGCTGAAACCCTAATTAGTTGGCATTAACGCATAGTGCTGCAGTCCGTGCGTAGTGTCACTTCACTTCCAAATTAAAGTTAGGCATAATGATTAGGACTTTTCAAAATTAGCTCTTTCTATCTTTACTCTTTCCCCGTTGCCAGGAGATACATAATGGGGGGCAGTGGGCACCAATGGCACTAGCTACGTGTGATCATATATACTTAGGTGACCGTGGGTGTACAGGACCTTAAAAACTATTGATTTGCTAATTTGTCTTAAGTAAAAATAGTAAGGCAGTAACTCAGCATAAATGAATTATTAATATTTTTCCTCTCTTGAAAAGCCGGAAAAAAAAAAAAAAAAAGTGGGACCTAGCAATGAAAGATGTGTTCCAAGGCCAATCAGAGTCGACTGAAAAATAGCTATGAGCATCAGTGGCGCCTGGACTTCAGAGAAAGGGAGAATGCTCAAAATTAGAACCTCAGAAAACCAATTACTTCTCTAAGAATCTGCTCCATCACCTTTCAAGTGCAAACTTTTTCCCAAAAGTACATTCAAGGAGCATGGAGGGGCAGGCAGAGAAGAGAGAGCTCACAATAGAAAGCTTTCTCGTAAATGCAGTGTGTACCCAGAGGATATTAGAAGTCTTTTGAGTAAACTGTGTGATTGTACCCTGGCTGAAAAACACAAGAGCCTGTAATTATGCTGTGTTGTATTTATTCACTGGTGAATTCTTTTAGCTCTTTTTTTCCCCCCATAGGATATTCTTTATTTGCAGGTCGTGTGTTTTGGGTGTACTTCATTTTTAATACCGTTCATAATTTTGCTTTGGAACCATGATATTTATTAGAACAGTATAGCACATAAAAGCCACCTTTTTGCCTTTGTGCAGCTAAAGTAAATAACATATATAATCCATTTCCATCCCAGTGCTGCGTATATTAAGGCACATTCACAATACTGTGCTTTACAACATCCAACTCTGTGATTTAACTCTGCTCTGTACTATTTTTTTATTAAATCAGACAGATTGGTGATCTATTTTGCAGTGCATGGAATGAAAGCAGTCCCCAGTACTCTTCATTCTCTGCACACCCTCTGTTCTTTAAGATATTTATTGAAATGGTTGGTGAGGTGCAACAAGCCAGACATAATATTCCCCTTGCCTTTTGTGCGACTATACTGTAATGAAGAATTAATAACAGATTCCTGAAGAATATTAATCATACTTTCACAAGCCAGTAGGGAACAATTTAAGTGCAGAAAAATTAATGTAACGGTCCATCTCATAGGCCCATGCAGAAAGTCAGAAAAAATGGGCCCTGCCAAAGGGCTTTCCTTCATCTCTGATGCGGTGAAGCATTAGTGCAACTCGTTGCACAGACTACTGAGCTCCCTTCATCCTCAGCAGATCCCAGCCTTCCAAAGTGTCTGGTCATGCTGTCAGCACTCCTCCTGTGATTTATGCGTAGGTACTAGCTGAAAAGCCCTCTCTTCACAGGGTGGAGAATGGTTTCCAAACAGAAACCATCCATCCTTTCCTGTAAGAATATTCCCAGTTGAGATCATAGAATCATAGAATGGTTTGGCCTAGAAGGCACCTTCAAGATCATCTAGTTCCACCCCACCTGCCCCTGCCCTCCTGGCAGGGACATCTCCCACTAGACAGGTTGCTCAAGGCCCCATCCAACCTGGTCTTGAACACATCCAGGGATGGAGCATCCACAGCTTTCTGGGCAACCTGTTTCAGTGTTTCATCACCCTCAGAGTGAAAAATCTTCCTTACATCTAATCTAAATCTCCCCTCTTCCAGTTTGAAGCCATTACCCCTCATCCTATCACTACAAGTCCTCATAAAAAGTCCCTTCCCAGATTTCTTGTAGGCCCCCCTTTTATCTTGTAGATAAAGGTGATCTGACAATCTTCATAAATTAGCACACAGGGTGGAGGGGAAATCATCTTGCCAGTGAAAATATGTACTTCATATATTTTCAAAATATGTATTTTTGATATCTTCAAAATATTTATTAACAAGCTTCATTCTTTTTCATAATTTGCCTTTTTGGAAACAGACGTGAAACTCAATTTCAACATGAAAAGCAGTTTTAAGCAAACCTCCCTTTGAGACTCCTCATCCTGAAGACATCAAAATGAACATTCTGGTCATTCCTAAAGTTTTTCCAACATTTTTCCAGGTCTGGAGAATCACCTGAAGCCTTTTCATTCAGGGGAGCAGTTTCAATTTTGATAAATGGCTGTTTCTAGAGGAAAAAAAAAATTCTGTCAGAGATGGTCTGAGTAGCCAGAGTGCAAAGTTCCCGGTGAGGAATACCATGTTTTCTTGATGTGATTTCCTGACTTGATAAATCGATGATAACTCTGCAGTAGTTAGTGCCTTCCATTTTTGCAAAATGCAGGGTGAAAAGTTGACCCCGCAAAACAGCTTTAATGAAAAATTATAATGATCTGAGTATAACCTGTAAAAGAATTAATTTTTCAGAATCTCTTAACATATTACACAAAGGGTAGTCATGTTAAAAGAATCCTATTAATTAGACACTGTGTTAAAATGAAAAAAAGCTTTATGAAGGAGACTACAGCCTCTCATCGCAATCTTTAATTGGAATAAATATATTACATTAGGAAGAGCTGTATGTTTTTAGTAAGCTCACTGTTGAGGGAGTTTACTAAATCAAGACAAAATCTTGGCCCCGCAGTGAAGCACAGGAATGACTGACCAGTGGGAAGAAGGGAGCGGGGTGCTGCTTGTGTGTGTGATGATTATTTTTGGGAAAAATCTCCCACTCCTGGCCCAGTTAAGGGTTTGTTGCTGTTTTCACAGGTTTATTGAACAGAAGAGACTCCAGTGAAGCACTTATGAAAAATTGTCTGAGATATCCTAATCAATCTTTTGATATCCCTGATGGCTTTTTCATTCATCTCTAATGTAAAGTGTGTTCAGCGTGTGTAACTTCCATGGCCAGCTGCTCACCTGAGTAACTGGGTACTGCTGCTGTGCGGCTTTGCCTCACCCTGGCAAGCCGTGCTGGTGGCTCCTGCTGAGTCTTTGGGGAGGTGGGATGCTCATTGCAGCAGGTCAGAGTGGGAGCTACTCGTGGCACGTTCCTAGGCACTGGAGCTCACTTTCTCTTTGTCCAGCTCATCTTGCGTGTTTCCTGCGGTCCAGTTGTATTAAATGCTAACAGCCCTGCCTTTGCACTTAGTCATGGGCTGCCATGCAATGTTGTGAGGAATTTAGCCTTTCTGGCAAACGGTGAGTGCTTCTAAATCTGAACTGCGCTGTGGGGGTGTGCTGTGGCTCAGAGGAGTGGTGTGTGAGGAGCTGCGTTAGGCCAGCTGAAGCTGGCAGTGCTCTTCCCCCTCCCATCTTTTGGCAGGAGGGGCTTCTATCCTGAATTCTGTGTTAACAATGTTAACACAAAACATGGACCTGGGTCAGTCTTCATTTCTAGTCAGCCAGCTAAAAGGGACCCCTTGCCCCATGTAGTCATAAAGGTGGCAGATGTGGTATATGTCCTTGGAAAAAGCCCACAAATAATACAGTTTCCAGAGACTCCAAGACCTTTAGTCTTGCTTAAATGTAGAGATGAGGACATGAGGGTATTGTACTCTGTTGTCTTCTTCCTTGATTCATTTCTTTAGGTACACATGACACTATCCTCCAGGGTAAATCTCCAGACATCACACAAGAGATGAAAAAGGCTCATATTGGTGTTTCTGCCCTTGCTTTAGGGCAAGAGCATCAGTGGTCCAAAGCGTTCAAATAGTTCTTCTGAATCTGCACGCTGGATATAGATTTTAGATCTTTCAGGCAATGGAGGAATGACTTTGCATGTTGAAAGTAGTAATCAAAATGCAGAGTGTCTGAATTCAGGCTCTGATGTATATGCTACACCAAATCCCAATCAGCTCCTAGCAGAATTTCATAAGGGCACACAAGGAACACCTTGATTAAAACAGTGGTCTACTGAGCCTACTTTCTAACTGCTTCTTATTGTATTAATTCAAAGTTTTTCTCTTATTGGAAAATTAAGTAGCAGGTGTAGTTTAAATGAACTGTAGCAGACTGGGTTTAGTGGTGTGGTAAATAGATTGTGATATTCATTTCCAATTAAAGTTCTTTTGCAAAGATCAATGAAGCACATTCTCATAAATTGAATCACAGTAAACTAATAAACAAATTTCTTTCAGCCTGCTGATGGCAAATTCTTATTTCCTTAACATGTTAGATCACATCATGGTATTAATTATATGATGCATGAGCAGGAAAGAAGCAATCATTTACTTAGCAATAATTTTATATTTATTTTTACCTTGGAATTAACTTTATAGATAATTCCATACCTGTAGGCAAGGAACACTAAGCATTAGAAAAAGGAAATTTCCGGTGAATATTTTTAATGCTTGACTTCTGCCTATCATCCCAAAAGATTTTTAAAACCTTGTTAATGAATATGCTGCATTATTTGTTTTGCTGATTAAAAGGGCCACTACATCTGGAAGGGCGCACCGTAACCTTTAAACTCAATTAGTATATGAGGCATTCACATCAGTAGCAACAGCGTTCATGAATAATAGAGCAAAGGCTTAATTCTGCCTCTGTAAACACACTGCTGTAGTCCTTTAAAAAATTAAGATATTAATTTACCAATATTAAATGTCAGCAATATGTTCTTAGCATACAGTAGTGGTGTGACAGCTTTTTGGGATCCTACTCTCACTATATAAGAATACGCTTTGGTGCTGAATAGAGCCCTGATCATTGATTGAGGTCCCTGGGGGGATAGCAGCACATAGACTAGGCTAATAAAAATGATAAAATAAAGCTCTCACTGTATAATAATGTCATTTCTTGAGAACCTGTCATTATTGTAGGCATGTGAGATGCCTATCAGAATGGATTAAACATCCCCAGAAGCAGCTTTTTTAGGCTTTCAGTACATGAGGTTGCATAAGCTAAGCTCGAGTTTGGAAGGCCAAGCTCTTTTTGATCCCTTTTTAGGCTGGTGGAGAGAGATCGGTTTTGCTGGAGGCCATTCAAAGCCCTGAGGTTAGACTTCTCTGACATGTCCTCCGGAGAGGCCCATCTCTCACCTTCAGCTATAGAGAGAAGCGAGAGAGAAGACTGACGCTCATTTTGTGAATATCTTCTATCTAATAATAATTTGTGAATCTTCTTCTGAATAATTAGTTTTAAGTCTCGACATACTCATCTTCTGCAGCCTTCTGCACAGCACTAACGCATCCACAGCATCATTTCCTTCCACTTAAGAGAAGCTGTTGCTATATTGGTTTTTAGGATCTTTATTCTGATTTTTCCATCTGCTGTTTATCTCAGACCAAGTTTATTGCTAAGGACTGCCTCCTCCTAGTTAATAGTACTGAAATGCATCCTGTAAGGGCTCCCTGGGTTCTGCAGAGCTACTTAGGATAGGAGTTTGCAAGTGGAAAGCTGTCATTTCCTACCTTGGATGGGCACCAACTGCGGAGAATTCCACTTCTGAAAAGATGAAAACCTTGTGGATGCCTTTGTCTTATTCTTAATGCAAAACAGGTCTTGAAATTTTGCAGTCAGCCAAAAATCTTTTTCAGGCTTAAATATAGTCATTGTGCAAGTGCCGGCTATCTGGAAATCCAGCATTTATTTTCCTTATGAGACCAGAGCAAGAGATAAAAGGGAAAGATTTAGGTCACGTAAAAGGGAAAATAAAGTGGCTGGTGACTTTGTGTGGCTCACTCGCGTGTCTCCTTTTCAGTGCTGCCCTTGTCCTTGACTTCCTTGTGTTCCTTCTGTTTGTCTAAGAGGTGAACTGTAGAGTGCAATCACAGTCATTTTCTTGTTCTTCAGTCCTCCGGCAGATAGCTGCAATTCTCTGGTGATAACATATTTTCTGTTCTTCTTAGTGATCTTTTTACAAAAGCCTCCATAAAAATGATTATTGTGTTTCAGTCATGGTCTTAAGTTTCTTGTGGGGGGAAGGGGAGTGAAAGAACAGAAATCTGGCTGTAATTAGAAATCAGGTCTGTATTTTGTGGCAGTTTCCAGAGTGGAGGTGGGGTCTGTATGTAGATGTCCTCCTGGTGATGGTCGCTTGAAAAGTGTAGTGCCAGCTAGTCCTTGCAAGAGGTAGAACACCTTCCAGCTTCACACCGAGCAGTCTGCCATAGCTGCTAGATCTGCCTTAGCTCCTGGATCTGCCTTAGGTCTTTTCTGAGTCCTTTCCAGAAGACTTGAAGTTGTAACTCTTCCAAACAAGCAAAAACCCCTGTTACCTTCAAGCTGTGGATATCTTTGCTCAGCATGTAAAAGCCTGGTCCTTTTGGCTCACTGTGCAGCATCAGAGATGGCTCGAGGCAGTGGGTTCATGTACATCCTCTGGAAGTTCTTCTGTGGCAGCTGTAACTCATTATTGCCTGGTAAGTTTTATGAATGAGTATGAATTAGTTGTGATCAGAAGTACTAGTGTTAATCCAACACTAGCCAAAGATACTCTTAACCACTGGGAAGCACCCTTCCATCTTGTGCATTCAATTTGAGTTATTCTCTTAAGCTAGCAAGTTTGGAAACAAAAGGAAAGTAACCATTCCAATAATGTAATGGATTTCAGATGGGAAGAAAATTAATAGTCTATTAATGCAGCTTAATTGACTGAAAAATACTTACTGTAGTGCAAGATAAGGTTTGCAGTATCGTTAATTGCTTCTGTTGTGTAGAACAGGACATAAGATGGGAGAAAGTTTAAAGTCAGTTCTCCTGAGGGAGCAGAGTCTCACTTGAGTTTATTTGCTGTTGTCATCCAGCATCCCTCCTTTGCGGAGAACGTCAACGGACCCAGCATCTGTGTAGCTGTTAATTAGGGTGAGTTGGAAGGCGTATAGATACATGGCTGACTGGATTGTGTATTTTTGTACATTAAAGTTTATATAAAGTCCATATAGGCATAAAGCTGAATAGTTATGGGATTCACTTAACACATACACTTGTTTGAGTGTACGGTCACCTCACGTTTGTACGCGAGGAGGAATTTGCTGATTTTGTTCAGAGATCTGGCTAGATTTCCTGCCAGCTTCACTGCAACACACCAATAGAAAAAACCTTGGCTGCACTGAAGTCAGTGATGGCATCCCCACCAACTTAATAGAGCAAGGACTTCTGCCTAGATCCTTAGGAGAAAGACTAAGACAGGTTTCTATATTCCTATATTATTCTTCTCAAATGTTTAAAGTAAAGATCAGAACTACATGTTGGTAAAAATATTAATTAGTACTGGAAATACTAATTTATTTTTGCACATGAAATAGTTAGTTTGATTCATAAAAGCTTAGAATTGCACCAGTCTCCACAGACATGAGAGCTGTTGTGTTGGTAGAAGAACACATGTGGTCTCTCTGAAAGTAAGGCACCTCTTGGTAAATGTTTCCATGGTCTGTACCAACAGAACAGGAAGTTTCCTCACTTGCTCCCAGCCCTCCCCAAACCTTCCTTCACAATCCTCGTAATCACATTCCCGTATTTCCAAGTTAAACATTTTATCTCTGTTCTGAATTAGCATGGCCACTCATGGGTAAAGCAGTGATGGAGATGTTGCATGTGCTAAAAGCTTCTGTAGATGCGAAAGAAAAATCCAGTGTGGGCTGTTAAATATAACCAGACTGCCCTGGCCCAGGAGAGCTGCAGGTTACTGACAGCCAGGAAACTACTCTGAGGAGTTATCCCTATGTTCCTGCCCTGTACTTACACTCTTTCCCAGGTTGGGAGGATTTTGATTAAATGGACCTTTTGCTCCATCTGTATGGATTTTCTTTTATTCTTAGATTTTTATCTGCTGTACTATTCAGATCCCTGCTTAAAACCAGAGATGTTTTTCTTCCTTCTTTTCATCTGCTTCTCATCTTACATGGCTTTTGCAAGGATAGTGTCATCTTTTATCACTTTAAAGCCTGATGTAAAACGATGATGTAGAAGTATTTTTAACTCTTAAAAGTAGTTCAGGGTATCTGACAAACTGGGGAATAGCTGCTGAAATGGAAATGAATGGTGGAGATTTGTTTATAAATTTAGGCTTCTCTAGTCTCTTGGGTGATTTGAGTGATTCCATCTTACACAGAGTTTGAGGACTTCGATCACCAGGTAATGATATGGTTAACAGAAGATTGGATTTCCTGCAAGAAGCAATTACCTTGATTGATAAGAAAATTTGAGAAAATTCATTGAAGACTTAATGAGAGTGACAAGGTCATGGTTGAGGCAGGCATCCACCTTGAATAGATAAGGTTATGTGTTTAAAAGAAGTAATGCAAAGACAATAAGCTCCTCAAAAAATGGATCATTTTTATCTACGCTGAGATGATGAATGAAAACATTAGACTTGTGCCTGTGACAGAGAGTCTGGGGTGTGAAGATCAGGAGAGATTCTTCACAAAGTCATTTATAGCACTGGTATTGCTGCTGTCTCTTTTTTATACCATTAAAAAGAATATAAAAATGACTTTCAGAATCTTTGTGGCCTCAGAAATCATCCCAGACCTTTATCTTACAACTCTGTGAGGTGTTTTGTCTGTCAAGAAAACTGGAGTCCGTAAGAGAAGCGATATCATTCCTGACTGCGTGCTCATCTCCTGCTATCCACGGTGGGGTCCCTTAGGGCTGTCAGCGAAGCCAAAACCACTTTCAAAATTCATGAATCCTGGACTTTTCCTTAGCCTGGATTAAAAAAAAAAAGTATTGCTAAGGTAACTAAATAAGACATTAAAAGGAGATAGAAACAGATGAAAAAAGGAGATGATTTATTGCTTCAAACATGCCAGGAGTCATTTATGGAAAAATACATTTACACATATGTAGTTTCTATCTCAAAGTGGTGCAGTGGATTTTGTTATTTTGTGTGCTGTTGCAAGTGATAAGAAATGGACATGGCCAGTAGAAATGGTAACGAATACTTTTCAGTGTACTTTAAATCTCAGCATTTGACACCACATGAAGAGTAAAGCCTGTGCTTTAGTCCTTATCCCAAATCTAACTACATGGTGCTTTTCTGCCTATTTTTTCTTGATGTATCATAACTATTGGAACCAACTACTTTAGAAATTCCTAGCTATATCTCATCCTAACTCCTGGCTCATTTTCACTGTTTTCTAATATTTACTTGTGCGTAGTGATTCCAACGCACACTAGCCTTTTAAATGCATGTGGCTTCACCCTTGGAGTTATTCTGGTATAGAAACCTCTTAAAAGGCAGAAAAATTTGTTCTGTTTTTATTACTTATGCAAAATCCCTACAAGCAGTGTACCCAAAAAAGTCATTTTAAGTTTACTTTAGAAGAGCTGTGTCATTCTATTTCAGAAAATGGCGTTCACAAGAGCTTATATTTGCTTATATAAATATATTTTTTAAGAGTTTGTGTGTAGTGGGTGTAAATTACATGAAAGGGAACATAATTGCAAATAGAGTAGGAGGTAGTTGGTAGTTGGATATATTCAATATGTAGTATTGTTGGACTGTAAGCACTTCTCTGTATGCTTTATTCAGTTTTCATTTAATAGATCACCCCAAAATGAATGTGAGGAAGGTAAACAGGCGTTCATTTTTCTGTGGAGTTTGTAAATGCCTGCACAGAAACCTGCAGCTCCTGATCCACAGCAGGTAGACTGATCCTGCTTTCACTGGGCCAGTGCCAAGTATCTGCCCCTTGATTCTCTATTCATTTCACTGTTTTTACAATTACATAGAGAAAAAAAGTGCTCTGCTCACCACAGCAGGATTTCTGAGTCATTTCTATAGAACCCCATTATGCTTTTACAGACCACTTTTAATTTCACCTCTAATAAATTCTGCAGATGTCTCCTAAAAAAGCCTCAACTATACCTTTGATGAGGCAGTGGTTCTATTTTCAGGTTTCACTAAATAATGTATTGAAACTCCTCATACTTTATAGAATTTGTTTACATTGTTATCAGTAACCCTGCATGAAGACACACTTGAAATGCTAATAGATCATCCTACACTTAGTTTGGAAGGATCCTACTGCACTCTTAATGCTATTAGGAAGATTAAATTATGAGTCAATGGACATGATTCTAACCTAATTTAACAGCTTTGATACCAGGACATAAGACATAATGCAGACAGAAAATTTAAAATTATGTGGAATTGCTTCTTGTGATGTAAATAACCCTTTTTAAACATTTGCCTGTTGGCTTTGCATTTCTAATGAAAACAGCAGAAGAGCGAAGGGGTGTCCGCAGTAATAGATAAGTTACTTTGGCAGAAGGACATTTTTGGGAGGAGATGCACATGCGAGGAGCATGTTGGCTAGATGCAAAGGCACCATGCTCGCAGGGCGGTTGGCTAGGCTTCCTCGTGCATGCAGAAACTTCTTTCTTGACTCAACGGCTGTACAATTCTTCCTTTTGTTCAGGTTATGACTGTAGACTGTTTTTCTTCCACGTCAGTTTGTGGAAACCGTACTCCCTTCTCTTACCTGCATGGCTGTTCTAGTCAACTTGGTTACAAAATCCAGCAAATCTCTGATTCTTGTGTGTGAAAACTCCCTAATTACAAATTGTTGCAGACACAGAAACCTTTAGTGTTGTAGCTGTGTTTCCCCAGTGACAAGCATGGGACTTAACTGTGGACATATTACAAGATCTTAAAGATTGAGATAATATTTCCAATGTATTCTTAGTGGAGCTTAAATGACTGAGATTTCCTTAGAGTTTTTTTCCTGAGTTACCAAGATAGTGTTGATAATTACGTCTTGCCTCTTGCTGGATGTCTGTAACAAGGGTGGGATGCTTAACTGTTCCATACATTGTGGTGTTTCCTGTCCCCGTGTAAATCTACTCAGTTTTGTTCTGAACCTGAAACCTTACTGAGACATCATGTATTGACATTTTCAACTCTTAGGACTTGATGTTTCAACGTTAGCCAGCTTCAAATATTTCTTACAGTTCTCAGCTGGAATGGAGAGCATTGAAGCCTTCTGAGAAGCATTGCTACGCTGTTGGCTCTTCTGTTGTGGCTGTGGTTTCTGGTTATTTATTTCTTATATTTTGATACTGAAGGTCCCTAGAGCTTTAGATAACCAACTTTATCAAACTGGGTCATGCATAACCATCCAGCACTTTGTTGCTCAAGTGTAGAGGTATATTGCAGAGGTCATTCATTTTTATGCAATAGGGAGTTGTGATTCCTGATGCATTCATTAGGGAGAGCATCTGGGGGGAAAAATTCAGACAAGAGCAAGTCAATTTGTCTTCCTTTATTGATGGCAAACCCATGAATCTCCTTGAGCTGGAAATCTGCCTTGGATTGATGCCATGCTGAACCTAAGCTCTCTGAGAAAAGCTCCATTCCTTTCTTAGGGTTGAAAGACAGTAATTTTGTGTCATTCCTCTTATTGTATGGCCTTTCCTCTGCAGAAGAGGAAAACAGGTTAAGTCGATGATAGATGTGAAGTCATCACATCTCCAGAACTTTGTCACCTAGTCATTCAGCTTGATGTGATGCAAATTTAGAGATGTCATAAATCAAAAGATAGGTTGTGTGCCAGTGAGCGGCTGCATTGATAAAAAAGAGAGAGAGAGAGTGGCAGTCTGTCAGGGAAGCAATTAATAAGAGAACCAGAGCAATAATAAGTAATCTGTCCTTCTTATCTAAGTACGGTGAGGCACATGCTTAGCTTTTCACATATGCATAGCTTCTTGGAAGCCATTTCTCCACTGGAAGCTGATTAAAATATTTACACACTGAAAAAATATATATCTTTACTTATGTGATCACAAAATATTTCCTCCTTCCTCTATGTAGGCTCTTTGTTTCTTTCTGAACCTGTGGATCTATCACTGCTGTCTGGCAGTTCACACATACACATCATCATAGAATGGTTTGCGTTGGAAGGGACCTTACAGATCATCTAGTTCCAACCCCCCTGCCATAGGCAGGGACATCTTCAAAAAGAGCAGGTTGCTCAGAGCCCCGTCCAACCTCACCTGGAATGTTTCCAGGGATGGGGCATTGACCACTTCTCTGGGCAACCAGGGCCAGTGTCTCACCACTTGTATCTCGTCTATCTTCCTTGTTTCTACTCTAAATCTCCTCTCTTCTAGTTTAAAACCATCACCCCTTGTCCTGTCACAACAGGCCCTGCTAAGAAGTCTGTCCCCATCTTTCTTATAGACCCCCTTTAAGTACTGGAAGGCCCCAAGAAGGTCTTCCCGGAGCCTTCTCTTCTCCAAGGCTGAACAACCCCTTCCCAAAGAGAAGTTAATTTAATTAGCATAAGTCCTCCTTCATCTAGAGGGAAGAGGGATATAACTCCTAGGTTTTGCAGGGGAAAAAAAGGACTCAGGAGATCTGTAAGTGATTTTATCGAGCATGTTGTAAAAGAGAGTATTTTGATAAAGTAGTACTAGGAAATTGCTTTGGATTGGGAATTGTTCATTCTGACAGACCAGACCGGCAAAGGGGAACAAGACGTTTTCCTCATTTGTTCATATAGGTTAAAGAGTTCTCCAGTGAGAACTCTTCCCTCTCCCTCTCACTCTTTTATGAAGTGACTGATGCCAGAATTTTAAGAAGAGTCAAATTTTCTAAGGCATCATTTTCAGATTTGGTAAACTTCTTGTTTTCTCAGTCTTCTACCTCCTTGGTCAATGTTCCCATGAGCTGTCAGCTACCATGTTAGATTTTGCCTCCAAATAGTTTAGCTGGTTTAAGTCTAATTGGGTTGGGATTTGGGAGAGGGGAAGACAAGGGTTAATCAACTCATGTCTCTGCTGCTTGCTTAACCTTTAAAATCAGAACATTATGGGCTGTGAGGGATTTGAAATGAAACTTCCATTCAAATTACGGTGACAGCTTCAGCTGGACTTTGCTTTACAAAGATTTAAAATCAAAAGGGTTTTCACTTTAAAAAAAATAATTCAATGCCCTTTTTTAGCTTAAACCCCAGGGATACTTTTTTATTGTTCTTGGTAGGAACTCTTTTGGCACTGCTAAGTTAGCATTCCTCCAGGCTTTCTAATTCATGTTTTCTTCACTATCAAGAACTGTTGCAATCCAGGTTAACCTCTTAGAGAGTTTGTCACAATGCACTGTCAGAGCATCTAAACAGGCATCCAACTAATCTCCTCAGTCTGCTGTGATGGGTTGTCAGTTGACTGGAAGTACCTATTGTTGCCTAACGTTACATTCTACACTTGTGCTGGTATGATTCTTATTAATGCAATTCTTACTAAACTCATTTCTAGGCAAAGCCCTTGATACTATATTTTAATTATCATAGTCGCAAAATATTCTAGACAGGTCACTGTCCTATCTTTTTTCCACTGAGTATTTCTATGAGCTATTTTTGTAAAGGGAACCGTTCAGCTGAAATCAAAATTGAGTTTAATCTAGACATTTGTAGGAACACAGAAACTGTCATAACACATCAGAGCAATGGTTCATCTGGAGTTGCTAAGGTGTCTTGCCTTTGACAGAAGCCAAGACCAGATGCTTCAGAAAATGGTTTAAAACCCCTATAATGGATAATTCAGCAGTAACATTCAGGGGCCGAGGGGGTGGTTCTGGCCAGCCTCAAGCAGGTAGCAACTGCCTTATGTCCTGAAGTATGAGGGCTAAAATCCCTTAAACACTGTAACAACACATTTACCATGCTCACAGAAACTTACTGGGTCATTTAAATGTCACATTTCTCATTTCAATGAGCACACAGATTTCTGTTGCTTTCTCTGAAGCTTCATTTTCCCAGCGTTGTACTTTCTTAATTATTTACCCAGTAAATAATAACCCACTTCTTCCCAGCCCATGTTCTTCTGTCTCCATGTGGGGAGTTTATGCCCATTTGAATAAGAAACAATCTTCTGTCTTGCAGCTTCCTGCAGATGCTTTTGAGCATTTGACAAGTCTCTCTGGTGCCACAGCAGAAAGACAGTCTGCTCCATCCCTGGTGCTGTAGAACCTGTCAGCAACAGCAGCATCTGCTGCCAGGATACTACAGAACATAAATCTGTTGGTAATGACAGCTCTTCCACGGCCTCTCCAATCTGCAGCTATCAGAAACCCAGCTTTGGACAACAGCCATTCTTTCATTTAATATTTGGCTGGCTGGCTGGCTGGGTTGATTTCTATCTACCTGGAAGCAACAGTAGTTCTAAATTGTCTGGAAAACCTCCCTCTCTCCCAGTGTGGACACGAAATTTCAAATATCATCTTTAAAAGAGCATTTGGATCATATTTTTGAAGTGTCCTTGCAGAGAAGTATGCAGTGCCTGACTGGTTTTTATTCTGGTATCTAAATGAATATGTACATTGAGGATGCCTGGGAAAATTTGTGTAGAATCCTGTCTGTGTTTCAAATGCACAAGTTATTAGGAATTTTGCATGCAAAAGGACCATGAGACGAGAACTGCGAACAGATCTGCCTCCCAGTGATTTTTTCCCAAGTGTTCTGCAGCCGAGTGTATGCTCAGATACAAAGTTACTTAATGTAAATGAACGAGAATATGCACTAGTTTGATCTCTTTTTTTTCTATCTCCTCCTGCACTTCTGGCACTTGTAAGGAGTATCTAATGGCAAAGTGCTCGCTATGCAGCAGTAGTTCACATTTTTCTCTTGGGAGGAAACCCTTGGCTTTCTGTTTCATGTCTGTGAGGTTCTAGATGAGAGCAGAGACACATACAAGCAAGAGGGATTGGGCCTCAATTATCCTCCTCATTACACTGATTTGACGCTGCTGAAAATCAACAGAAGTATTCCAGTGTAAGAACAGAACACATCTGCATAGAGATGTGGGATGGGCTGACATCTTTTCATCATGGAAACCCTGAAACAAGGTTCTAAGCTCAGGGATCCTTCTGGTACAATATGAGACATCTCGTCACACTGCCATGGGACTAGATCCTGAAACAAAAGACCCACACCCTGCCTAAGATAGACTCAGCATGAGCACTGTTAAATTAATTCGGCACTAGAATAGATTAAATGCAAATATTGACCTTTTTTTTTTATTTTCCATTATATTAATCCAGTAGGATAACTGCCTAAATAAAAGTTGAGCTTTGTGCAGTAAACGATATTTTATGCTGGCAACATTGAAATTAGAAGTATGACCCTCTTAAATCTGGTCTTAATAGCAATCCCTGATGTTTGTAATGATTTCTTTGTTACAGTTCTTATCCTGCCCTGAGTTGCTTTTGTTTCTCAGTAATTACTCATGATTAAAATAACATGGAATGCAAATGCTGTAGTAGAGTCACAGATTGAGCTTGTTTAAGGCAAAATTTACAGCTGTGCTGCCTTTCCTCCCCCCACACCCACCTTGTTCATTTTGTGCTCTTTCCAGGGTCAAGCGTATCTCAGTATAGAAACTGTTGACAGCTTAGAGGGATTTTTTTCATATAGGTGTTACCACCCTAATTTTTCTTTGAAAATTAATAGCATCACGTAATCCAAGACAAGGTCCATCTTTTGAGTGCAGTCTGCTGCAACTGGTGGCAGAATTTTCTGCGGTGTCAGTAACTCACTTTTGTGTGTTGTACTTGACCCTAAAGTGATGTTTTTATCCTTCCATCACAAACAAATACTGAAAAATATTTTTATTTCCATTGTTTACTTGAGAAAGGAAAAAAAAATTGGCCAACTTTCTTCATCTTCACTTCCAAAAACTTCCTTTCTTCTATTTAAGAAAAGTTTGGCATTCATCTATTTTTATTCCAAAGCAAGTGTCTTTATTGCAGGTTCTGAGAACAGCCAAAGCAGATGCAAATCCAGTCGTCAGCTTGCAGTGCTGCCCCTGAAGATTTCTATAAAGACACAATTTTTAGCATGATTAGAACCTCATTACAAACATTACAAAGCTTAATACATTTTGTGTATTTAGTGGACTGTAAATTAGAGGATTGCGAAACATTTCTATTCAGAGGTAGATTATAATTTCAGTTTGGAATGGAAAGAGAGTATGTGTCCATTATGTTGGATAAATTGGAGATCTAACTAGGCTGCCAGCAAAACCACCTTTGCTGGCACTTGACCTGTCAGTGAAATTCAGTCCTGTACATGCTTTTCTCTCCCATTGTGCTTGCAGAAATGCTCAGAGCAATCATCAAGCACTGAGTCAGTTGAGTTCTGTTCATTTATTAAAAAAAACAAGCCATTTTGAAGCTTGCTCTGTTTTTTTGATCATTTTTCAAGTTGATTCTTTGAAATTTTTGGACAGCTGAGGCAAGAAATCTGGGACTGTCATGTTAGCCCCAACTTGGTCAACTAACATATCCTTCTAGAAAGGAAAAAAAAAAAAGCAGACAAATTGCAAAAGAAAATAAAATCAATGAAAACCTTTAACCCCAGCACTGCCCAAACTGCAGCAAAAGCTGTATGCTGACAATCCCTCTGAGTGAAGGTTGAGGGGGAGAGCAGCCCCACAATCTCCAGCACATCTGTTTGGGGCTATACAGATGCCTGGCATCCTGGACAAACAATCAAAATGAACAGAGACTGCACCCCATTGTAAACAGACACAATGCCTCTAAAGTTGGGCTGCTTCTCTGAAGGTTGCCCAACTTCGAATTCTGGCTTGCTGTACTGAAAAGGAAGCTTAAAATTCATCTAGTTCCAACCCCCTGCCATGGGCAGGGACACCTCCCACTGAACCAGGTTGCTCCTGGTTCAGGAGCCCATCCAACCTGGCCTTGAACACTTCCAGTGTTCAAGAGCACATCCATCATATCAAGAGCATTCTTAAGGGCCGCTAAGAAAGAGAGCTGTTCTTCACAAAAATCTGTCTTTTCATTAAGTAGAAAGCTAACTTCAGTGCTGATCGTTGCCTGTTACTATCTTTCACCCATCACAGATGGCAGGAGGCACATTTGGGACCATTAATAACAGAAGCTGTCAGCATTTGTTTTAATGATGTAACCATGCTGCCTTCTCTAAACAAAAAACAACATGATTTGCGTAGCAACAACTATTGCTTAGTGATAGGGACGTGGTCATCTGTCATCTCTGTTTGTTTTATTTCTAAGGGAGCTAATCAGGAAACTGGCAGTGCTGTAAACTACTACCAACTACCAGTTGCCCTCTCAACTTCAAACACCATGCAAAGCCAGCATTTGTTTTTCTGGTGATTGATCAGCTCTTCTGAAATACATATAAGCTATGTCTCTGCTTTCCACCATTCGATATGCTTAATTTGTCCCCAAAAATGCTTCCAGGTCTACTCAGTCTAATTCAGCTGTGTTCCGAGAGATTAAAGTCCTTGGATGATGCTGCAGTTGTCTTGTCTTACTGCGTTGGCTGTGGGACACTATAAGCTCAGATTTGATCTATGCATTTTAACACTGTTCTAGACCTTCACATTTTACTTGCAAGACTCCTAACTTGAGCTCAGCCCTTTCATGGCAAGTCCCTGATATAACTCTGGACTCTTGGATTGCTCCTGGATCTCTGAACTAGTTTCTGACTCTCCATCACATACCTGATGCTGATGGGAGAACTGGTTTGCTATGTAGAGTCGTAATACCTCCCTGAACACTGGCAGGTCAGTGACACAAACATCGAAGTGCTTTGAATATTTGCCCTTTTTGTTGGCATGAATCATTGTCAAGGACATCTGTTTTCAGCTTGCTCTATACCTTGAACTTCTACTGAGGTCCTTAGAAATACAGGAAAGTGAAGCTTCCCATCTCCAACAAGGCAAAAAATGGCACGCTTTTCTCCCTGAACTGATGTTCCTCTTTTGTTTTCCACTGATGGGCAATAATTTATATATAGGTGTCTGCATACTCCTAGAAAGAAGGTACTGGCAGGGAGGAGAATGTCAGTAATGATACCTTGTTTCTTATTTTAAAGTTGAAATGGCTGAGTTTTTCATTGTGTCTCCTTTTATCTCAATGTATTTTTTGTAGCATGTTTCCATTTCCTGTTGACATAATATTTTCTTGATTCATATTCCTTAATCCTTTATCGTTTCCCTCTTAGTTATCTTCATCACCATTTTCCCTTTATTTGTTCTCTTTTCTTTCCTCCTCTTATCATTTTGCCTTCATTACATTCCCTAACTTTTTCTTTATTTTCCATCCTTTGTGAGATACCAGCCCCTCTCTTCCCTGTGATCAAATAACATAATTGCGCTTCCTCTGACACTAAGGAGATAACTCCTTTGTGCGCGTCCCTTTCTCGCTAAGTGATACAGACAACTCTCAAGTGATGACAAAAGCCAGCTAAGCGGTGATGAAATACAAATATTTTCTGGCACGCGGCTGAAAGCCCGCATCGAAGAGAGGTGGTGCCGTTGTGATTGATTTGCTGGTGGGATCCAAGGGGAGGGACAGAGCTGTCCAAGTGTTAAGAGTCTTTACTAGCAGCACAGATGACAGACTTAAGACAAGCCCTAAGGAGTATGTCTTTGAAATTTAATAACATAAGAAGAAAAGTATTCCACACTTCACTAGCAAATCTAATGCTACACAGTAAAAGCATTATGAAGCGCTTTTTTTTATTTTTTTTAGAAAAAAGGAAGAGAGCTGGTTTACGAAAGTTGATTAAGAATGTGGTTTCCACACTGCTTCATTTTCATTTCAGAAAATCATGCTGATGGCTGGATGTATGTTTTCCAGCACGTTATAACTTTTGAAGTGTATTAATTTTCCCTGCTGGGGAAAATGTCGTTCAAGAAGATTGGGGGAGGAGGGAGGGGGCCTGACATCCTTATTATGCTGTCATATAAAGACTACTTCTTCAGACTCTTCAAGGTCTGTGTCTCTGGAAGAGTGACAGACTAATAGGTTCTATTCTTAAATTCTAAGTATCCTTGATAGTGCACCAAGCAATTTATCTTTAAAATAAAAGCAAAAAAGTTCTGCTGATACATAGTTGAAGAAAGTCACTGGAAGATAGCTGAATAAAATTGAATTTCTCCTATCTTGCAAAAATATAAACACAGAGTATTGACACGCTTGTCTCTGAGTGCCTGTATCTTCACAGTATATGACCCAATGTAATTACCAACTTACTATGAATTTCATTCCCATCACAGGATCTTGAGTCGGAAGTATCATAAGCTCCCAAGCCTGCAAGCAACTGCAGTATTTCCAATGGGAATAATGACTTTTGATTACATGATCCATTGTGGCGTGAAATAAGTTCACATTGTTACATGTACCTGGGTGAAGCACAAACAAGATTTAATAACACAGAAATAAATCAAACACAAAGCATGTATTTATTCCCCACTAGGTCCCTAAGATCAGAAATCTGGAGCTTAACAGTAGTGAGAACAGAGAAAGATGACTTTCAGGACTCAGTGATGCTGGTATTTTATTTCTGATGTCATAATTTTTCAATCCAGCTGTAGGTTTCTAGCAGTAAAAGATTCTAGGTATGCATTTCAAAGAGTAATAGATAAGCTGCATAAGCATATAAGAAGCAAAAGCTTTGATAAGTGCAGGGAATTTGCCTAAACAATTCAGATAGTCAATGAATTACCTGTTCCTACTAAATGAATAACTCTTACTTAAAAACATCCAGATTGGCCCCAGACTCTGCAAACTAGGCAATATAAATGCAGCTCATAAAGTTCAGCTGCATACTCATACTAAAAGGATGAGAAAATCTTTGTTCTTTAAGCAAATCGGATGTATTCACAACATTGTCTTAGCTTTGTCTTGAAATCACAGAGTAGATGGGAGGGAAATGGGAATGCTGAATCACAAAGGGATGGCAAGAACATGGGCAAAGCCATACATGGGTCATCTCAGGATATCGCTGCGCTTACTTGGGAAGCTGTTTCTCCTAACTCCTTCCTGATTCTGCTTAGCTACTTCTCTAATGACTAGTATCAGTCAGCAAAAGTGGAGTTTCTCATTCCACTCTAATGCGGCAGGAATTATCTGTCATTTCTGGAGGAAGCTCAGCCCACCCCACTGCCACCTGTGGGTGATCCCGGGTGATCTTCTTTCTTTGTCCGTGATATCCTCCAGCTACAAATAGACCTATCTTAGTTGATCTTTGCTTCTTCAACCAAATGATATGCTGTCCAAAATCTCTGTATTAACCAGGTAATGGCTTTGAGTTCTGGCAGAACCAGTGTTCTCAGAACACAATTGTATGTAGATGTCTTCTTGGGTATTTTTTCCTCACAGTGCCTTTCTCCTACATCCAGCCAGCAGCGGTGATTAGAAGGCAACCCCTGTTAGCTGCACACCCCTCTGCAGCACTCGGTGCCTCACAGCTACCTCTAATTGCCATCCCATCTCGTTTTAACCCACTTAAAAATGCTAATTCTGAACTACTCTTTCATTGCTGATTCGCTTAATTTTGGGTTTTGACATCCTTTGGTGTTGGCAGTGTTCATAGCCACAGTGTTGTGAGGCATTCATCAAGAAAAAAATTAGCTTCTGTTCTATTCCAGGATGGGATTTCTCCTCTCCCATCCCTGGCACTGTTGTTGCTGCTCAGAGCCTGGCTCCTGTGTGGCCTCCATGCACTTAACCATAGTTAGTTTGTTTTTAGCATTGCCTGTATTTTGTTCTTTCACAAGTGACCTCTTGCTTAATTTGATACACTTCTTTATCTTTTATGCCTGTGGCCTCCAAACAAAACTTTCCTCTTCTGCCAGAAACAATTTGAGCAGCTTATTCCTCTTAATTGATACTACACACTTAAAAAGAAATTACCAGCCCAGATAAAACCAGATTAATTTGAAACAGTTTCAGGTTTCTGTGCTTGCCTTTACTACAAAACCACAGTGAGCTGAAGTTTAAGAAGCAATCTTTAGCATGCCTCAACAAATCTCTACTCAGACTTGATTTCTTTGAATTATTGTCATACCTCAAACTTCGGCCAGGCTTTTAAACAATGAAAAGTCAGCTCTCCAGATAAACCTGACTTTGAAACAAGGAAACCTCTCTCTTTCCGTAGGGCGATCAGTGAGATACCGCTAATATCAATAAATAATACGAAGCTACTGAGGCCACATTCTGTTTTCAGACCACCTAAATCTTGCAGCTTGAAGATACCAACCTAACTGAGGTACAGGTGAAGAATTTCAGTGCTTGAGCATGTCTGGATTTATAATACACTCTGAGAGGCAGAGAGTAAAATACCTTCAATGAGGGAATTATACTTCTCTATTTGCAAGCTTTTCATCTTTGCCATATATAATGATGCTCTTTTTCATTTAATAATTAATCCAAACACAGTACAAGTTACCAATGAAAATAAGATTGAAATGCAGCTGTGCAGAAGGCGAATGGGTATACGAACCGCATATACAGGCGGTGGAGGGTGCTAACCATTTGTAATATGCCCATGCCTTTCAGAGGAATTAAATTCTTACTCCATGTGTCCTATTGAGGCAGCCAGTGTGATGAGAACTGATCCATGTAGCACTAAGAGAATTTCAAAAGGACATTTTCTGAGACAATTTAATATTCTGAGAAACAGATTTAGGTCCTAATCCTGAATTTACCATTGACGACTTCTATTCATTCGGATCCAACACTGAAGAGTTTTTGCTAACTTAAGTATTTGAATTATGGATATTCGGGTACTAAGGGGAAATGTGATTTTAATTTTTAAGCAGAATCTGTCATTAGCATCCAAAACAACAGAGTTCTGTCTGCGTGGGTTTCTTTTTTTTTCCACTGATTTCCTTCATTTAGAGAGGATTCTACATTGCTGTCTGAAACTTTAGACTTAATGATTCCTGATTTCTGAAAAGTGTCAATGTGTCTCATGCAGGCCAGAAGACACCTGCAGAAGCTTTGCTGGTTTGCGCAGGATGGCTTGATTGCTGCTTTTAATTCCAGCATCTCTGTTTCTAAATTCCACTAAAAGGGCATCTGGAAAGCCTTGCTCAGTGTTGCTGCTGCACATAACCAGTCCACCACCACAATACCATGTCTGCTATGAAAGGGAAGAATATCTGCCTGATAGCGAGTGCTGGGGTGGGCGTGTTTGCAAGCCAGCATGCTTTTGGTGTCCAACAACTTTGTGGATTTCGCTAGCAAATCAAATCCAATTGCATTAAATAAATGGATTAACTGATGCCCTCCCCAGTTGTTCAGTCAACTCCACATGAATGTGTTCTACTAAAGTCCTGGGTCTGTTATGTCTCTGGGATGTGCAGCTGATTCCTAGTTAATGCACTCTTGCCATAATTGCTTTTTAATACAGTAGATTAGAAGGTTATCTTTAAATTAAACTATATTTATAACAACAAAAGGAATCACAGGAATTACATGTTAATCAGTAGATTCTAAGAGGTAAATGGTTTTCTAATACAAGTTATTACAATTGCTTGATGCCTTTAGGACCTCAGATTGAATCAGTAATTTACCCATGATATATTGTGGTACAAAACCAAAATTGTAAGGAACAAAATACTCCACCAGTAGGGATAGAGAAACAGATAATATCAAATTAGTTCTAGTCATTATCATCTGTCTGCTGGAATTCTCATCCTTGTTATCCCAGACATATTAGCTCAGGAACAGCTGCACTAAATACAGAAACTAGATTTTTCCTTAGGCTGGATTCCATTTTGAAACTTCTGTGATTACTGGCTGCAAAGCACTGAAGTAATTTTGTTTGTTTTCCATGGCCAGGCACAGTGGTACATCGTTCAGAGAAAGCATCGCTTATGCAGAGGAATTGGGGCAGTTCTTTCTTAGTGCACCAGGGGTATTAACCAGAAATAATTGAGGGTTGGGTGCTAAACCAAAATAACTTTCTGGTGCCCTGAGTCATTCTGAAAACCTAAGTCGTACCCCTGATAATGAGGATAGAGTGAAGGTAAAAGAGGTGGTGTGGTTGCTGCCTGTAGAGATTAGTTTTGGCATTGGGGTAAAACAAGAATAAACAGGTTGAAACGATCTAAGAGGTATTTTTCCCCTCTGTCCTTCCCTTTTGATTTATTGCTGACACATTTCTACCTGTTAAGATGTCTACAGTGTCTGCCCCTGTTCAGACTTCTGAATCTGCAGTGAGTCCCGTGGAAGGCTGTTTTCTCAACAGCCATTACCAAAACCCATGAAGAATGTTAAAGAACAGGTGCCTTTGCTGAAGCAGAAGGAACTCTGCTGAACAGCTTTCTGATTGAGGAAATTTGACCCTATTCAAGTCTTCTGTGTTTTTGAAGAAAGCATCGGTAAATTGAGTTGTGGAACTTCTCAGCGTAAAGACTTCTGGGTGAATCAGGCAAATGAGACATTGAAAGCTAAACAGGTGGAATGGAGTGAATTGAAAAAAACCTAAGTCAATGAGATGTCTCTGGAGAAAGAAGTTTGAATTGGTGTGGTCGAGAAGTGGAGGCCATTGAGAGTAGTATGGTGAGAAGAGTTAACAGCGATGATCTCAGCAGCAGTGTTTTGCTATGAGGAAGGCAGAATGACAGAGTGGTAGGTATTAGGGAGGACATTGTGAGAAGGAGCTAAAAGTGATTCACAGAGATGTCAGGGAAGAAGTGGTGAAACGGTATATAGCTGGGATGTTTTGATGGAAGGAATTGAAGCTAACACTGAGGCTCTTGACCTGTTTATTGCTCATAAAGAATAAGGGAGTCTGGCGAAGGCTCCATTACAAGCTCTTTGGGTTATTTTAAGATTGAGGCAGACCAGAAGCCTGGGGTGGATAAAGTTTTCATGGCGAGTTTTCCCCAATAATATTTCATCTGAGCTCTGCTTTAAACACAGTCCTTGATTTTACACACAGAAATGAGAACAAAGAAACAAATGCTTTAAAATCAAGCCTATCAGGCCAGATTTCAGTGTTAGCAGTATTGGCATCTGCTACTGCATTTATATCTGAAGTTAAAATCTTGGCCCTTAGCCTGTGAGCAGCAGTTTATGACCATTCTGGATACAGTTCAGAGCTATGTTAAGTGGTTCCATTTGAAAGACATTTTTCAATTACAGAAAAACAATTTTGCGAAGAGGTTCTGTTCAAAAGTACTTGTTGAAATTCCATTTATGCAGCCTGGCATGGTTGCTTTGGTAATGTTGCTAAAGCGCTTGTGAAACCAAGCTAACTCCCTGGCAAATATATTAGTACTGCCTAAGGAAAATAGGAGCTGAATCTGAATCAAACCTTTGGATATATATATGGGACTCAGAGAGAGTTAGAATATGAAAGTGGAGGCTGGTTCTTCCCTTCAGTAGTTGCTGTGGTCAATGCTGAGCATCTAAAGCTTTTGAGAAAATCTAGAAGCAGATGTGAACCCTGTTTTAAAGCAAATGTGATTCAATGAAGCTACATGAATTTACAGCTTTAGCTCGAAGGCAGCAGATCTGAAGACTCACTCACAGTGGGAAGAATAGATACAATAAAAGTATCATCTAATGGAAGTGTCAGATTAAATTAGTCATAGACGTTATTAAAAGTTAATAACAAACGTTAACTGCATTATGGAGTCATCCATTCACCTGGAGAATCCAGATGAAAGAGATCTGCATCCCTGGGGATGGAATCATGAGAGTCCAATGGCATATTGAAAACAAAAGTTCTCCCAAAGTGGAGGAACACAGCCTCACCCACAGCTTCCTTGTACAGAAAAAAAGTTCCTGGGGTTCTAAGTTCCTAAGATCATTCTTCCTTGTTTATCAGAGGAGAACGTTTAGAGTTCTTGAACCAGTATGTGAGACTGTGTGCAGCCTCAAAACACATGGCACTGCAAGAGTAAGACTTGTGCTTTGACAATGAAAATTGGGCATTGTAATAGCTCCAGTTCCACGTAGGAGCATGTCACTACAATATTATACGCAACTTCTTAATTAAGAATAATATAGAAGGCATTTAAAACAGCATTTAAATTTTGTATGGAGCAATAAAATTTATAAGTGATTTTCCATACGACCATTTTTTGTCCTATCAGAACAGTCATTTAGGTGATTTAGTAATCCATGAGTCTACGGAAGCCTAGCTGCATTAATATGCTGGTTAGAAAGCTAAACGAAAAAGAAACTTTTTAGAAATAATCAAAAGAACATGTAACTCTCCCCCCCAACAATGCAAACCCATGGTTCAAGTGGGAAGTGTGTCAGGAATAGAGTAGGTGTTGTGTGGGGGCTGGAAGAGGGGAGAGGGTCTGGTTTAGCCTGATGTACAGAATGATGGGTGGGTAACTGGAAACCATGGCTTGCAATGGGACCAGTTCAAGCATAGGTGAGAAGAAAGAATCATAGAATTGTTTTGGTTGGAAGAGACGAAGATCATCAAGGCCAGCCATTAACCCAGCACTGCCAGATGGATAATAAGGAGTGTGGAGTGAAGAACTGGACTGATGTAGAAGAGGAGGAGGCCACAGAAGAACCAAGATACACTGAGAACAATGGATAGATGTGGAGTTTCAGTACAAGAAGAAGGAAAATGATTGATGGAGAAGGAAAAGAGCTGTTAGAGCACTGTGCACATTTTCAAAGGGAGAACAGTGACTTATTTGCCAGGAGCTTTTTTGGGTAAACTGGAAGGCGACAGGAAGGTTGCAGAAAATTACATATTTAGATATGAAAGGTGGACACTGGGACTTGTATTCAGTTCTTCAAAGATCTTACAAGCCAGAATTACCTCCTATCACTGCTGGTTTGCCAGAACATAAAAGTAGAAAAAGCACTCAGAAAAGATAATGCAACGCTGGAGAAGACTGTGATCTTCCCTCTTTTGGAGACCGTGACAGCCTAAATATTAGGGGAAGCCATACGGCAAATGAAAGGTGAATGCCTCTATTTGACAGGGTCGCGTTGGAAACCTGGATTTAATGAAAAAAATTTCAACTATTCATGCTTATGCAGTCCTAGGAAAGGGATGGAATGGATTTACAAAGCCCTACCTCCGTAATTTTTGTGGGTAACGGGCTGTGCAAGCACAGGAAAGAGCAACTAACATCCCTAAGCAGTCAGTAGTATTGCAAATGGCAAGTTCAAGGAAAAGGAACAGAGTTCACGGCACGTTTTATATCTTAACCTGATAAACGAGAGACTACTTGGGTCTGATAGGACATTTTCATTTTGGAAACTGTTACACTTCATGGACTTAGGCTTGAAAGGGCAGTCAGTCTGCAAGGTCTGAGATAGACTCATTCAGACCTGTCCTATGCTGGCTTCTCAGACAAGGGATGAATAATCCATAGAGAATTAAAAATATTTGTTGGCTGTGAATAAAAGGAGTAATGTACCAGTCAGTCCAGGACGAGTGAAAAACAATTCATATCTTTCAGACATTTAAAGCATAGGAGATGCCACAAAACAGTCCAAAGTGTTAACCCTGCTTAAAACCTTGGCAGGGAGCAGTGCAAGGAGCTGCATTCGAAGTACTGTAAATCTGCAAGATGTCTAATGTATCCTGCAGTGAGCTTTTTGGGTTTCAACTATCACTTAGCTGTAGTATTACAAGATATTTTGTGTATACCTGAAACTATAAGACCTATATTAACTCAGGATTCCTTTTCAACACTCTCTAGCTACGTCCCATTACCTCACCATAGATTTTTATTGGATGCTATCCAGTGATTCATTACTGGTGTCATAAATGCCGTTATGACATACGACATTTGTTACACTTGACAGCAGCATTCATTACTGTAAGCAGCAGCAGCCAGACTGCATTTCCTTACAGTATTTAGCCATTGCTCGACAAGAGGTGAGGGGAATTTGGCAGCTGGTAGGAGCAGAGCGGCCCAAGGAGGTGACACCGTGTGTTGTCTCCCATGGTTCCATCGATGCCTGTGTGCACATGTAGCCAGGAGATCTGCTGTTGACTCAACAGCTGTAAATGCTTCAGTTATTATTTATTATTTTTTTTTAATAATGCCTAGAGGCTCCACTAGGCAAGCTGTAAGAGTTCCTGGCCCGGTCAGTCTAAGGAGATAAGCTGAACAAGGTAGTGTTACTGTTTTCTATTGCAGATGGGGAACGGAGCTACGGGAAGAGTAAATGATGTGTACTGTCAGGGAGTAATGCAGTTATTGGAACTGATCTCCAAACTTGTCCTACCTCTGCCTCAGCCGCAAGTCTGTTGATTCTCCACAATGCTCTTGCAGGGTGTTCATGGATTTGTGCATATAAAAGTTATTAGGTTCCTGCAGCGAATGTTCTTTGGTAATTAAAGTACTAAAGACCTAAATTTTTGTTCCTTTCTCTGTAAATAGAAACTCTTGGAGCATCAATACAGTCACTTAAAGCTACATAAAAATCCACGTATGGTTTCTGGCAGCTTACCTGACACATATCACCTGCAAGTATGTGCTTTGCTTATCACACTCTTAGTTCTTGCAATGGGGTTTCCTAAATCCATTGATTGTGTGGCTTCTGTGGAGCCATGCCATACTGGGTAATTAATTTAACTGTTAGTAGTAGCAGTCACTGCTACATCTCAGGGCAGCAACCTGATTTGGGGGCTACAAAATCTTTTCTACCAGCTTTTAATTTATTTTTTTTAATACAAAGTGGAATGCTAAACCAGGAAAGATTCAAAAAGGCCCATCCCAGGATAATTATTAGCTCAGGAAATATCAGGAAATCCAATGTCACTGGGGGACAACAGCAAAGCAGGAGCAGGAATACAGGTACCCTCCTCCCTGCGAAGTGCGTGACATAGATGTTTAAAGGCTCTTGACTCTTCTGGTCTGATCTACTCTTGTTCTTCTACTCTTGGTTTCATTTCCATATTGGATCAAAGGAATTTTGCATTAGGGAAAACTTACTGCCCACCGAGCTCATCTGCTACTTTAGTATACCTAAAGACAAAATGGTCCAGGCATACAGAGGTTTATTTTTGGCAGCTGAGTTTCACCTACGCCTGTCACTGAGTAATCGTTACACCTACTGAAGCTCCCCTCTCAAAAAAAATTAAATAAAAGAATTTCAGAAGAAAGTTTAAGGAGAAACTATATAACCTTCGTAAAACGTAAAGGCTTCATTTTACAAATGGAACTCCATGGGTAAGTGAGCCAGGTAACCTCTACGATAGATTTATGCTAGCAGCATTTTCTAGCATGGGACTCCAAGGGCATAAAAGTCAGGATTTCATAGTAGTATAAGGCTAATGATTAAAGTATGTGTGATGGTAGTCACAGTAACAGCACCGAACAGGGAAGCACCCGCCTTTCTCTTAGGTGTTCTGACAGCCTGATATTAAAGACCTGCAAGTGTCAGAAGATGTAGGAAATCAACTGGCCCCCTTGACAGATTTTACAGCATAGTGTTGGTGCTGTCAAGGCAGTGAATATGACAACGCTGAGAAATGACAGTAATAGGAATGTTTAGGTAAGGGAACAAGCCTAATAGAGATGCCACTGTTGACAATAACATGCTTATGTTAAAAGTAGACTCTTTGTTTGAGCTTTAACTTGGAGAAGATTTTATTAAGCCGGGTTTCCTGCTCCTGTTTTTGTTTTGTTTTCAAAGTCTTCCTGTGTGCATGTCTGGTTTTACTACCATGGTAAAATACTATTTAGTTGTAACGTGAAAGAAAGATAAAAGTCATTCTGTAACACTCTGTTTCACTTCAGTTATCATGATAGTGTAGGTAACATCTGAAGGCTGCGTTGTTTAGGATTAAAAATCACCAATTTTTTTATCCTGAAAAGTTTATAAACAGACAGAAGAAACCCACTGAAGAGTTGAGAAAGCTGAAGTTTGAGAAGATTAAGGATGGCATTGAACCCATCTATTTGCCTACCTAAAAATGAGGGGATTTGTTCAAGCTAGGCACGGGGCTACCTCTGGAATGAATGGAGAGGGGAGACCTGCAGAGTGCATTTTATTCCACTCATGTCTTTCCAGTCACTACAGCAAATGCCCAGACACCTATGATAGACTGGGCATGGAAAAGTCAGGAGGGTAACCTCAGGCTAAGCTGGAGGCACACGCACAGAAGCCAGGCTCGGCTTTCCCAGCTGCCTCAGCACTGCTTTAACCAGCCCTGCATCAGTCTTCCTCCCCAGGGAGCATTGTGTAAGGAAGGATTTTACTTGACAAAAAACAGAATCCACATACATTAGATCATCCTCTAAGCTTGAAATAATAATGATAACAACAAACTAGCTTTAAGGACAAAACAGAAGTGTTTCCTGATCTTATTTGCTGGAAAAGACTGATGAGTGCAAGAAGCATTAGGAATCAACAGTGTTTACCCAGCGCTTCTGCTCTGATCTGGGCTCATAAGGACACCGAACTCCTCTTTAAAACGAGCATGTTCAGAGATAAAACATTTAGGCAGAACATTGCAAGGTAAAGCAAGATAAATATTGCTTTTCCTCAAAAGGGCTTTTTCTCTGAAGTGGTAGTTTTTGTGACTCCTTCTTGAACTCTAGAAATAAACTGGAGTTTGGCTTCCGGGTCTGCATGGGCAAACCCTTTTGTCTGTGTCCACCTTCATCTCAGGCTTTGATCACCTGCGGCAGTGATGAGCTGTGGCACAAGAGCTGGCTCTGAGGGTCAAGAGATTTGTATAAAAAGGGAAGTGCTAATTACAGTCCATTTCAATAAGCTTAGAAATATAGCAGAGACAAGTCCATTATCTCAGAGTTAATAGAGTTACAAGATGTTGATGCACACGATCTGCTCTCTTACCAAATGCTACTTAAATTATGGATTGTTGCCACAGCGTGAGAGTTGCACCAAATGATTAAGATTTGGGTTTAATAGAGGTCATTGCCAATATAAGTCTGGCTTTCAGTGGGGAGATTGTACGCCTGGAGATGTGTACAGGTGCCTAGTTACGTTTTCAGAAGCTCTGGCAATCCACAAGTCTGCCAGCAGTGCAAATTAGGGTATTTCTTCTGAAAATTTCTTTCAGGTGCCTGTTTAGAAGTTTTGAGTGGGATTTAATCTCACCCTGCCTCAGCTGTCTGAAAATGAGCTATGTGGAGTCGCTCTGTAGTCAGCGCACAGAGGCGATCACCTGCAGAAGCTGTCTAAAAGAGGCAGGGTGAGTGCCTTTGAACAGCAAGCTTTTCCTCACTGGTAGCTGCAGAAGGAGCCCAGATGAACTAACCACTCGTCTCCGGACGGCAAGGTTAGATGAGATGAATCCCGCTCTGTGTCAAAAAACGATTACGCATCTGGTCATTCCTTTAGAGTTAATGGACAGGATGATGCATATGCTGTCCAAGGGAAAAATAAATCAGTGTTCACATCCTGGTCTCATCTTCTGTAACACAAGTATATCCATCTTATCATTTGAGAAAGGAAGATCAAAGGGGTTTTAACTGACTGCAGGCATCTGAAAATAGAGAGTGGGGAAAAGAGAAAGAATAGAATATTAATAAAAAGGTTATCTTCTGTTCTCGGAATGCTTTAAAAATGGTGTTTCCATTAGTCAGAGCTATGTTCCTGCATACCTGGAATTTTTCTTGTCTTTATACATTGCTCAACTTCAGTGAATTCTTTAACATGAGACATACTGAATGCCTAAAATACATACAGCTGCAGTCAAGTAGGAAGTTCAGAGGAAAGCATGTTTTTGCACCTAAATCTATATTCAGAGACCTTACTCATAGAAGAAACAAGAATAAATTTCAATTTGTGGTGACAGCAGTTTTGCTGTGACTTAATTTTTCTAAGTTACTGCATCAGTAAGTTATATTTTTCTTAATGAAATCTTTTGTTTAACATAAATGCAACTTTTTTTTCCTCTGAGACTCTTAAAACACCAACAAACCAGCTAATGTATTATGGAGATAATATTACACGCGATACAGTACTTGACAGGCTGCTTCCAATATGTGAGTTTAACAGAAGAGAAAAGCTTGTTCTTCAGAGTAAGATTTTAGTCTGAACCTAAACCCTGCTCTGGAGCATTTGCCATCACATAAAAAGTCCTTTGGAAAGTTTCTTTGTAAGTAGAGCTTCAGCTTGCAACTTCTGCAGATAATTTTATGGTGATTTATTCCTTTTTGAAGATCATCAGATGATACTGATCTTTACTCTTTTCTTCCATTGCTTTCTTTTCATGCAGCATTTTAAAATTTGACGTTTTTGTCATGTCGTTGCCCTGGGCAGCACAAGCACAACTACAGTAACAACATTACTGATGTCACCTTCTCTGACGTTCCTCAGCCAACAAGCACTGAGGAGGTTAGTGCTCTGCCGAGGCTCCAAGCTGCTCCTCATTGATGCAGTGTTGCTGAACACATTCCCCTTTAACAGAATAATGGAATCATAGAATGGTTTGTGTTGGAAGGGACCTTCAAGATCATCCCGTTCCAACCCCCCTGCTGTGGGCAGGGACACCTCCCACTAGACCAGGTTGCTCAAAACCCCATCCAACCTGGTCTTGAACACATCCAGTGTCGGGGCACCCACAACCTCCCTGGGCAAGCTGTTCCAGTGTCTCACCACCCTCAGAGTGAAAAATCTTCCTTACATCTAATCTAAATCTCCCCTCTTCCAGTTTAAAGCCATTACCCCTCATCCTGTCACTACAAGTCCTCATAAAAAGTCCCACCCCAGCTTTCTTGTAGGTCCCCTTCAGATACTGGAAGCCCACAATGAGGTCTCCCTGGAGTCTTCTCTTCTCCAGGCTGAACAAGCCCATCTCTCTCAGCCTGTCCTCATCAGAGAGGTGTTCCAGCAATATAAAAACCAAACACTGCCTTTTGGGATTTCTGGGTTTGGAAAAGCTTGGTGGGACTGAGGTCCCACACTCAGTAGCAGTCCAAGGATTTTTGCCAGATGCCATCTGCCTTGTTCCTCATCTGGTTTTTTCCGCAAGGTGGATTCACTTGGAAACATAGACCTAGATGCGTGCCCGCATATAGATATTCTAGGTAACACTGAAAGCTAAGACAAATGTGTTCCTATTATATGCACAAAAATACTCTTTTTTTGGTAGAAATATTAATGAAAAAAACTCCAGTCCTGGACAAAGGATGGAGATGGTTTTCCGTTTATTCTCAATGTATTATTTTTTTTTATATTCTGCATATATTCAAGCATGCCTCATTAACACTTCCAGAAAGGTTTTGACATCTTTAAGAACTCTGCTCCAAAAGTTTCTGCTTTAATACTTTCTGATGTGTTTTGAAACTTATTTTGAAAATCTGAAACACTATCAAAAGGCCAACTAAAATCTAATATAAACAAGCTCAAGTCCAGCTGAAAGGTAGCTTTACACTAATGGTCTGGGTCTAGAAATCCTTATAAAAAGGCTTTAAGTTCTTTTATATACAGGATTTTCTTCTATGAGATAAATGCTTTCTTTGCTCTGAGTAACTTTCTGATGATTTTTTTGCTTGCAAAAGAATTTGTTGAGTTCTGAGATCTGTTTAAGCTCTGGAAATAATGCCACTTCATCTTGGTCCCATTTTCTACAGTGTAAGAAGTTAAGAGAAGTCCTCTTTTTCCGTTGGCCAACCATTACCTCACACCCTTAGTCTTTGAGGGAAACCATATAAGGCCGTATCCTGCCACGTGCTCACTCCTCATCCAGGACAAATCTCTATATGCAGATTTTTAAAGATAATAACTGAATTTCTATTAACACATTGCCTGGGTGATTGGAGTTTTTCTGTGTTTCGGGGGAATCACCTCCCAGCTTTGTAAATGTCTATTAAATAATTTGTCTAAGAAAGTTCTCTGCACTTACTGTTCTGCTATTATCTTCTTCTAATCCTTGAGTCTAGGAAGCTGCTTTATATGGCCCCACTCAGTCTATAAAGCTGCCTTTCTCTTTAAAAGCTCTGTTGGTGCACTGCTAAAAACCAAAGAAAAGTAAATTTGTTCATTATAAGACCTTGTGCTGTAACTCATTATTGCAATAATGAATCTGTTTGTGATGCCCTGATGCTGCCATCATTTAAGCACACGATTACACTGAATTGAATGACTTCACATGCATAAGGTGAGTCACGAGTTTAAATGCATACTGAGATGAGCTAATTTTCCTTAATATACTTTGCCAAATCTCTGTCTATTTAAATACTTCTGAGAAAGGGAAAAAAAAAAAAAGGGGATTACATTAGATAATGACAAAACAATTTTATTTTGGTTCCAATACATTAAAAACCTGTATCAGAAGACTGTTGGACGTCTTCTCTCTTTGACAACTTGCTTTTTGGTTGCCGTTACTTAGAATATTTAGTAATTGCTGCAAGTGAAATACAACCTGCTTGAGATTATTCTTCTATGCCCTCTCCCATGAAAGATCATGGGAGACATGATCACATCCCACACAGTGGGAAGGCAAAGGGAGGAAGGGGTTGCCATTATTTCCAAGAGAAGAATATTCAGGAGGTTTTATTCCATTTGAGAATCGAGGACTTATAACATCATCAGAAAAGTGCGTTCCTAAGCAAAGCTTAGTGTACATTTGGAAGATGAGAAATAATTGCCGTATTTGTTGAAAGCTGTTTATAGAACACAAAAAATGTGCAACATAATCGTATGGTGAAATCAGTTGCCTGGTAAATAACATTCTGCTTGGTGTGACAGTAATGAATTTTATCTACAGCTACTGCAATCATAGTTTGCGGCATCTGTAAGCATTTTATTTACTCTTATTTAGGCAAGCATGCTAACATTCACATGAAGAATCATCGTAGCATTTGGCAACCTTTCCATCTACCATCCTACCACCCTCAGAAAGGTTCCTCGAGATGAAAGTTGTGTCTAACTTCATACCAAGTAAAAACTGTGGGCCAGATCATGAGCTGGTGTAAAGCAACTCAGTGTTTTCCTCCTGTTTCCCAGGTAAGGATCCAAGCACATCCAGCTCACGTTTCTCTGCAGCACAGGTGACGCCAGCTCAGAAGCTGGAGGGTCACACAGCAACTGTCATGTCACGGCACCGAGACAGCTCTACTGCTCTAGATGCGCCTATACCCTGAACGAGCTTTGTGTAGGAGGTGGTGCCTGGGACTCTACATGGGGCACTGCACAGACGAGACTTCAGACCCCAGTTGTCTCCTGCTGCCTGGGTGCTCATAAAACATTTAGCTATGGCAAGGCAATGTGATCATGGCTAATTAAGTTTATAATTATCTGGAGCCGTGTCCTCCCTGATCTATTTGCTGTATTCCTTGTTGTGGTTGGTTGTTTTTTAATTACTTAGACTTCAGATTATTCAAGGCAGGAACTGGGTATTTTTGCCTTCTGCACCTGCGAGGTGCCTGGTTCCTAGGAGACTCTCTCGGTTGAGCGATCGTCATGAGGATGCAAATGGTTGTGACTCCAGTAATGACAAAAGATCTTAATTCAGAGGGAATGTAATCCCCTGGGGCTGTGGGATTTATAATATTATCATGAAGCCTTTTAAAAAGGGAACAGGAAAGAAAATGTTTGGGACAATATGTTATGTAAGGAATTAGTAGCCTTTGGTAAGTAAGGTTTCAAAAAATCCCTTCTCTTAAAATATATTCTATTGACTAAGATGCCAAAATTAAGCTAAATTACATTTTTACAGTTCTTGAATGGAGTTTAAAGGTTCTTAGTGATGACATTGGTTGAACCGTTAATGTAAGCCCTTAAAATATAAGTAGTTTCTTGATACTTCCCACTTTGGGGCATCTTTCTTTAAAAAAAAAACCTCACAACACAACCAGATGCTGCTCTACGTGCATAGGAGAAATCAATGGATGGGATCAATATTCCCTCCACAGGTAATAAATGCTGAGAAGCATTTCTGTCTATCTAAATTGATCCTAGAGAATTCTTTAAATTGGTTCTGATGTGTATAAAAATCATTTCCCTATTGATCAAAGCTTTTCTTTCTTTCTTTCTTTGATATGTTATTTCATCTCTGCCATCGGTAATGGTCTCAGGCTTCTCTATGCAGTTACGATGAACAGAATTTCTTAAATGCATGCAAGATTATAATTTTAATGAAACAAGAAATAATTGAGTTTGCGTCTTTGAAGAGGAATGCTTTGGTTGCAGTTAGGCAGTGCAGGTATTCTTAAACTGGGGAAGTTACTACATCTGAATTATTTACAGGAAAGTCTAAAGCAACTGCCATTGTCCAAGTCCAGCACCTTGACTAGTTCGCTCACTCTGGGAGTAAGAGCTGCTGGAACAGAGAGGAGAGTTTTTGATCTTCCACTGTCCTTGTTCTGCTCTGTATCAGAGCAAGAGTTAATGTTAGCTGCTGAGTCTGTGGAAAAAACTTATTCAGAGATAGCAAACAGTGCTAGTTATCTGTGTGACTGTCTCACCCAAACATGCTACCGCAAGTTGCGGAGTTTGTGACTTCTGTTACAATACTATTTTATTAACATTTAAGCTGCTAGGCTACTCTAGAAGGTACTTGAGGTACTTGCCTGCTAAAACAGGAATTTTCAGAGTGTTCCATAATTGAACGTTACATAATTTGTAAATTAATTTGCCTGAAGAAAAGTTCACTGCTTCGACGTGCCTGCGAAGTCTGCCTGGTGAGGACGGGTGGTGGTGGTTTGTTCAGACACAGCATGGATGTGTCTGAACACATCCTGTCAGACACAGGATGCAGGGGGACAGCGCGGACACCTGAGGTCTGTCGGAGCGCTCGCTCTGAGGATGACTCTGCTGCCAAGTGTTTGAGAAGTCAGCTGCTTGACAGCCTTTACAGTTGTCACTTGTTTTAAGGTGACATCTTAAGGCTTTGGCCAATGTCATTTATTGACCGTCAAAGCCTAAAAGCAGTAAACTGGTCTGCTTTCTCAGTCCAAAGATGTCACCATTTTCAACTGTTTGAATGGACAAACCAGTACAGCGGTACTTAACGTGGTCTTGGCAAGGTTTCACTCAGAATTCATTTTACAAAGAAGACAGTAATCACAACTGTTAGGCTCTCAGGGAATATAAATTGTGAAACTGTCTTTTGACAAGTACAGGTTTTGTTCTCTCTACCCCAAGTTGTTTGGTTCCATCACCCCAGCAAATTAATCTCATCTAGTTTTGTCTTCTGCAGAAGTGCAGTAACAAATTCGATGGCTTCAACGTACCAGAGCGATTTTAAATTTATCCACCAGTCCAAATTAGGAGACGGATTTCATATCATATTCACATGAGTGACTTTGGGTTTGTCAGTATTTCCATAGCAGTGTAGGTGTCCAAAGTTCCTTGCTAATGAGGAAAAGCACGCTGCTTCCTTATATGTAACATAAATGAGCTTCACTGAATGCAGTAGTTTTGATTTTAAGCTCATGTGTTTAGGTCAGTGTGGAGAGTCCAGTAAAATGACTTCTTTTTTTCTGCCAGATTCTTGCTTTTGACCCCTTATGACTATGGCAATACTTAGTCCCATAATTTTATGTATGCTTTGAATATTTACAGGGCCAGATTTCTATACAAGATAATTAAATTTTCATTACACCATTCTCCACAGTGAGGTACATGTCCTAAAAGTAACAGCATCTTTTAAGGCAATCATTGATTTTAAGGTTCAGCAGGGGAGTCAGACTAGATTATCTTTAAAGGTCCCTTCCAACCCAAAACATTCTCTGATTCGGGTCTCAAAACAACGTAAGGATATGGTTTTAGTATCAGGAATAGTCTTTTCTAGAAGGGCATGAGTGATTTTTATTGTTCTGTTAAGTACAAATGTATTTCCAGCCCAAACAACAGCACTGCATTTGTAATTAATCAATGCCTGAAACCAAGAGCATTGCCAGTCTGGAAATGACAGCTTGGCGAGGTAGCGCGCATGACATTAAGAACTGAAATTTTTCTCTGTAGGACACCAGGACTGGAAACCTACAGCAGTAGTTTGCTCAAATGCTGGGGAAAAAAAATGGATCTGAAGTGCACTAATCATAGAATCACAGAATGGTTTGGGCTGGAAGGGACCTTCAAGATCATCTAGTTCCAAGCCCCCTGCCATGGGCAGGGACACCTCCCTCTAGACCAGGTTGCTCAAAGCCCCATCCAACCTGGCCTTGATCACTCAAAAGAAATTGAGTTCTGTCCAAGAGGAAAGGTGACTGCTAGAAATACCATGACCTAAGCTGCACTGCTTCTGACAGCCCCTGCAGCTGCCTCGCAGCTCCCAACTTAGCTGGGATTCAGCCTAGCATTGTGGTGGAAACTCCGTGTTTCACCCACACCACCTGGGTGGTGGTTCGGGGTCTGGCTCAGCTCCAGGTGTCTTTGTGCATCCCCAGGGAGGGAAACAGCAGCAAACCTCAAGACTGAATCCTGAGGTTTGCATATGGAGAAAGCATGTTCAGCCAAGTACCTTTTAGTGCCAAAATATAGATTTTTCTGGGATACATTGTCATCTCTCTTACCGATTCCTTGCACAGAAGTTGTTTATACCTGTCATTGCCTTTGCTGCCTTCCTCGCTCTCCCTTTTCTAACTCGCTGCATCCTTTTTGAAGCAAGTGGCCAGATGGTCAGAGCTTATGTTATTCTAAGGACATAATAGGGGTACATCAGAAAAATTAGTACCTATGTTCTAGCAATGGGCAACAGCAAATCAGCTGTAATTCGTACAAAGGCTGCTACTGTAGGGTCTCTTTGTCGTGGTGATGTGCTTTGTCATCGCTCCTGTCTGCCAGTTTGAGGAAGAAGGATGAGCTCAGGGCTGGCGTGGGGCCAGCCAGAGCAAAGCTTCATTTTAGCTCCCCATGCTGCCCATCCAGGAGGTGCACCAGCACAGAGTGGGTTCTTTGGAAGCCTTGTGAGCTGGAGATCTAGAGGCTGTGAGATCTAGAGGTCAGAGGCTTTGAGGCTTTGCATCTTCTAAGCAGAAACTGTTCATTGCAATGCAAAGTCAGCACAACTGCTGACTTCAGTGAGTTTGCATAGACCAGCCCCACCTGACAGTTTGGTCAAAGGTATGAAGAAAAATTTATCTCCAGACTTTTATCTTCCTCTGAGTGTTGTATCAAAGTGCCTTTGTCAGTGCACAAGTAAGTATCCTTAGTAAAAACAGAGCTTTGCATGACAATTATGTAATAGTTTTTGTTTGCTTTCCTAATTGGAGAACATTTTGAAAGAGCAATAAAACACAATTTGTTCCCTCTTTCCAAAACGAAACATCTCCTTTTGGAAGGACGCAGGGAGTAAATTTACATTATAATGAGCAAACTGTTATGAGCGCGTAGATCAGTGTTGACATAAAGGGTGACGGAAATGAGATGTTCTCATTTGGTGTGTTCCTCTCCCCTTTAGTTCCCTCTCGCACGCATCTGCCAGCGCATCCTGCTGCTACCAAGCAAGGAAGCGCCTGCGCTCATAGTCAAGGGTAGTCATAACTCAGCTCACCAAAATTCCTATGAAGTGAACTGTTCTTCATCAAGGCTGCCTCATACACCTCAACCCTCTCCCCGGCGAGTCCTAGTAATGAAGGTGCACGCAGTTCACTACTGCACCTCCTAGCTCATTGCGTTTTCCTGTCCCTCTCTATTTTCCTATTAGTTTTGTCATTTCCCGATACTGCCGGAATATTGGCACGGACTGACCGGATGACACTGCTATTGTTTCGCTTCAGGCATATGACTTCTCTAGCAAAGAGCTGAGCAAAATGCAGTGTTGGGGTCTGCTCCTGCCCTGCGGCCAAAGCAAGGGGCTGAATTAGACGCCAAAGCTGTTGTCTCAGTTATCTGTCAGTCCTGCCCTTCCTTTCTGGAAGTGCACTGCAGTTGTCCAAATCTTTTCTCTTTCCCGTCCCTCTCTCTTTGGAACAAGTGGGTTCGTTACTGGTTTTGAGAAGCTGAAAGTGACATTAACCCCCTGCCCAGCTGTTGCGGTGTCAGGGCTGCAGGCGAAATGGCATTTGTTTGGCTCCTGGAGAAGTCAGCCCAGCGATTGCCTGGAGAGTCTGGCTGCAAGTGAAATCCATATGCAATGCTTCTGTCAGCAACGACTTGCTGGAAGGGAGTTTATAATAAATATTCACATCTGCTGCTTTGGACACTCTAATCCATCCTACGGATCTTTGCTGTGTCAGGCTTTGTTCTAGATGAAGAAGCCGGGTAGTTATAAAGGTTTGCAAATAGGGCATATTTATCATGGTTAGCTCTACTTTCTAGTTCCCTTTCTTGCACAAATATCCATGACCACGCTAAGCATAACTTGTGATTAAATATTCTCCGTGCATTTGTAAGATGTTTAAGACTATGTGTTTCCCTTGATAAATGGAGAAAATGGCAGTTGTTTACTTCCTGGGCTGTCAAATGAAGCCATCAGATCTCAATGAGCAGAGCGGAGAACATCATTGTTATGAATTAGTTTGAATGGAGGGACAATATATTCCCTGAATAAACTATACATCACATAGGCACACCCAAGGCCCTGGGGCTTGCACATTGTTACAGTTGAGGCAGACTCCTCCAAACTGACTTCTGTTGGGCAATATCATAGTATCATAGAATGGTTTGGGTTGGAAGGGACCTTTCAAAGTCATCTAGTCCAACCCCCCTGCAGTGAGCAGGGACATCTGCAACTAGAGCAGGTTGCTCCGAGCCCCATCCAACCTCACGTGGAATGTTGCCAGGGATGGGGCATCAACCACCTCGCTGGGCAACCTGGGCCAGTGGTTCAAGCACCCTCACTGTAAAAAATGTTTTCCTCGTATCTAGTCTAAATCTCTCCTCTTCTAGTTTAAAACCATCACCCCTTGTCCTATCACAACAGGCCCTGCTAAGAAGTCTGTCCCCATCTTTCTTATAGACCCCCTTTAAGTACTGAAAGGCTGCAGTAAAGTCTTCCCAGAGCCTTCTCTTCTCCAGGCTGAACAACCCCAACTCTCTCAGCCTGGCCTCCCAGCAGAGGGGTTCCAGCCCTCGCGTCACTGTTATGGCCTCCTCTGGACACACTCCAACTGGTCCATGTCTCCCCTCTGCTGATATGTGTTCCCACTGTCTGTTTGGTGAATAACTGGAATGACTAAAAATAGCAAAATATCTCCTGTTTTTCATAATCTTCCCAAAAACTATGACCCTGGTGCCAGATTGACTTTGTCAGTGTCAATATTAATTATTCCTCTGCTGGTGATGTTGTTGCTTTCAGAGGGGAAATCCTGCTACGTGAAGAGAGCTGGAATCATTTGGAGGGTATATTGAACTTGTTTCTAATAGATAAAGGTGTTTTACCAAGATCATGACTGGCAGTTACAATGGTCCTGTTGTTGGGAGGACCATGTTGGCTTTGAAATGAATGTATTGATCCTCCTCTTTTTTTTTTAGTTCATGAAACTCATTAGTATTATAGGTAATTTCTGAAAGGAAAGGGTCTTTATCTGGTGGCTGGATAAGTAAAAGGTGCTTCAAACATACCTCTTCGCAGCTGTTACCTCTGCTTTTATTTAAGCAGGAAGGTAAGAAACTTATAAACACATTCTGCTTCCTTGAGCGTGATGGAAACTGAGCCTGGCTGGTTTGTAAGTAAACACATGGAAACTGGGAACTCCTGAGAACCTTCTTTGGGTTTTCTGTCATTTCTTTTCTACTGTTAGACCCAATTCTATACTAACAATTGCATTATGGTTGTTTTTTCCATGAGGATATAAGGGAGCAAGGCACTCCGCTCAGTTAGATGCCCGACCTCCTTGAAATTCAGTTGAAAACCTTCATCTCCATTTCTTACAGAGCTGTACAACAAAAGCAGCGTTAAGAGCATGGTCCGATGCTGATACCTCCAGGTATCAGAAGAGCATCTACTTCTCCAGTGCTCGGTCTGGGTGTCAGAATCTGGCCCTGAATAATAAAATAGCCGTGCTCCTCATGAGTAGCATGCTGGGGTCTCCAGGTTCACTTCATCGCTCCAAAACCCAATCTCATTATTACCAATCTGCCCAACTTTCTGATGATTTCTCTCCAAAACCAGGATGTTCAAGCTTTAATCTTCAAAGCGGCGCTCTCAAAACTTCCAGCGCCGCTCTCTTGCCTTGCCTTCGCAAACCTCGCCTAACTTTCCCTCCGGATTTCAGGTCGTGCGGTGGCTGCGGCAAGCGACGACGGATGCGTGAAGGTTCTGGGCCTGGAGCGTGGACAGCTCTGCAGCCTGCGGGGCCGTGGCGGGGAAGCGCACGGCGTTCTCTTCCATCAGCGGGCAGAGCGGCTGCTCGCCGGGGCGGCCGACGGGACCGTTTGGGTCTGGGCCTGGCGAGTGGAACGCTCAGTCTCAACGCGTCGCGGGAAACGCACAAAAACACTGGGTTTGACAAGGTAGCGGCGAGGGCTTGGCGATGCGTTTTCATAGTTAATGTTTGCCGTGGGAACGACGGCCCGAAAGGAGCGTTATTCGGCGTTTTATCCAAATAAAACCCCCAATTCCTCCCTCTCTCTGTACCGCCACGGTGTTTTTCCCAACACCAAGAACCTCTCTTTTTGGTGGCTCCCGGAGAAACAGCTTTAGAATGACGCCTAATGACAGAGCAGCCGAATTGCAAGGAGATTGATTTT
>VZZY01015180.1:586594-709440 GCA_013400335.1 Eurystomus gularis | reverse complement strand
TCCGCCGCTGGCTTCGGGGCGTGGAAAAAAATTATTATTAATAACAACGGCAATAATAATAATAATAATAATAACAACGATAGCAGGCGGAGGTGCGCGGGCATGCCCGAGCCGGGAGTCCCGCCGCGGGGGCTCCTCCGCCCTCCTTCCTCTCCCTCCCTCCTCCCTCTCCCTCCCGCCTGCCTCCAGCCGAACCACCCCCCTTTCCCCGCTCCCTCCCCCGCCGTGGCAAAGCTGGGATCGCAGGAGATCCGCTGGGTACAGGGAGGGGATATAGATGGGGGTTTTTTCTCTCTCCCCCCCCCACCCCCCGCCGCCCGTCCGCAGGGAAGAGCTGAGGCAATGCAGCCCAAGTTGGCGGCGGTGAGCGCGCCGCTGGCAGCGGGGATTCTCCGCGGCATCCCGGCCGCCGGACCGCCGCGCCGCTCCCGCTGAACCCCCATGGGCTGCCGCTTTCCCCCGGCTTGCGATGGGAGGGCGAGGAAAAGGGATTGTCCGTGAGGCGACACTGGGAATGCGATGAGGAGGAGCTGCTGTCACTAATCTGTCTCTAACCTTTCAGTCCATGTCGGCCTGTGACCCCTTTCGGCTTTCAGATCGAGCCTGATTAGGTAAGTGTGAATTATTCGCCCGGGGTGAGGGAAGGCGGCTGGAAACGGTTTGCTCAGAGGCTTACCTACCATCCTGGCCTCTCTCAGGATGAGAAAACGATGAGAAAGTTCTGCTGAGAACTAGCGCTGGGCTGAGCAGCATTTGTTTACTTGTTGAAATCTGTCCGTGCCAGACGCCCGCAGTCTGCCTGCTTCCCGGGACCGCGCTCCCCACTTGCCCTGGGACATCTCGGGCGCCGTGGCAAAACAGACTGCTCTTATTTATGGCCTTTGGAGAACTTTCTTTTTATATATGTAATTAGGAGAGCTTCCTCATCCAACTTCAACAAATTCTCTCAATCGTTTCACGTTTCCTCAGACATCAATTACTTCATTTGCTTCTGCTTTTTGTGGTTTTTTTCCCCCCCTAAATGCAGTCTGCAGTGTTGCATCCTACCTGTAGCATTTAGGTGGGCGAGATTATCTGCCTTGTAGATGAGTAAAGCAGCCGTATCTGCACTTGATTTCCAAACAACGTGTTACAACAGATATTGCCGATAGTAGTAACGGGGTGTATAGCCCTTGTGATGGAAACGTAGCTAGTACTTCAATTAAGCAGGTATCTTTTTGAATTTGATAAAGCTTGTGTAATATCCGGTGTCTCCCTCTGTTGTGGATTTGCAAAAACTGCTTTGTCAACAGGATCCCTTAGCTGCTTCTCTAGGATTAAAGCTTCCTCCTCCTGCTGCTTTTTCCCCTCAATTAAGGGAGAATTAATTGCTGAACATCTGCAGTCCACCCGAAATCCCGATAGGTAAAAAATACCTCCCGGAGGGGCGGAGGGCGAGTACGTGTTTGCCCGTGCGCGTAGGCTAACGCCTGGTTGCACATACCGTGTGTAGCGGTGTGCGCGCTGCGCGGACGGAGGGAGCGAGGGAGAGCGCACAGATCCACACAGCCCGTTTGGGTTGGTGCCAGCAGCTGCATCCCTCTCTCCTCCAGCCTTGCTAACGTGTCATCTCATTTAAAAGTTTCCTGTCGTACTTCGCCCAGTTCCCTCCCGAGAGGTCAGAAACCCTTTTTGCAGCCGGCCGTTGGCAGGTGCGCAGGCAGGACGGTGTGTTGGTGGCAGGGATGTGGCATGGTGGGCAGCCAGCGCGTACCCACAGCGCGCACACGGAGCCTTCGCCGGGAGCTGGCTCACCCTGGGGGCAACGCAAAGCTCCTCTCCCTCTCTGGGTCGCTCCTCGGCTCCACCGCTTCAGCAGAGCTCTCCAAAGGGTGGGCCATGCTGCATGGCTCCCAAAGTTTTAGAAAGGCTCCGGCTTAATCAGACAGACGCATTCCAGCAGCTCCATGCATTACTCAGGCAGTTAACATCCTGCTCTCTGCTTTTCTCTCCGGGAATTACTGAAATGCTGAATAATGGAGAAGGTGAATTACATCTTGGCTTCTGTCGGGATTATAGGTACCTCCCACGGGCTGGGCTGTGTTGGTAGCCCAGGTAGTCCCTCTTCAGAAGTGCTCTATATAAAATTCGGCACTATTCCACCTCTTGCAGACCAAGTATTGTCCAGCATCATCTTTCATATTAGATGCGGATCTACCTACAGATGATGCTTATCTGATTTTTCAAGTCAGGTTTCCCGTCTCAGTTTATTGAAGTGGGCTTTGCACCTTATGTAGCACAGAGGGACAGTGGCCACGGCAGGAGGTTAAGACCACCTTGGGTTCAAGTCCCTCTGAGCTGCCCATCACCATGCAATTTTAGGCAGATAGTTTAATTTCTGGTGCAGCAGAAAACTCAACTGTACAAATGAGGAAAGTAAAAATGAGAGATTCTGTGAGCCACCATTTCTACAGAGGTGCTTTGTGGGCATATGCTTAGAGGCATGTGTGCCTAATGTATGTATTTCATATGCTTTATTCTTTTTAACAATAATTGAGAAGAGGCTTAATTCAAACGAAACTGTGATAGTGCAGTTTGAAAGCTGTTTTTTTCTTGGGTGCTGGTTGAAGCTATGGCCTCTGTAAGCCAGTATTCCTTAGAATTTTGAATTTGTTCTCACTTTAAAATATTTGTTTTCAGACCACAACACTGGTCTCCCTATGGAAGTAGCTGTTTTTATCTGGCATTGAGATCTCATGGAGCAGCTGAGGAGGGGGATGGCTCTTCATATCCATGAAGCTTGGATACTTCTGTTTGTAATCCCTGCTTTGGTCACTCCAGCTGCCATCAACCATGAAGACTACCCTGCCGATGAAGGGGACCAGACCTCCAGCAATGACAATCTGATCTTTGATGACTACCGAGGGAAGGGCTGTGTGGATGACAGTGGCTTTGTGTACAAACTGGGAGAACGTTTTTTCCCGGGGCATTCCAACTGTCCCTGTGTCTGTACTGAGGATGGACCTGTTTGCGATCAACCAGAATGCCCTAAAATCCACCCAAAGTGTACAAAAGTGGAACACAATGGATGCTGTCCAGAATGCAAAGAAGTGAAAAACTTTTGTGAATATCATGGGAAAAATTACAAAATCTTGGAGGAATTTAAGGTATGAAACCCTTTCTTCCATATTTAGTATAAGTGTGCTATAGGAGTTGTATGTCTGTTGGGGGCTCTCAAAGACACTCAGTATTTGCTTACTGCTGTTAGTCCGTGCTAAAGCTGAACTCCCTTTTAGCTATGATGCAGGTCTGGATGCTGTAAGAGCTCTCACCTTCCACCTTAGGTGCACTCACTGAGGGCTAATGGTCAGTCCAGAGCCCTCATGTGAAATGCCAGCCCTCTGAATCTGCTGCTCTGGATGACCTCCTCCCTTGCTCATTAATCAGGCTGGACTACCAATGGTGTCCGTAAAAATGGTGGTAAACCAATACCGAGTGCTTTTGAAGAAGCCCTTTTCCAATTTGGATGGCAAAAATTGATGGCATGGTACTGAGAGTTGTTGCTCGTAACTGTATGAGAATGCAAATAAGTAGTTGCAAGCTATACATAATATTTTCATTTCAGCTGTGATAAGGCTGTCTAGAGTGGCAGAAGATGAATTCCTAGGCAGATGACCATCTCCAGTAATGAGAATTATGGAGTTTAATTGTAATGGTTGAGTTCCTGTTAGGAATGTTTTAAAGAAACCCTTCTGGAGTACATCTTAAAACTAAGACCAGATTTTAAAAAACCATTACCCTTTACACAACCTGCATCTCTCATTCTAATGAGTTTGATTGCATGTGTTCAATTCTGCTAAGGAAAATAGCATTTCACAGGGAAGAACAGGGTCTGCAAAGGAATAGGTACATGCGAGCTCGTTCTCCCATGCCACGTGGCTTTGAGATTCGTACCTCCGTAATTAACAGCAGCCTATAACTCTTCATGGCTCTGTGCCCGATCTCATTATACACTTGCCAATATATATTTTTTTCTGACAGTGAAAATACTTCCGTACAGGTTTGTGTACTTCACAAGTTCTCAGTAGCATAGATCACAATTTCCTTTTGCCCAGATACTGTCATTTTTAGTGAGGGTAGGATTTAGTTCCTTTCTTCTGTCAACTCTGGTTTATGTTCATCTTTTTCTGTCCATCTGTAGCTGCAGTCACTCAGTTTAATGTGATAGACACAAGGCAAAACAGATGTGTGAGGAACATCTCTTTGAGGGCCATCCTGATCAACCTATTCTCTGCTTTGCTGAGGAATGTGAAGGTGCTGATCTTGTGAACTGCTTAAGTAACAGCATCTTCTTGCCCTAGGAAGGCCTAGCCCAACTTCATCCCATGATCACACTTCAGTGGTCTGATTTTGACTGCTGTGTTGTCAGGTGATGACATGTCCCACCTAGGTGTAATTCTAACGCATGGTCAGGTTCTTACCTGAGCACTACAAGGACTCATTTTGGAGAGGTTTTAGGAAGGAGAAAGTTACAAGGACTCTTTTTGGAGAGATTTCAGTGGGAGAAAGATGAGATGGATCTTCTCATTAAAGTGTCTTTTCCATGTGAATGAAGTACAAAAGTACTAATCACTTTTTCTGAAAGAAATAATTACATCCTGATAAAGGATTAGAAGATAGAGAAACAGCATGTAGTGGAGAAAGGCTATTAGAGAGCGTCAGAGTAATCCCATTCATTGTTTGCTGTGTTCAAAAGCTGTGAGGTGGTGTGTGGATAGAGAAGTCCAGTAGCCTCTGAGAAACACAGAGTAGATGATGGCACGCCACTCCCATGCACGATAGCCTTCAGTCCAGATCCTTCAGACTTAATTTAATTGAGAGTCAAGCTTTTGACCTGGACCTGTGTTCTGCTGAGAGCTCAATACCTTGTGGAGTAGGGCAGAAACCGATTTTTTGGAAATCTATGTTTACCTAGAATAAATAGTGAAATTCTTCTTTTTCCTCTAAGTAGTGAGAGAGATTCAGGTGATGAAAGATTACTGTGCACTTCCAGGGGTGTTTTCAGGAAAAACAAAGGCGCATCTGTGAACTATGGTTATATAGAATGCTATAGGAAAGACAGGACTTCAAGACTGAGGAAACTGCTGCTATGAAGTGAAATCTTGACTTCATTGAAGCATCCAAACATTGCTGTTTACTTCAAGAGAACAAAGATTTTACCTGCTAGATCCACAGAGGAAATTCTGAGCAGTGCAGAGGTTTTACAAGCTCTGAGCTCTGCTCTTCCCTTGTTGAATTTGGAAGGTCTGCAAACTTTCCTGAATCCATTCCACACACTCCAAAGTCAAAGAGGAGAGGCCTTCTCCAGCCATTCTGACTCAAACCCAGACTGCGTTCAGCAAGAACTGTTCTATGGGGGCTTGTAACCCTTTCACCCACTTGATTTGCTTTCGCTAATATGTGGGTTCCAAATCACCATCCATAGAAGCGCTTGTCTGCTGAGTTACAGCTGAAATTAGCCTCCGTTTAACAATCTTTTGCAAGCATGTGGCTGTGTATGTGTGCCGGGACTGACTCATCTTGTTGAAATTTCAACTGGCTGATCTTTCAGAAATTAGGGTTTTTTTTTTCTCTAGGAAATATTTTTCTCCAGGATATCAAAATCAGTGAGAGGTTTCCCTTTGGGAGAATTTTACTGTCTCATTTCTAGATTCCTGTTTAGGTTTGGGGTAAGAAATCCAAATGCAATTTGTTGTTTTTTTTTTTCTTACCACTGACAGTAACTGTGGCTGTCTCAGGGTAAAGGAGTAGTTTTAAGGGCCCATTTCTCGAATATTTAGCTTTCCTCTACTGAACCAATCTTGTCCCTCTGATTCTCTTGACTCAGAACAATCATAAGTGCAATATATAAACGTGACAGCCAGCCATCTAGCTTAGACAGCTGTCCAAATGTTTGTGCTTGTGCCCCTAAATTGGTAACATGCAAATGAAATGCTAAACTGAAGTTCAATTGTAAACCTAAACCCATTAATAGTTTTTCTCGTATCCTTTTGTAAAACCCTATGTCCTTCACAGATGGTTTAGTAATCCCATTTAGCATCTTCATAGATCTGTTACGGGTCCTGGGAGACCTTTGTGGGTTTTGAGCCCTGGCTGCCTATGCAGAGCCCGCCTCATCCCCTTGGTTTGCCTGGGACTTATCCCCAGCTTTGACTGAGACTGTGGTTCCACCTGCAAACCCTAGCAGAAAACCCTAGCAGCATGGTATCTTCAATGTGCATCAAGATCTGACTCAAATATGTCTAATATGTAGATTGCTGCCTGGTGTTCAGGATTTTGATTCCTATGGAGCAGTACTCAGATGAAATTGGAGGTCTGGTGGCTTTTACTGGGGTCCCTCTATCTCTTTCCCATCTCATTTTCCACTGTTCTCTTCACTGGCCTTGTATTTGGTCTCTCAGGTCTCCTCCTCTCAGAGGCAGTCATGGGGTGATGGGCAGCAGTGGTGACTGCAGGGAAGGTGTGAGGGAGGCTGCTGGAAACAGCAATCCCTCCGTTTTCTCCAGAGGGAAGTAGCGAGGACTCTCGGGGTCACTTAGCAGCTTTTTCTCCCACACATCAGTTGTGTTTTGATATCTTTCCTGGAGGTTAAGGTCCGAGTCCAGAGCACTCCACGCTCGCCTGTACTAGCAGACATCTTTCAGTGAGGTTGTGAACCCTCCGCTTTCTTCCCAGAGAGAGAAAACAAGCAAATATCAACTCAGGGAGCTGCTCTTGGTTATTTGGAGTACACACGGTTGTGTTTTAAATGAATGTTCCCAGACAGCAGCTTATGTAAACTTAAGGGGACAGTGTGTACAGCCCGCGTGATGGATGTTCATTGGCTGCTTATGGAGAAATTGTGCAAATGTCAGTGAGACAACTTCTCCTAAGTGCTGATTAGTTTTTACTCTCCTGCATAACTTACTGACAGGAAAGCACACGCCTACCCACATTTGAGAAATGCAGTTTACGGCGTGGTTAAGGTCTATTTGTAGCCACAGTTCGGAGCCGTTTGAAGAGGATTAAGTTGTTGGTTTGAGAAGTCCTCAGTCACTTCTGAAACTTCCTAGATCTCTCACCACTGAGTGTAGGCATATCCAGAATAACCGCCTGTGGACCTGCATGAATATGTAGCAAAACACCATTGCTGGGAAAGGAACGATCGGTTCACAAGAGACAGTCAAGCTGACATCTGGAAACATTCTCTTCATTTTAGACCCTACAAGCAGGAACTGCTCCTTGACCCTATGGGAGGATGAGTCCCAATGACGTGGTTTTTCATCGCATGGTGCCATCCTTCTCAAAGTCGATGGCAGAAATATTCCACAGACATTAAAATATCTCTGTTTGCCTGGCAGGACATTTGGGGAATTATCCTTTAGGTGAGAACAAGAAAGGGTTTGGCATCACAACTTGGGCTTCCTGGTAATATTCAGGTTGGAAGAGCAGCTTCGACCTGCAGTTGTGAACTTGAGCTTGGAAACAGCCCTGAACATGAAGGACATCTTTTAGGTGCTCCTCAGTGGCTACCCTGCAAGCACAGAACTGCAGTTTCTTCTAGCCATTGACTGCCAGTGCTTAACCTCTCCTGTTGCTTTTGATCTGCCTGCCCTTCCCGATTATGACTTCTCCACCTCCTTGTCCTCTCCCCTTCCCCCTTCACTGCTCCCAAACCCATCCTCACTCAGAAAGTCCATAGATGATGCCCGGATGTTTGTGCCCGCATCAAGCACAAGTGTGGAGGGATGGGAGAGCAACCCTTGCCACTTGGCAGGCAAGTGAAAAAAAAACAAACAAACAAAGGAAAGGGGATATTTTAGCTTCATTCTAGGGCAGAATCTCCACTGACTTGAAAAGAGCCAGGATTTCACTGCTGGAGTTCTACTTTCTTTTTCTTTCCCATGTTTCTTGCCACTATATCTTAAGTTCATTGCTTTGTTTTGTCCACAAATCACCTGTAATCCTTCATCTTGGGCTTCTGTATCTCGCTGGCTTTATGTCTTCTTGAGCAGCACTTTGCACAGCGGGGATCGCAGCTCTGACAGGGATTTTTGGGCTATAATCAGAATCCAAAATAAATGAGGGACTGTATAAGCATAACATTATCACATACTAATTCCCAGCTCATTATGGAAACCCTTTCTCCAGAATAGTGGCACCTCCTTCTCCTTTGTTAATGCTCTTTAAAAATGTTTTATTAATGCAGTTACCTCAACATAACTTAACAAAATAAGATCTCTCATCAAAAGGCATTAGCTCATGCAAGAGTGTATTCAGCTGCTATCCCAGCATCTCCCAGTCCCCAAAATGCAGCGTGTCCGTTCTGCTGCTGGAGAAAAGGAGCCAAGGAAACCAAAAAGTGATTCCCCACCCCCAGAACCATGCCAGGAATAGAAATTAAGTGGTGCAAACTACGGCCTTGCTCTGACCACTGGTTACCCAGCCTGGGAGTGCAACCTTATCAAATATGAATGAGCCACTTGGGATGTTCCCGGAGCATTACTGATGGGATGATGCTGTTAGGTGAAAAACAAGAGTTTGTTGCAGCCCTGGGTTGAAAGGGAAGGTGAGAGGGACAAGTGTGCAACCGTCTGGTGTTGCAGTAGGCTGCTCTAGGAGTCCATCAGCCCTGCCCAGGGGCATTGGACTGTCCAGCTTCAGGTTCGGACTGGGGATGCTGTGGTTTATATCAGCGTGAGAGGACAGAGGTGTGACACCTTCGATCTGAGGAGCTGCATTAGGCCACTAGAAAAAGTGGGGGGAAAAGAAAGGTTCTTTACTGAGTTTTCCCCTCTGTTATGTGAGTGTTCAGTTTCCTGATGTATCTTGGAAAGTGCTCAAATCATGGCAAGCTAATCATGGCAAGAACTAGCATTATTAAAACCTTTTGGTAGCAGACTAAACCAGTCATCCAAATCACTAATAGTTTTAGTTCTTCACTCGTGAATTCCAAGAACCTGATTACTAACCCAGGGCCTCAATTTTATTATCGGCATTTTTCTCTGCAAAATGTGTACAGCAAGTTTTTTTTCTACTATGACTCAAACAAATCGGGCTTTTTTTCTTTTTCTTTTTTTTTTCTTCTTGTGTGTTCTGCAATTTCACATACGGCTAGAAAATCATAATACAAAAGAAATTTCAATAACGTGCCTGTGCTTTAATAAAGGAGCCATGAACAATGCCAGCTCTGAAGATAGCATACAGCCATAGAAATCAGACAGGGGAAACAGAACATCAGTCAGATGGAAAAGTATGATTTATTATCTCCCTCCTGGCAAAATTACAGTGACAGCGTCTATGCAAAGGAATCCGAAATTACTGACTTACTGTATTTCTGTCATAATTTCTACCAAGAAAACATGCTGAAATAGATAGGCATGTCACATACTGATCTGTAGTGATACCTATTTTTAAAATTATGTTATCTACTTAGCTACTGATTCTATAACATATATATTACATTATGCACAAGTATATTGTTACAACAGGTGAAAGAAGATGGGCTGTGTTCAGAATTTGGCTACAAAAAAAATCCATGCTGGTGTTGTCCCCAGGCCACAGTAATACACAGAGGGCCCAAAAGCTCAGAGCTCAGTGACACCAGCTGCGCTACACACGTACTGTCTCAAAGCTCCCCATTGAAACAGATGAGACCCAAAACCTGAGTGTCAGCACGATTCCAAATCCCCAGGAATTAAGCACAAGCCCCCGTGTTCTAATCACAGTGTGCCAGGGCAGGAGTGCAGTGCACAAGTTGGCCTGGACATGCGAGCCCGAGGGATCGGTATTTTTGCAGTAAATATGACACAGGAATTAACATGTGCCCAGCATTTGTACTGCCAAAGCTGTAGCTGGGCTTTCAGATATTTGCTCCAGGAAATAGTCCTTCGGCTCGGCTTGCTTCCAGAACCGGGGGCTGTCCAGAGAGTACTGAAAGAGAGGAGATATCTCTGCAGAGCCAGAGAAGAGGCTCTGGCACTTCCCCTCCCCTCCATTGCTGGAGCCACGCCGTTAAGAAATGGGATGTGTAGTACATGCAGTGGTTACCAGCTCCTTCCAAGAGTGGTAAAATCAAGTCTGAGGCTTTATTATCGTGCCAGATAATGCTCAGTGGGGCCAAGGAGAGAAGCACTCACCCCTTGGCTCTCCCAAGCTCTGTCCGTCTCAGTCACTCAAGATGTTTCTGTAGGTCTGGTGGGTGTGAGGTCCTCAGCTTGTGAAGAAGGACATCATCCGTAGAAAAGTTGACAGATCATTGGCGAAAATTTTTAGGCAACTGTTCCCAGCAGAGTGAGGGGAAGTGCAGGTGTGTGTTTCTTGCTACTGGAATGTGCTTTGTGCAGAGCTATGTTCATTAAAAATAATGCTCAATTAGGTAATTATCCTAGTTATTGTTTTTAAGACTTTGTCTTGTAGTGACAACGCTCGGTCTAGTTGTAGAATAAAAATATGTGTAGCATTAGGCTTCCTTACTCTTTGTTCTGTGGTATGGTTCAGAGGTAGTTCTTTGGGAATGACAGTAAAATTGGTATGCTTGGAGGAGCATTGGGGTTTGAAGCAGCTCCTCAAAGCAGGGAGTGTCTCGATCTGTGGTTAACAGCGGTCATCCCAGGCAGGAGAACCTTTCTGACCCAGTGTTAGAAGACCCCAGCGTATTCTCTCATCACAGATAACCTGTTCAAATCCATTGTCATTCCACATCCTTCCCAGCTCGTGCTCATATCAAATGTGTTAAGATCCCCTGAGGGTCAGAAGCCTCCTGGACCCTGCTGGCTTCTCTCCTGAGGGTTTAAGCAATGGCAACTGGATACAAGGGGCAGAGGGGAGAATTTGGAAAATGCCCTCTCCGTGGTACCAGCTAGTACCAGCTGCTTTATTCTGTGGGGCAAGTGAGGCAGATTCTCCACTGCTGTGAACTACTGCAGCTCCATGGATCACAAGTAGCACACTGGGATGTTAATACTGGTGTAATATTTGGTACCAGTTAGATACTGCTCTGTGGAGTTTGCATGGTGCTGACCTGACATAAGGATTTGCCCAAGGGAGCTCTCGTGAAGCCTAATCTGCTTTGCCAGCTGCCAGAAAGTAAAAAGTTAGGCTAGGCTATCAAAAAAGTGCACGTAATAGAGAATGAGTGAGAAAAAGCAACCAGGAATAAGTCAGTATTTGATAGGATGTGTTTGCCCCTCTCCCACCCCTCAACATGTGATGAAAACGGGGCGATTGCCAAAGCCCCAGAGCAAAGGAAACCAGAACCACAGCAAACCCAGGCAGAGTTGTGATGTTAACCTACTGGTACAACCCCAACTCACCGCTTGGCAGGACAGGGCTTTGAAGCAGAGCCTGGAGAAAACACAGGAGAAGGGGATGTAATTGTGGGTGCTCAGTGCCCTTGAGCTCCTGTACCCTCAGCAAAGCAAAGAAAAAAAGCGAGTCAGCTCCCGACTGCACCTTGGATGTAGACTTGGGTTCAGCCAACATGTCTTTCCTTGGAAGGATAAAAAGGCGACACAGCAACAGAGGATGTTAATGGAGATCACTAATGAGCTTCGATGCCGGAGGGAATCCTGAGCTCACAGAGGTGAGCAAGAGCAGAGCATTCAGGAACAAGCTGCTCCTTTGGGGAGAAGAAGAGAGCATATTGGTGAGACGGTGGGACGCAGGAGCTCCCACTGCGGTACCAGGGGATGGGACAGCTTCCCTTAGGGCACAAGAGGTGCAAAACTGTGCGAAACGCTGAGGCTGTGGTTGTTGCAGTGCTGAGATCTGCAGTGTGGGGCCTACAGCAAGAGTTGAATCATAGAATCATTCAGGTTGGAAAAGACCCTTGGGGTCATCAAATCCAACCATCAACCCTACTCTACAAAGTTCTCCCCTAAAACCATATCCCCCAGCACCACATCTAAGTGACCCTTAAACACATCCAGGGATAGTGACTCAACCACTTCCCTGGGCAGCCTATTCCAGTATCTGACTACTCTTTCTTGTTCACACCTTCCCTTGGCTCCCACGACCCAGCCAGGAGGCACCTGTCCGGGTGGTTACTTCCAGCTGCCTGAGCTGCACGAGGACACGGAGCTTGTCTTCAAACAAAGCAGACTGACTCCAAAGATTGCATTTGGTTTGGCCAAACAACCATCATCTGGGTATCTTGTGAGTAAAAGAGTCACAGGGCCAAATCCATCACTGGTGTAAATTTACCTGGCCTGTACTGTGGCTGTGGAAAGTGCATCCGACGATCCAGACAGAAAACTTCAGGGAAGGGGATGGGACCAGGATCCAAATCTCCTCCATGGTGATGGCTGGTTATGTTATACCTACTTCCTCAATACAGATTCAGTATTTTATCAGTACGTAGAGCTGATCTCACCACCTTCGCCCATTTTCTGGTGTGAATGAAGAAGGGAAGAGCAGATTCAGGTCTAGGGAAAATACATGGTAAAAGGGATCACCTTTCTGACCAGGTCCTTGGTTCCTTTCTTCCTGCCTCAGGAAACTTTCTCCTAGACGAGGCTCCTTCATTGCAGGAGCCGACAGGGAGGGAATGGAGCAGCTGAGATCGCTTTCCCTATGGATATTAAAAGGAGTTTAACAAATGCGAAGCACACACCAACATTTTGTCTGTGTCCGAACGGGGCTGCGCATCGTCCGTTGGAGCCACAGTCCCATCTGTCATACCTGTAACCTTTCAAAAGGAATCCTGCTCCCTGCGCACTGGGCATGTCTGAACGAAAAAACTATTGTAATAGAGTTGTAAAAATTATCACCGAAGTAATAGAGAACTCCAGTCCTCTCAGCCCCAGGGTACATGAGGTGCAGCTATTGTAAGGAATAAAATGAGACATATATCAAAACCAAGAGAGTGTTCTTCTGAAAGAACTGCAAAGTCATGTTGTTATGGAAAGCTCCACTGCTGCTCTCAGGAGAGAAAAGCAACCACGAGACTGCAGATACGCAGGTCCCTTGGAAAAAGGGCCAGGGCTCGCCTCAAGGTTGTCTCTCTTTCATCAGCTAATGGAGGAGTCACTCTCCAGATCCAGACGTGGTTCCAGGAGCCTTTTAAACCCAACAGATTGTATGGCACATAGCAAATATATGAGTACAAAGCTTCTAATGCCATCACAATCCTGAATCATCAGATGTGGGCCCAGGATACCCATGGTGAGGTACATCTCTGCTTCTCTTCCTCATCTGGCTTGCTGATCTGTAGTAGGTCCCCGGGAATTTTTACAAAAGGATAGGACAAGGGGTGATGGGTTTAAACTGCAAGAGGGTAGATGTAGATCAGATGTAAGGAAGAAGTTCTTCACTCTGAGGGTGGTGAGACACTGGAACAGGTTGCCCAGGGAAGTTGTGGATGCTCCATCACGGGATGTGTTGAAGACCATGTTGGATGGGGCCTTAGCAACCTGGTCTAGTGGGAGGTGTCCCTGCCCATGGCAGGTGGGGTGGAACTAGATGATCTTGAAGGTGCCTTCCAACCCAAACCATTTTATGATTCTATGGTGGCGAGTACAGTGTTGTTTCCAGATATGGACAGGCATGATCTGGGACTGAGGGGAGGAGAAGTATACATGACCTGGGGGGATTACAGCATCTTTATGCCTTTCCATCTCCAGTATCCAGGCCTGGCCATCAGCCTGCTGGATAGTCTCTCTTAGCTGTGAATAGGCAAGCAGCAGTTAGAGGTAACTAAAACTGAACTTTGGTTGGAGACCTGCAACATCTGTAGGCTAAGAAAATAGGCAAGTCATCCTCAACCTCCTCGTGATGGGGCTGCTTTGAATATAGGATGGAGTCACCACTTAGAGAAAATGTTTTCAGTAGTGTTACTTCTGTCCCTTTTGTCCTTTACACTGAGCGACAAATTGGTCACTTCGTTTCAGTCTTACATCAGTAACGCTTGTGTGCATGTTGGGGGCTCCCTGAGACCTACAGGCTCATGGCATCCGCTTCTGCTGCTTCTTGGAAGGCAGGTCCTTGTTTCAGCCGATCTGTAGTACGATGCAAGCATCTTTCAGGTTTTGGATGGCACAGTTCATTTGTATTGCTAGTGCTCCATTTAAGTAGGACATGGCTCCAGTTTTTCACTGCAAATAAATTATCTAGTGACTTAGTAGGTTGCAACTTTCCTGTTGCAAAATCATTTGCAACGAAATGGTGTTTTCAGTGATTGTCCTCGTCTGTTATCACTTACCAGATTGTTTATTTGAGCAACTTTCCACCTATGGAAAATCCAAGTCATTACGGTTTCTGTAGCATAATCGACACTGTGTCTTCACGAGCTGGATGGATGATTTTTGGTTTTTGAAGTAAATGACAGAAATGAGTGAAATTTTTGCCCCGTGCGCTTTCTTCTATTGGCAGACACACACAAAAAAAGAGCTGCTTGCCAAACTTTTAACACAATTTAGATGGTTATTTATGTGCTCCTAACAGTAAAGGCAGAGTGAACAGCCCAGAAGAGAAATGGGCTAATTTCAGCCTGGCCTTGAGGTGGGACTCCATAGCTTACCTGTTCTCTGCAGTATGCACCTGTGACATTTCTGGGTTGAAAGCTTTCTCTGAACTTTCCTGCAATCTCCTGCTAATCTGCCTGAGATCGCAGGCAATTTCAATAACAATGAAAATGATTCTAATTTCAGCTGCAGGAGTCTCTCCGATGAATGCTATCCCAGGTTCTTTTTTATTCATCTCTCCTGGTTTATGGCTTCTTACCTCAGCCATAACGTGGAAACTGTTTTTACCCCCGATTTTACTCATCAGGTCCTTTTTAACTTTCTTCCGCTTCTTGCTTCCTGCCAATAAATTCACCACCTGAAACTGTAGCTACAAAAATCCTTTCCATCAGAATTGCCATTGTCCTTAGCGTCATTAAAAGTTACAGCTACTCTTAAGATGTAAGTGCCCAATTTGACAGACTCGGCTTTACATCGCTCTGCTTTTCCTGCTGTTTTATCCACGTGGAGCCGGATGCTGTCGGTTGAGCCTGTCTGAGGGAGAGGGTGGATGTGATGATCCAGATGAGCGCTGGCACACAGCCTCTTGAAAACTAAGAGACAGAGAGACTGGTGGTAGTGATGGTTTTCAACTTCCCTTCTCTTGGAGACCAGCACTTGCAGGGGATGGGACACATCCAGTCCTTCCTGGGGACACGTAGGCAGGAGGTGCCTGAGGCTATAGCTGATGGATCCAAATCTAAGACAAGATACTGACCAACGTGTGCAGAAGTACCAGGTTAGGTCCATTGCATTCAAAACTGTTTTGACATCAGTGGAAATGGAGATGATGTCGTCTCCATCTTTTTAAGGGGCTTGCACTTCTTTTTCTAACATGTTCTGAAAGCGGGAGAAAGCATTGGAACTCCATAGTCGGTAAAACTACCACGAGAAGCATTTTTCCCTTTGCAATGTAATCTAGAAAAGGCATATACTTATGCATCTTCTTTGCAGAACTAGGGCAGGATCATCCCCCTGGACTCAGCACTGAGGAGGCTGCACCTTGAATCCTGGGTTCAGTTTCGGGCCCTTCACTCCAAGAAGGACATTGAGGGGCTGGAGCATGTCCAGAGAAGGGCAATGAAGCTGGTGAGGGGTCTAGAGCAGAAATCTTGTGAGGAGCAGCTGAGGGACCTGGGGTTGCTCAGCGTGGAGAGAAGGAGGCTCACGGCAGACCTTCTTACTCTCCACAACTCCCTGAAAAAGAGGTTAGAGCACAGTGGGGGTCAGTCTCTTCTCCCAGGGAACAAGTGATAGGACAAGATGAAATGGCTCCAGGTTGTGTCAGTGGAGGTTTATGTTGGACATTAGGAAAAATTTCTTCACTGACAACCACAGGTTGTCGCAGCGTGGCCCAGGCTGCCCAGGGCAGTGGTGGAGCTACTAAAAGCCATGTAGCTGTGGTGCTGAGGGACATGGTCTAGTGGTGACCTGACAGCGCTGGGTTAACAGTTGGACTGGATGATGTTAAAGGTCTCTTCCAACCAAAACAATTCTTTAATTCTGTTCTGCCATTTCCTTTTTGACGTTTAAAGGAGGTGGAAGCTAACATGCCTGATGAAGGTCTGCAGTGATACCAGAGTCCTGGCATCTGCTCTGCCTTTGCTCTGGTGTCATGGATCCTTGTGTTTCCTTGGGCTCAGAAAGCAAGCCTGCTGGCTTGATTTCTTGGTTATACACCACTTCAAATTCCAGTCAACCAAGCAGACTTCTCCGGTCATTCTGCCCATCTTGTACATACACCTCTTTGACTGTGAAAAGCATCTCGGGCCCCAGTAGCAGGTCTCTTCAATTCAGTGGAAATACTTCGATTGTCTTCTACTAACTTGAACAGCCCCTACACAATGATCAGTGTGTGTCTATTGTAACATGATTAGATGGTTGTAAACACTTACATGAAGCTTTTCTGTTTTCTTCCTCAAAAGAAATGTCAAGTATTTGTGATACAATGGTTGTAAAGTTTGTATTGCTCTGTAGTTGTTTGCTAGTAGCTGTGTATAATCGGTGAAGGGCTGTTGTGCAGTAAGACAGCACGAGAACATGTGACCACTTCATGGGACCTTGTCAATGAGATGAAGTTTTCGAGTGTGGGGTTATGGGACATTCTTGAACAAATACCCTCTTCTACCTTAGCTGGAGAGTGTATGAAGGAGGAAGAAGAGAGCAGCCCAATAAATTCTGATAACTGGATCTCAGAACAGATGACTAGAGGGCAATGGCAAGAGTTTACAGTAGCTTTGAGCAGCGTGTACGCTAGCTCCAGCAAAGATGTCAACCTTTGATCATGAGGCTGAAAACTCCAGTATGAAGAAAGTAGCACACAATTCAAAATATTTTCTTGAAATGGTGAGGAGAGGTCCAGAGTGTCAGGAAGTGGCTGTGCTAAACACGCCAGGAGGAAATACCTGGGTGCCCCAACACTGGATGTGTTCAAGACCAGGTTGGATGGGGCTTTGAGCAACCTGATCTAGTGGGAGTGTCCCTGTCCATGGCAGGAGAGTTGGAACTAGATGATCTTGAAGGTCCCTTTCAACCCAAACCATTCAATGAATCTATGAAATCAGGAGCTGGCATTTGAATTCATAGAGTGGGAAGTCTCAAGGAGTAACAGGTCTGTGTAGAGTCAGTTCTAATGATAAAAGATCCACTGGCACTTGAAGTACTTAGGTGCCAAATAACACTTTGGTCTTAGAAGGCTGCTTGGAAAATGGGCATCATTTCCCCCGCTCCTGGAGGGGTATGAGCTCAAACCCGGAGCCTGGGTAAAGCCAACTGGGTTAATCACAGCTGATCACAGGAGACTGCAGCCTTGAAACTTGGTCTGAGATCTCTTCTGAGCTGGGCAACAGCCTAGGTAGAGGACTGAAATGAGTGTGCTTGGAAATCACAGCCTGGTGACTGTGACAGCAGAGCAAACACTGAGGAAAATTGCTTCTGATTGACAGAGCAAACAGGTAAAGAAAAAGTATCAATCAGATGGCATCCTCAGAGTTTTTTTGTTTGTCTTAGTTAAATCACTCCCTTTCCACCCCTAGAGAAGTTTGTGTAGAAGCAGCTAAGGGTGATTGACATGCAGACGTGTAGACAGGAATCCTTACTGGGGGCAGGGAAGAGGAGGGCTGCACTGTAGTGTTTCATACATATATATTTTTAATATATATATTGTTATATATATATATATATGTGATATATATATATATCTGCCTCCTCCACTCACTCAAGGAGGATACTTACTAATACGCTTTTGTTGGACAGTCTGCATGTTGTAGAAAAGCCTTTCACATGAGGTATCATAGAGGTGGCTTAGGGTGCTGTGGTGGTGGACCAGGCATGAGCTGAGGGTGAAATACAGGTGAGGTTCAGTATTTGGGACAAGAGAATTTCTATGACGAAATGAAATGGCTCAGATGCAGTAAAAGCTTAGGTCTTGCAGAAGCTTCTTCCAAGATCTTGCCTAAAAACTTGAAGTTTTGTGTATTGGTTATTTGTGTGATTGTACCATTTTGTAGACTACCCTTGGTCTATAAAAGTGTTTGATTCAGATCTTTTCAGCTGTAGAAAAGCATAAGAGTAGAATTAGACACTGAGTTTTGAATTCAGTTTTCCTTTTCCTTTTTTTCACCTCTCCCTTAAGTTTGGGAAGAATGTGAAGAATTAATATGTTAGGCTGTTTTCCTGAAGAATTGTTTTATCCTGTGATCTCTCCATCTGCCCACCAGTCCTTCTGGCTGACTTGAGGGCCTGCTGGAGCCCTCAGGCATAGACCTCTCAGAGGTATGGTATTTCTGTGGTTTTATGAAACCTAGTAGCTGACTAAAGAAGGCCCCACAGGAGGGAGCCCCTTATTACTGTGAGGAGTGGCTGGATGATGTTAGCAATAGTAATTCCTACACGTGCTGGCATTTGCTTCCAAAAAGAAGGTGAAAACAGTGGGGAGTTGGGTGCAAGAGGGAAGATTAGGAGATACGGTATCCACATCTTGTTTGGCTTCCAGATTTCCCCTGCTCAGGGTATATCTTGTTTTTCATTCTGTTTCCTTTGCTGCCCTTTTTGTTGTGTTTGTTTGTATCATCTATCAAGTTGATCATTATGTGCTCATGCACATAAAATCTTTATTAGCCATGTGTAATCTTTAGTCTCTGTTTTAATTTTCCTTCCTTCTTTCTTCGTTAACAAACTCTGCTGGTTGCAGATGTTTCCCATTTGACAGGACCTGAAACTAAGGTTTTGCAGCCATGCAACCAGATGAGTGCTGGCTCCTTCCTCCAGCTACACTGCTGAGTGGGATGGGGCCATCCCTTGGTAGGAGCAGGGAATGAACCTGCCCTCCCAGCCAAACCTGGGGTCACAGTCCTCCCTGAGATCAGTAGCCCAGCAGATCTGTGATCTTAGGTGTAGTTATAAGCAGGGGTGTTCAGGGTCCACATACTTGTGCTTCTTTCACAGAATTGCTGTGGTTGGAATAGACCTTTAAGATCATCAAGACCAACCATTCTCTATCTCTACCAGGCCCACTTCTTCACCATGCCCTTGAGCACCCTATCCAGACGGCTTTTAAATGCATCCAGAGGTGGTGATTCAACCACTTCCCTGGACAGCCACATTCTTTGGTCTCCTTGAAGCAACTGGCCAAAGGAGAGGTGGTGAATCAGGGTCAGTGCCGAGACTGAGAAGGCCTTTTTGTGCTCTGTGTCCCACTTCATCTATTCACAAAAGCCTTTGAACGGTGGTTAGATCTTGGCCATGTCTGCTTCCCACCAGCTTGGCTCAACTTGTCCCCTGGGCTGACAATATCAAAGAAGGTATTTCCTCACTAGTTCAGAGGGTTAGTGCTCTCAACTCTACACTAAGTGAAAATTGGGTTAAAAAAATTTCAGGTGTTTTTGCACCAGTTTTCCCAAGTCAAAATGCTGTACTGATACCTACTACAAAAGGACCCAGTTTGCTCATTCCATTTCATAAGACATACCTTGAATAGTAAGGGACCACACAGTTCCTGTGTGGGCATGCATCCACGTTATGGCTGGGCAACCTGAACATCACAACGGTGAGAAGAATGTTTCTGCACCAACATCTCTTGAAATGCTTCCTAACAAATCCTTCCCTAGAGAGTCTTCTAAGATTATTCTGCCTTGGACGGGTGTAGTGAATAAATCATCATCTGGCCCAAGCCTTTTATGATCCTTTAATCTTAACAATTTTTCTAGAATATCAGTTTAAGGGACACCAGTGAAGCATTTACACTGTTCACGTGGGAACAGCATAGCCTCTGATTTGTGTCCTTTCTCCTTTGCAGTTTGGAAACCCTTTGTGTTTTTTCAACCTTGTTTTTCAGTAGGGTTAAGAATTTCTTTGCTGGCGCTGGTGTCAGCTGGTGTTTGAACTTCAGTGGCTACAAAAGTGTAAACCACCCCTCTTCCACGGGGGATAAATCTTTAAATCCAGATTCTGAGACTTGCAGAGATGGGCAGAGCTGCCTGGCGGATCCTGTGAAATGCTCTGATCATGAGCAGTACTTGGGCTGGGACAGAGCGCAAGCGAAGCAGCAGCAGGTGGGTGAGACCCCACCTGCAGCGTTGGGTCCAGCTTTGGAGTCCCCAGCACAAGAAAGACATGGACCTGCTCAAGAGGGTCCAGAGGAGGCCACAAAAATGATCTGAGGGCTGGAACCCCTCTCTGTGAGGCCAGCCTGAGAGAGTTGGGGTTGTTCAGCCTGGAGAAGGCTCTGAGAAGACCTTATAGTGGCCTTCCAGTAATTAAAGGGGGACTACAGGAAAAATAGGGAGGGAATTTTTATCAGGAAGTGTAGGGATAAGATGAGGGGTAATGGTTTCAAACTGGAAGAGGGGAGATTCAGAGTAGAAATAAGGACGAAATTCCTCGCAGTGAGGCTGGTGAGACCCTGAAACAGATAGCCTAAAGAAGTTTTGGATACTCCATCCCTGGAAGTTCAGGAGCCAGGTTGGATGGGGCTTTGAGCAACTTGATCTAGTGGGAGGTGTCCCTGCCCGTGACTGGGTGATTGGAACTAGGTGATCTCGAAGGTTCCTTCCAACCCAAACCATTCTATGATTCTATTATGCGATAATCAGGAAACAAAACTTGGGGACATCTTTCACTGGAATTTGACTGACTATTTGGACAATGTCCCGTAGTTATTCAACAAAACGGGTAGCTCCAGGGAAGTTAATAGCAGGGCTGCAGAGCACACAGAGACAACAGTAAAAAGATGCTTAATCAGTGTGCGTGGGGCAGAGTCCTTTCTGAAAGGGCAGGGGTTTGCAAATCAGATCCCAAAGCACATCCCATGGGAGAAAGTACCCAGGCATTCATAAAATAAGCGAACGGGAAGGCTGGAGTTGCCCATGGAGGTGGGTGTCTGGTGAAGAGCCACGGTAAGGGGCACTGGCAAATGAACAAAAGAGATAGAGAAAGATCCTAGAGGCAAGACCTTGACCTTGAGCTTATTAAAGATGGGGAAGAGGAGGTGGTTGAGAAAAGTCTTGTTCAGGCCAAAGCAGCCTTTTAATTTGCTGGCTGCTCATTCCGTATACTGCCAAGATGTGTTTTCCTTCTTTAATTGTGTGTGGGTCTTCCCTCCTGAAAAGCTGCTTTCAGTGTCAAGCAACATCACGTTTTATTACAGTGTCATTTTCAGGTTACAGCAACAATGCAGAAGGAAAAGATGTGTCTGTCATGTCTCATTTACTCAGTTGCAGAGTCATTCAGGGGCATCTTCTACTTGCGCTGATCATCTTTAAGCCATAGATTGGGCTGCAGTCCTGGAAATGTGTCACGTATTTCTTACCCATTGCAGCCACTGTAGTAGTGAAGACGGGGACAAGTCCTGAAGGATATGTCGGTGAAAGCCTCCACAAATCACAAGATCTGGTTCTACTGCTCCATATAATTAGTGATTAAAATGAGTAAAAACAAAGCAGCAATTTTCTTATTGATCCCTCAGCAAATAGTCCTGTCTATTTTCTTCTGTATTGTTTCTTCTTATTAAATAGGCTTGAATAAGAAATGTCAGTCAAATGAATTTAGATTTCTGGTGCTTCAGACAGAAATCAAAGCAGGATTGAATGAGGAAAGATAATTAGAGAGAGGAATTCCACCTCCACAGACTTCTTCCCTTGCTCAAGGAGTGCTGATTTTATCTAAATTACCAAAGCCGTGAGCAAATGAGAGGTGATGGGAATTATAGACTGCAGATGCTGAGACAAAGCAAGGGAAGCTTTAATTAGTGCATTTTAAGGTAGAAATGAATTTCCTGGGAATAAATTATTTGACTCAAGACATATGGAGCTTCTTAGAGGTGAACTGAAAAGCTTTTTACCTGCCAGGACCAGGGCTCACAGGTTGTATCTGTCTTGTAGAAATGAGTGATGCATCGCTGGGGTCTGAAACACGCAGGAATGAGTCCTCCTTCCCTTTGCATCTCACTTTTTCTTTTCTATTGTTGCGGATTTCCACCAATGCCAATTTTTTTCCAATACACATATTTACTTATTCAGTTGTTTGTGATGGACCCACCATTGCTCAGGCATTGAACCTACAGGTACTGAAAGGAAGTCATTTTCCTTTCAAATTCTATACTTATTCTTCTTTCTTAGCTCTGTTGTCATCCTTTCATCATCCTTGCACACACATAAGGACAATGGGAACCTTAAAACACTGACCTTTCTATTTTTCAACAGATTTCCACAGCTTTTCAAAGGGTGAGACAGTGACAACTCTCTACTATTTGGAGATAGATAGAGATTCCTGCTTGAATTGTTGAAGCTGAAACGAAACCATTTAGCTGGTTGCTTTAATCCAGAACTCCCTGACTTCAGCAGAATTACTCAGGCTCTCAATTATTTACATATTCTGTATGAGGCAGTTGCTCACAAACGTTGTTGACACAGGCAGAAGCGTGGCCAGGACCAGATCTAACGGTTATGTTATGGAAGTGCTTACAGACCCCTGATGCAGGTGCTGCACAAACACAGAATAAAATATTTTCACCCTTCCAATGACAACACTATTCTCTTCTGCTCTGAAAAGCAGCACTGAAAGCACATTGAGAGGTTGGCAGATGGACAGGCCACCCCGGCAGCGCCTCTCCAACAGCTTGGGGTTTGCTGGCAGAGGTGGTCTACATGAGATATGTATGACCTGGGAAATCACCCTGTCCTCCTTTCTGAGGATGAACCACCACTCGTGATCTTCCAAAATTCCTGCTCTGCTCCCAGTATAAGAAAACAACAAGTAGGTAGAGCAGAGGTACGACCTGGTGGCTTCAGCTCGGTCTTTTTGACAAAGGGACTTAAAAAGTCTCATGAAAGCTAAAGAAGTATCATGCTCGCTGGTTTTTCTAATGTTCTGGTTGCCTATGTCAGATGTTGCTGTTTTGTCCTGTAGGTTAATTTGTATGACCCATGATGAATGAATGCAGTCACAAGGTATTGAACACTGATGTGTTTATCTTATGGCAAGATAGAAATGTTGCAAACTTGTGAGCTACGGGAGGAAATGGGCTAATTTGAGATTTGTTCCTAGCCCTCGCCATGCGAATGGTGTCGCTGCGAGCCCAGCAATGAAGTTCACTGTGTTGTAGCAGACTGCGCAGTTCCCGAGTGTGTCAACCCAGTCTATGAACCAGAACAGTGTTGTCCTGTCTGCAAAAATGGTAAGAAAGTACTGTATTGGCTTTAACAAAAGAGATATAAAGGAAACATTTCATTAAAATGTTGTTACTGATGCGTTGCCGGGAGATTTGCTTCCATCGGCATAGGCTGGCATTGGGGCTGTTGCATCTCCTTCTGTGCGGGCTTCAGTTACAAGGTGGCAACGGTGCAAGTTAAGGTTGCCCTTCCTGGCCTGTGTCTTCTCATTGAAACTGATGGGAATGCTGACTTGAGTAAGGCTTTATAGGTTTGGGTCCTCCTATCGGTGATAGTCGCTTCATATTTTTGCCTTTTTTCTCATCATTAGTCTAACATGAAATCAAGCATATAAGAAAAGAGAAAGTCTCTGTCCCTAAATTAAGAAACCAATGATTAGTACCTAAGACCAGGGGAAGATTCACTGAAGTCAATGGTAAAGCTTCCACTGGGGCCAGTAAGACACCCACCAAGCCTGTAATGTCGTTATGTGTGTGCTGAAGTCTGTGCATAGTGTTGGCCCTCATCGTCCTGCTGAAACCATTTCATGAATTGGAGTCTGATTCAGCAATACTTCCAAGAAAGGATTTGGGATGTCTGAAAGTACAGTTTGGAAAACAAATTGCTTCCAAGAAGGTCTCCCCAGTCTTGTACCGCAGCATGTACGCACATATGTCTCTGGAAAAGCACCTTTCTCCTAATGTAGTCATGAAGACAGATTGAAAGATGAGCTAGCTTCACATAAACCTCTTCATGGCTTTCTTAACATATAAGAAATGGTTACTTAAACTCATCTTCTCGTGTTTAGAATTCACTATCCACATATATATTTCCTCTTACATACATCACTGCTACTGGATAAAAGTAATGGTTGCTTTTGGATCTAAATGAAAATGTTTACAAAGAAATAACATTTTCAACACATTTTCTGCTCTTTAAGATAAAGAGCAAAGAGCTGGAAAAGCAACATATTTTTACTAATGGAATTGGCAAAATCAAGACCGATCTGGGAAATTATACCAAAAATACTACTTGAAATCCTGTGGTTTATATTAAACTGTGATTCTTACTAAAAAATACTTTGTGAAGTTTTCACTTAAGAGTTTTGTGTTTCTATTGAAAAGCAGAAAATGTTCATAGATTTCATTGGTTGGTTGTTGCTGTTGATGAACATCAGAGAAAAGGTATGTTAACCAGTTCTATCCACCACCTTGGCATATGGCCCACTGTGTGAGGTTTCCCATCGGACTCAACAAGACTGAGGTCTTGGGTTGGTGACTGGGAGGGGTAACAGTGGCCATCGCCATGCCTGTCACTGTAGCTCAGACTCATTTACACCCAAGCAGATGCCACTCCTGCGTGTCTGGCCTCTGTTCCCATTGCGTGTTGGGTACGATGCTGAACCCCGCTCATTTACGGTAGCAACACTTGCCGATGTCTTCCCATCTGGTTTGCGTCACATGAATGCAAACTGTGAGCATTGCTCAGGCTTCCCAGGAGTGCAGACTCAAAGGTGGCTTCACACAGGTCCAGGAGCTGCTGGATTTCCCTAGCAAACCTTCACCACCATGACTATTCCCCCAGTAACCAGACTCGTAGGGGTCGGTGGCTTTTGGTGTTACAGTCCCCAGTCCCTGGTGACTGGGAATGGACACCATCTTTCTTCCAAAAAAAGTCAGGGTGCCCAGATAAGCAGGAGGAATGGGAAAGAAGCAGCTCCTACTGATGGGAGGCAGGCCAGGAGGACAGAATGAAAACCAGCCACCTGCTGAAGGGGCTTCAGGGCACAGTGTAATGGTTGGAACCCTCCACTAGATGCCAGGAGGTCCTCTATGGTTTTGCCAAATTTTTCCACTCCTCTCTTCGCTCATCTGTTGGTGATACAAAGTTCTCTGAAACCTATTTTAGGCAGGGAAGTATTTCTCCTTGTCCTCTTGAAGCAGCCTGCATGCCTTGGGGATCCCAGTCTCTAGGGCCAGGGAGACCAGCACTTGAAGCACAGCTCCAAGCCAGCGGTGGAAGGGTAGAGACAGTGTGGTGGCGTGGCTGTTCCTTCGGATCGAGGAACATATCTGCATGGGGGTACTGTGGAGGTGAGCTGAACCCTTCCTTGTGTCCCAGCCTGGCTGCAGGGGTGTGAGTCCCCCTGACTGGCAGGGCTTTCTGCTCCTCCTGCTGCGGCTGGAGCTAACTGGCCAATAGTTGGCCAATGCTTGTAGTTTTGGCTTTGTCCTTCACAAATTAAATTGTATCATTCACACAGAGGCAGAAAACAGTAGGCACCAAGATAGTCTCTGTCATCACAGGGGGTCTGGTGAGCAGGTTTTGTTACTGCTCTTGGACGTGACTTTGACTATGGCACACACCCTTCACCTCCCTCTTACATTTTGTGACCTTCATGTGAAAGAGTCGCAGACGTTGCTGTTGCCTTTTCCCCCTCTGAATCCCTCTGACACATCCTAAGGAATGATGATCGCGACACTTTAAGGTGTCCGTTAATCTTGAGACCAAGATTTTACCTTTCAGCTCTCCGCTGCAGCCAGTCAATTAAAGCTCGGTTTCACAAATGTATGAAGATAACACGAGCTGACAGACCCACTGAAATGACTGACCCCCCCTCCTCCCCCTTTTTGTAATTTATTTTCCTTCCATCCAGCTTTTGCTTTCTACCAAAGAGGTGAGGACAGTTACAGTGCCGTGTTTCAGTGTGATAAAAAGATTTTAGCTTAGACGCAGTCCCTGTGGTCACCATTTTAGACTGGCGAACAGAAGACCTCAAGGGATACAGCTGTTGGGGGGAGAAAGAGTTAATCCCCAGAGCAACACATAGCGCAGATCCTCATTTCAAAAGCTACTCCTTACAATTTTGGTGAGGAAAGTGCTCGGTTTAGGTTTAAACGCAGCCCTGCATCGTTTGCTGCACTCTGCTCGCAGCGTGGCTCGCCTGCTTGTTTAGCTGCTGCTGCCATTAACGGGAGAATAATTTCCTCTCGATACATTCAGATAGATTTTCATGCCTTTCTTAATTATGTCTTGCCAAGGGCAAAAGTGCTGTGAAGCAGTGAGGTTAATGCAAAAATCTGTTGATTCTAACATACCTGACCTGAAGATTCATAAAAAGCCAATATCAATTTCCCTCCCTCTACCATCATTTAAGAGCAGTCTGAACAAGTGGCTTTGGAGATTTATTCCTTATTGCCAAAAGAAGGAGAACTGTTGTCCTGCGCTTTGCCAAACGCTGTAGCTCGTGCAAAGCTGGCTCTGCTCGGCAAGGAATACCACGTTACACCCGTGGAGCTGGCGGAGTCCACTGAGAGGCTGAAATTTGGGAGGGGGAGGAAAGGAGGGAGGGAGAGGACATTTTGTCCTTCATGTCCCATTGTCCAGTTTGTCAGTGTGGATTTTAAGGGCGATGGCTCCAGGTGCTGCGCAGCATTTCTGTCGTGGAGATGAAAGGTCACTGGATTTCACGTTTCCTGGTAGTGACAGACTGCAGAATTATGGCCCCGAGTTGTTATTTCTAGTCATTGTGACTTCTCCAGACAAAAGTGTGTCAGCTGTTGTTAACTCTGTCCTCTGTGGGATCTAAAACTTGCCTCTCACTGTTAGTATCAAGCTCGTGGCTGCCACCATCTGTGTTATCCCTCCTGCCCCCAGGTTCTCCTGCAGTTCAGCGAGAACATCCCTCCATTCTGCTTACGCCAGAGCCTTTCCAAGCAAAAATCCCACACGAGGTCCCCATCTTCCTGTGTCTGGGTCTGTAGACATGCTTGTGTGGTGTTACTCGTACCTCCCCAGGTATGAGTAACAGACCCTGAACTCTTCTTTCCCAAACCTCTTGTCCCTCCCCATAAATCCATCCACTGCTTTGAGCTGAGCCTCATTATTGGTGGGACATGTGGTTTTTAAAGCCCATCCTTTTGCATCCTTTCAGGGTTGCTCTTTACATTTTCTTCAACCCTTTGGACATGGCCTGTCAAGGATGCAGGATGCAGGGTTGGGAGGGATCCACTGTGTGACATCATTCGTGTCCCTTAATCTGCTTTAATCTGTGATCAAGATTAAATGGATTCCTCTTCTGTGCCAGCTCCAAACAACTCTCACCTACTGCTGTGCTCAAAGGGAGAAATTCGATGCATTTTGCCTTGCCCAGTGCTGTTTGTTCAGAGCCAATTTGGGCCATTTCTACGGGGCTGAAAAGATGTGCTCCAGCAGGGAGTCCCTAGGTGGTCTTGGAGGTCTGTCCTCCAGCACCACATGACTTAGCAACATGCTGCTCTTTGCTTACTGCTTTTAAGAGGGCTCAGCTTCACAACACTTATGCATCTAGCCCCAGTTTGCTGCTCCATGGAAGAAAAACCAGATGCAATTTCAAACTGGCAGCCTCGCAGCTGCTCGGGGAATGGCTGGAGGTGAGCAGAGCCAAGGAAAGGGCAGCGCAGGGTTCCCGGTGACCCGCAGTCTCCTGATTTTACAAAGTGCTCCCTCAGAATTATATCCAAAAATAATCTTGACATTAGCAAAAATTCACCATCATGTGGGATTTTGTGGCACAGCTGTGTCGGGGAAATTAATTTCAAAATTCCAATAAATGCCACAATAGAATTGTTAACTTCTTCTCCTCTCTAAAGTGTGAAATCTTCTCAGAGCGTTTCAAAGGCGCCTTCACCCATTTACACATACATTAACACAATTGCTAAAATAGACTTTGCCTTGGCACTTTCATTTTCTTGAGGGATGAACAGAATAAGCATTATAAATTTCTGTTTTGGGGTCTGGTTTTGCTTATAATTTAATTTTTGTTGCCACCAATCCTCAACAAAAGAATTTGTTACCCAACAAGACAGATAAAAGCGAACACATCCACAATGAAATACTTCCTGGCAAGTGTGCTTACTCACGTTAGCGTGGGCTTCTGGAGACATCTGTGATGAAATACTGGGCAGCAGGAAGACGTTTCATAGATAATCTGTCACTGAGTCTTTAATTAAAGTTTTAAATTATCACGGTTGATACAGATTTCAAAGTAAAGAGTCTGGTCCTGTCCTCCACGCACAAGTAAAAGCTCCTTTTGACTTTCCACAGATTTTACCTTGGTAAAATAGCATGTGTTCAGGCAAAGCTCTTCTGGGTATTTATTGTAATATGCTATAAATATTAATAATTCCATAAAAATGTCTTCATCTTTGAGGGCATGAGCACAAAAGTGAGTAAATAATAATTTATTTCCATGCATATAAAGCCACATTTTACCTAAGCTTCCCTCTTAACTTACTGAGAATATAAACTTGCTGCTCATTATTTCTCTGTTCGAGTTAATTTGAAATCAGCATTCTGCACCCCAGCCTGTTCCTGCTGTACCACAGCGTCTTTTGCCCAGAAACCCCCCGAGGATTTTCCCAGCCCGTCAAAGCCTTTCCTTTAGCAAACACATACACACTGCACATGTCCCTAACTTGTGTGCTGCTGTGTAGAACAACACCCAGGGGCTGACCTTCAAGGCTGCTTTTTCCTAGCAAGCGGGATGTAGAAATGGCTTTTTTCTAAGCTGGAGGTTTTTGGAAGTCCCCGAGAGCCCCAAGGGCTGGTGCCCAAAGGTGCTGGCCCTTGGCTGATTTGGCAGGCTGTTCCCATCCTGCCCAGCCACAGGTGAAAGTTGGTTGAAGAGCTTCATTTGCATTCCTTAATGAAGCAGGGTTAATGCTGATTACGGCTGGGGTGGGTGGACCTGCTGGGAAAATCTAGATGCCAAAGCAAGAGGCGTTGGTGATGCGGTCGATGAACAGGGCTCTTCATTCTAAATCAGGGAGACAACCAAATCAATGGCCAGGTATTGTCTTAGGGGGCAATGCGATGTGTTTGTTTTGCAGAAACCCTTGGGGATTTGGGTGGGACAAAAGGCTCCATATAAATGTAAATTATTTATTGTATTTTAGGTGAAGGTAATGGATTAACAGTGCAAGTTGTTAACCAATGTTGATGAAAAGAACTTTCCCACATGGTCTCTATTGTTCCAAATTATCAGCTATCTTGAAAAGTGCCGAGATTTTAATATCGAATAATCCAGTGCCTGATATTAAGTTACCTGTGCTTTATTGCATAAACATAGCTTGTTATTTATCTGCAAGATGTGGATCACTGAATCTCCAGGTCATTGTTTTGGAAAGCATCTGCTTCTATCATGATCAGTGACAAAAAAATCAATGAAGTGTGGAAAAAATTGCTAAAAGTTTTGAGGAAAAAAAAAGGAAGGTTTTGGGAGGAGGATGTTTTATCTGCCATTTGATTATATACAGCTGTTGGAGGATAAGAATGACACAGAAAATGTGGCAAGAGGATGAGAGAAGACTTCATTTTCTTTGTGGAAAACAGTGGTTTGGAGCCATGGGGAAATTCCTTTAGGAAAAAACAACTAAATAAAATTCCTCTTCTAATTTATTTCAGGAATTCCTGAAATGGCCAGATTATAAGATTGCAGTTAAAACCCCTGCAGTCAAAGTCTATGCAATATCCTGATTGATTGTGCAGATGCAAGTTGAATGTGACCAGCCAAGAAGAAGATGTATCCCCCACACCGGACTTTGCTGGACTCCATGATCCTCTTCAGAGGTCCCAAAGACTGAAGCTGGTAGCACAGCATAGCCACATCACCCTCTGTTCTTGGTGGATGAAGTATTTGTGGCAGCCAGCCAGCTTTTTGGGTGCTCAGTTGACCCCACCATCACTGCTCCATTCAGATGTGAGGCTGAGGGGTCATGGGAAGGACCGGCTCCTCCTCGAGCAGCATGTTGGGGCTGGTGGTTGTTTCACAGCTGACTCCTTAGTGCTGCTGGGCTGATGCAGAGATGCCACCCTGAATCAGAAGTCGTCTTCTATTTTTGCAGAGCCTCTAGAAGCCACCTTAACATTGCGATGTCTCAGTGCACTGAGGCTTCATGGCCAGCTGTGAAAATCAATGGTTTTGGAAGGTTGAATGCAAAAGAAAATTCCTGAGACTATAAAGGACGCTGTTTTGATTGTTTGTTGGCTAACGTTCTTTGTGTTTACCAGCAGAAACATAAACTGTGATGCCTTATTAGCTCAATTAAAGGAGTGATTTGATTACCAAAAGAGGAAAAAAAGGATTGATTTAAAAGCTGGTAGATCAAGCAACATGGTATGTTTGGGCCAGGCATTCACCAACCTGACAAAATACTTCAGTACTTGCTTTACTGTTCCTTGAAAAAAGAAGTCATTTCAGTGAAACTGATTTTCAGTGGAGCTCATTTACCTCCATCCCTTCAGGCCAAGTGGTTTAAGGCATGAAGATGCTGAACCTGCTGATGAGAGTTAGGTACATAAGCATCTGTCAAGAGCTATCTCCTCCATTGCTTTTGGAAATCTCATGCACTTGGACTACCCAGATGCTTAAATGCCCTGCTGAGTCAAGACTATGACCTGCTCCCTGTGGATCCAGTTGCTGGAAGAACAATCTAATAATGGTGAAAAGCTTTGGAAAGGAATATAGAGGTTAAACCTCCAAAGTTAGCCATCCTGGTGCCTTAGCATCAAGGAGGGCTGGGTGGAATCTGCCACCTCCTGAAGTTTAGAAGAAGGAGACACTAAAAGAGGCAAAGGAGAGGAAAAACCTTTAGAGAACAAAAAAGACATGAACTGAACAGCACTTAATGTGATTAACTCTATCACACAGCTCAGTGCTCACACAAAGCGGTAGCTGCTGGACTGTGTGGTGTCAGAGTGACGGGGACGCTGCCGGGAAAAGCTCAATTCAAAGAGTGCTGCGGTAGGGAGCCAGCGGGACAGCAGGCCCCTGTCAGCCCGACGTGTTCCTCTGCACGCTCACAGGTCAGCTAATGCTTCCCGAGCATTTGTGGTCTCTTCCTCTGCCCAGGAAGCAAGAGAAGGATAATTCATGTGTTAAACAAGGCAGGAGAAGACTCTGCCAGGCAGCCAAAGGCAAGGCAGAAGCTAAAAGCCGCTATCCTGAATTTGTACCCCAGGTCCTAACCATGCTTCCATCCCAGCAGAGTTCAAAATGAATGTCTACAGGTACCCTAAGGAGAAGGGTCGGGCAGGATTATGAGCAGTCATTGCCTGGATGGGACTTGCTCCAAAGCTCTCATTAAGTGGACACAGCTCACAGAGATGTGGAAACACATTCCATGGTCTGCATTGCTCTTTAAACTCAGAAATATTTACAAAGAAGCGTCAGCTCACCGGTGATTGTCTCCCCTTGGGAAGATGTTGCTGAAATTTGTGTGCGCAAGCCTATGGCAGTGGTAGTTCAAGATCCACCATCATCGTGAGAGGATATTCTAGAGGGGGTGGGTTTGGGGTGTTTGGCGGGCGGGGGGAAGGTTCCCAGATTCAGGTTGGGAAACCAGGTTCCTTTTGCAGAACACAAGCAGCCCAGGCGGTACTGAAATTAAAGCAGGCGTGGTGTTGCTGTCCTCCACCCGATCGGATTCCTGGTGTAACTTAAAAGACCAAGAGTGACGTTATTATCCAGTTACATTGCTGTAAACCATTTTGCTGTGAGAGAAGCCTAAAGCCAAATCCCGAGTCCATGTCGCTTGGTGTAACGCCAGCAGCGTTGTTTTACTCTTGATTTACTCCAGCTGAGGATCTGCCCTGCAAGAGCTAATATCTCTGGGTGACTCACAAGGCAGATTGCTGGAGTCTGGGGTGTTTTGCATGGTCAGGCTTTCTAAAAGGATTAGAGATGGGTTTGCTTTCGCTGCTCTAGAAGGTTTGGATTATTAAGCATATCTGTATGAGAATAGTGGCAGACACTGTCTTCATGTATTTCTAATTTAATGAATGTTTAATGCTTCTTTTATTGGAGCCTACATATATGTAGAGTAGAGGACTTTAACAAGGGGTTGACTTATGTCAAATAATTGATGTTTGAGCTGCTCCTTTTACATGAAATGCAGACTTTACAAAGCAAAGAGACTGTAATGAAAATATGAATTAAAGATTAGAGCTAAGCAAGTCTATGAAAACTTAGAATTAAAAAAGGCACTTAGAAGTTTTCTCCTCCCGCCTCCTTTCCTTCCCTCCACCTTTTCTGCATCCCCATCGTCTCTGCTTCTTTGGTAGGGTCCTCTGCATTTCAGCCGCAGCCTCCTGTCTCTCCTACACCTCTGCACCTCCACGAAGGAAGTCAGCGCAGTAATCTCATTCTGGGTATTACTGTGTTTGCACATCATCCTAGCCTGTTGCGCTTGCCAACTCACCCATCAGTGCAAGCTGGAGAGACGAAAAAGTATTTGTAAGGTGCATTTTTCATCACCTTTATCCCAGATTCACTGATGGAGTGTGTCTGCTGGGCAGAAGGAAAATAAGTGCCAGTTTGGTGGAACCATTTGCCAGAGGGACCCACAATTCGTTACAGCAGGTATGGTTGTGGGTGAAAGAACGTGATTTATACATGGTGGTGATACTGCTGTGGGACAGTAGTAGAGCTGTACTGTCTGGAGAAAGTTCCTGTAGGTCAGGCTTGGGGCTGGTACAGTGCCAAGACTGCAATCAGATATTGCTGGTTCCTGTTGTCCAGAGATGCTCTTCTGCCCATGAACATCAGCATCCATTTCCTTCCACCCCCTGGGCCCACCCCTCTCCCTCTCAGTTAGCTGTCTTCATGCTCTGGCTTTCCATGGCTGCTTTCAGCTCTCAGCATGGGTCTAAGAGCTCAGCACCAAGGCTTCACTCCTGCAGCATGAGGCTTCTCTTGCCTCAATTCCTGCAGCACAGACTGCAAGGAGCTTGGCTGGTTGGGGGTAATTCCTTGTTTTTTGTGTTTGTGTTTAGAAAACCCTTCTTCAGTGTTGATCTGAATTCATACCTAAGACTGAAGAGCTTAGGCTTGGTCATCAGCAAATAAAAGCCCAGTGGAAAAGAGGAGAGGATGTTGCTTTCTTTGCTTTGGCTGGTTGGGTTGGTGTGGTTCTGTTCCTCACACCAGGGGCCATATTGGTACAGCTAAATAAAGGGGGGCTGGGCAGAGCACTTTGTAATGGGTGGCACACCCAAGTTGCAGCAGTCAGCCAGCGCTGTTTTAGCAGGCTTTGTGTGCTCCACCACCCAGCCATGTCTTCATCCCAGCCCACAGGCAGATATGGCACCCTTCATGCTAAAGCACCGTCACCCTGCTGGGCTGCAGGACCACCCTCCTGCTAGCTCAAGCAGTCCAAAGAAATGCACTCAAAATAATTGCGTCTTAGGGTGAAGAAGACACCTCCTGAGGTCTGGAGGAGGTCGAAGGAGAAGTGACGGGTGGTGCAGATGTGGTGAGTCTTTGCCACATGGCATTAGAGCCAGAGGAGAGTCTCATGCCCTGTTTGATTTAGCAGTACGGATGTGCTCTCTGAGCCTCTCCACTGCACTCTGGTCATTTTTGTCTCTAGGAGCACTAAGCCACCCAGGAGACCTGGTATTGAGACTTGAGGTGTAGAGCTCACACCTGAAATAAGGCCTGGGGAGGAGAGGAGGCAGGGAGGAGGGCAGTGGTGATAGAATAGGTCATTAGCAACGACAGTGATGGCCCCAGGGTCCTCCTAACTTCTGTGTCCGGAGGACCTACTGCTTTTCTGCTGGACCAAAGGAACCAGCACCCCAAAGGACTTCCGTGTGTAGGCACATACTAGGTGGGTCTCATTGCAAAACATGGTCACTCTTCTCAACCCTGTGTAGGCACACCTGCATTCCTTAGCATTTTTTTTTGTACACTGGTTCTTGACACTTTAAAACCATAAAAATCAGAATTTGCTGGTAGAAACACAAAAAAAATACTCCACATACCTGAAATCATAATTGCCAGAAGGAATTCAGTAAGTGGCTTTGAGGAAAAAAAGCTAGATTTGGACCCCACCACTGATGTAAACTGGTGTAACTCCTTTTACATCAACTAAGCCACATTTTTGTCCCAGTTAAAAACGTTTTGTGCCAGGTAGTGCTGGTAGGGACGTTCGTGTTTGTTAGAATAAACAAAGCAGGAGCTGATGTACCAAAAAAAGTACCGATGTCCTTGCACGGGCATCTATTGAGAGCAATGGGTCTGTGTGAAGAGGAGCACACAAAGTTCTCCCCGACCTTTCAAAACTCATTTTTTTGTTTTTCACTGCAGCTGCTTGAGCCTATTTGAAGAAGATGGGAATATGTTGGTCAGAGAATGCTGACTCACTGGAACGTCCCTGGGAAAAAGGCCAATTATAGCAAACTCGCTGTTTGTACATTAAGAAATGTCAGGCAAAAAAACCCCTTGGAATGGTCAGATGTCCTGTTTTAATGCTTTCAAAATGAACCGACTCAAATCTGGGAGGGTGGAGAGGGTGACGTGGTTTGGCCTTTGGAACATTTCATATAGAGAAGACAGAAATGAAGGGGCTTTTTGCCCAGTGAATCGTTTCAGGCAGCCTGCTCTGATTTGTGTTAAAACCAGAAAGTGTTTGTGACTTTAGAGGAATAGCAGGAATAGCTCCGGCTGCGATGGGAAACACCGTTCCCACTCAGCTCTCACCCTCGCCTGGGCAAGTGGTCAGGTCCAGGATGGGATTAAAATACTCCTCTGGGGCTAGATGCCTTTGGGGCCACCACCACCCGTGCCTGGCTGGAGAGGGCTGCTGGTACCCAGCGCTTCTCCAGAAACCCTCTGCACCTTGCAGGACAAGACCCACAGCTTTGCTGTTTGCAAACCAACACCTCGAGTTGCACTTTCTCGTCTGATTGAAACGCACGGGAAATGTCAGGAGGCGCGGGTGGAAGAGCCCTCGCTTCGCTACTCCCGAGTCTCATTAGTTCAGGTCAGTGCGTCTGCCTGGGGTCTGGCTTCTGAACCAAAATACCAGCTTGCTGTCGTGCCACCCCCTCTCAGCTCTCAGTGTATATGGAAAGGACTGCAAAAACCAGGGAGTGAATAACCCCCCCCCTCCACCACCATCAGCTCCTTGGGCTGCATCTGAGCAGAGGCTGGGGAACGAACGCGCCGCAGCCGACGGGACACGCAGCGGTTCAGTGCCCGGCCCGCTCGCTTTGCAAGTCAGTGGCTCTGATTTCATGAGGGCCAAGCCAGCGTTGGATGCTCCTTCCAGAAAAGCCTCGTTCTCTGATCTCTGACTCATCGCAGCCACCGCTGACGTCCAAGGGACTCCCTCTGCATGAGGATTATTCATCTGAAGCGGGTCCGCGGCGGCATCTGATGTGTCATCCCTTATCTTCCAGCAAGCAGGGGCCAGTGGGCAGTGTGGGCACCGGCCCCTTCCTGACGACGCGGCCATCGCAGACCTGCCCGCTGGGTTACGGATCAGGGCAGCAGCTGCCCTGATGTTGATGAATAAATGTAGCTCGCTTTTGTTCAGCACGCCGCGGTTGGTGCGCGTGAGGCTCCGGTACCCTCCCTGTGCTACGAGGAAAGCGGCAAGAGAGAGTTTTTGGTTAGTTTTCCAGCTGTGTCGAACAAAAAAGAAATGTATTGCAGGAAATGTCAAACAGTAATGATTAAGGAATTGGAAAACTCTGATTAAAAATGGAAACCTGTCCACAATAGTAACAATTAGGTAGATTTGCTATGTTTTTCACAGAAGCTACATTTTTTTTTCTACATTTGTGCCCCCATAGAGAGCAAATCTACTCTGATCCCGCTCCTGAGGCTGGTGTAAATTGGCCTGGCTGCCTTGCTCCAGGGAAGGCACCGGTCCTTTTTGAGCAGCTGAGGATTTACCCCTCCTCTCATTGTCCTAACAGCTAGATCATGACATTGCTACAAGCAAAAAATAGCCAGTGCCGATTCCTGTGCCTGTATACGCCAGCCTCATGCCCTCCAAATCCTCCTGGGGAGCTTGTCGGAGCTGGGAGGGTCTGCACAGCGCCCTGCACTGCTGCTCGGCCTCCTTTGGTTTGCTGCTGCTTTTTGCCAAAAAGGTCTGTGTGTGGTTCAGCTCTTTCCTCTCAGCTCGGTGTGAACCTCCCAGAGCCCCTTCTTGAACAGTTTCACCCGGACTTGAGGGACCTGAGGGACTCTCACCTGGAGTATTGTGTCCAGTTCTGGAGCCCCCAGCACAAGAAGGATGTGGACATATCGGAGCGTGTCCAGAGGAGGGCCACCAGAATGATCAGGGGAATGGAGCATCTCTTGTATGAGAGAGTTGGGGCTGTTCAGCCTGGAGAAGAGAAGGCTCTGGGGGGACCTTATACTGACCTTCCAGTACCTGAAGGGGACCTACAGGAAGGCAGAGGAAGGTCTATTCAAAAGGATTTGTAATGACAGGACAAGGAGTAATGGTTTTAAGCTGGGAAAGGATAGAGTTAGGTTGGATATTAGGAAAAAGTTCTTTAGCATGAGGTTGATAGAGCAGTGGAACGGGCTGCCCAGAGAGGTGGTGGAGGCCCCATCCCTGGAGTCATTCAAGGTCAGGCTTGATGAGGCTCTGAGCAACCTGACTTAGGTAGAGATGCCCCTACTTGTGTAGGGAGGTTGGACTAGATGACCTCTAGAGGTCCCTTCCAGCCTAAAACATTCTATGATTCTATGACTTCCCTGCTCAAATGATCACCTGGGTTTCCCAAGTGGATCAGCTTGTGAAAGGTGATTACTTTTCTTGACAGACTTAGCCCAACTTATCTCTATGGATCTAAAGGCTCAAGGAGCGGTGATGGAAGGGGAATGGCCTCGAAGGAGGGGATTATAAGCCCTCAGCAGCAAAACCAGGACTTTCCTTACTCCCCAGTTGCACGCAGTTTTTTTGCAGTTTGCATTGCCTCATCTCCCCTGCTTGTTTTCTTTGTTTCAGGGAAGTGCTGCCGGCACTCTCCCTCCTTGGCTTTCATGTATGATCAAGCAAGAAGCAATTCTCTTAACCACGGGTTAAACTAAGTGCCACAGCTATCCAGTAGCCAGAGAAGAGATCAGAGGAGACCGCCAGCTAACTGGGAGCAGGGGCAGTGACAGCGGTTGGCAGGTCCACATGGGATGCTCGCCCAGCCCCATGAATGTGCCAGCGTTTCCAGGCAGTGTGTGGAAGCTTTTCCTTGATGGAATAGGATTTAGCAGATATGAAGGTGATGCTCAAGGTGCATCAAGGAAATCGGTGCATTTTGTCCTCCTGACTGAGGATCACGCTTTCTAGGCACAGCCTGCTCTGATGCACAAAATGGTGGCATATGGAAGTCTGCAGTAACCCAATTATCTGGGTTCAAAGCCAGTATCTGCACAGGCTGGTTCAAAGTAGACTCCTAGGTGGGGCCAACCCAGTGGTTCTCCGTTGCTGGTAGGCAGGTCATTGTTGTGGGAGTGAGCAAAGGGGCTACATATCATTGGCTTTCTGTTTTCCACTAATCTGTTGGGAAAAAAAAAAAAAAAGAAATTCCCCACATAAGCTCATTATGTCCAGAACTTTCCCAGCTGGTAAGGTCAAAGCAGAAGTGAGGCTGGTGGTCCTTGCAGGCATGGCACTTTTTAATGTACTTACAGTAATGGCACATTTTAATAAGGCTTTTTTTGCTGTCTTTGTGGGGTCTGCTCCACCCCTGAGTTTCAGCATTACCCCCACTGCCATCACACTGGGAGGAGGAGGTCACCTCTTGGCAGGGGGCTAGCAATGAGTCGCTGACCCCTTGCCTACAGGAAGGAGCCTTTCTGGCAGAGCTGAATAATCTTGACACATGACATAGGCACCACATCCCTGGGCGGCATCGATAACGTGTCCGGTATGCTGTAATGTCTAGTTGTGCGTTTCACCCCACGGTCAATGAGTTTCTACATTTCGCAGCTGTCATCAGCTGCCGTGCTGGGTTAACAGCTGGACTCGATGATCTTAAAGGTCTCTTCCAGCCGAAATGATTCTGTAATTCTATAATACTTGAGGCTGCACCTCGAATCCTGGGTTCAGTTTTAGGCCCCTCACTCCAAGAAGGACATTGGAGTGCTGGAGCATGTCCAGAGAAGGGCAGTGAAGCTGGTGAAGTGTCTAGAGCACAAGCAGCTGAGGGCCCTGGGGTTGTTTAGCCTGGAGGAAATGAGGCTCAAGGGAGACCTTCTTGCTCTCAACAACTCCCTAAAAGGCGATTGGACTCAGGTGGAGGTCTCTTCTCCCAAGTAACAAGTGATAGGACATGAGGAAATGGCCCCAGGTTGCACCAGGGGAGGTTTAGGTTGGGCATTAGTAACAATTTCTTAATGGAAAGGGTTGTTGCAGCCTGGCCCAGGCTGCCCAGGGCAGAGCTGGAGTCACTAAAACAATTCTATGATTCAATAAATACAACAGAGTTTATTCACTGGGTTTGACAATCACTTGATGGCCCAGGGAAGAAGGATGCAAGCTAAGAGTTGGAGCAGGGGGTGTAAATAGATGCTGTTTGCTCTCGAAAGCATCCACTGGAGGTTTACCCAGGCCTGTCCTGCGCTGTCTGTAAGTATTTCGTCTCGTTGGCTGATGGCTCGCCTGCGATTCGGTGTTTAACCACCTCGCTCTGCAGCATATGTGCTCGGTGCATCAGTAACCTGCTGTTGACGAGCGACGTGGGTCGGGCTCCCCAGCGGCGTCAGCCAGCTCCCAGCCGGCCAAGCAGGACTGGCCGCTAGCAATGAAACCCCCCCGGCCCCGTTTTAGCACTCTGCAGCGTAATCGGTGGCTTTTAATTCAGCAGAATTGTTGTGGAGAGTGCAGGAGGGGCAGGGATGGCGGGAGGAGTTGGCTGTGGTATAAATCAGATGCCGGAGGAGGAGGAAGGGCAGGCGTACGCAGCGAGGGTGCCTGGTGTGACAGTGCAGATTGGCTTCATTTAGTGATCAGTGCCCCTCCTTCCCCCCTGTACAAAAAGAGCCAAAAATAAACCTCCTTGGGCCTTACTGCGGGCTCTCAGCGGCGGTAGGGAGGGGATCTGTCTTGAAAGTGCTGGCACGATGCTGTCTTCATGAACATTTCCCTGGCTTTCTTCTGAGATGAAAACCCTTTCTGCGACAGCGATGCTGGTTATTACAGCCCGCTGGATGCTGACTTTCTAACTGCGGTCGCTGTGGAGGAATAAAGAGGATGAAAAAGAAAAAGAAGCAGCAAGGGGAAGGAATGCAAAGCCAAACTAATAGAGTAACTTCTGGCCTTGGCAAGTTTTCATCCTCCAAGGTCAGCCCTGATTTCATTTGGAGGGTGCTTTGCTCTTTTTAGCAGCTTTGGCTGTTGCAGCCCGTACGTACATAGGACCATCTGGAAATCTATTCACAACTGTAGCAAGCGTTAACATCGAGTTGCCCTGAGCCCGCGTTTGCTCGCTGGCTGCAGCGGCTCCGCGGTGCTTGGGCTCCCTCTCGTACCCCCGAGCAGGCGTGGGCTGGGTGCAACCCCATGTGGAGAAGTCAACCAGGCACACACAGAGCCCTTGAACTACCCCAGGACTTTCTGCCCTCCTTTAGCTGAGGAGTTTTGAGCTGGTCTAGGTTTCGAGGTGCTTTTATTTTCCGTCTTTTTTTTTTTTTTACTGCATGTAGTTGTTGAGCTCAGCTTTTGTTATGTGCATTCAAAAGTACAGGAGCGTGTTTCATTTTCCAGATCAGAAAATGCTCAGAGGTATAATCAGGTCCTTCTACAGTACTTAATTATCCATAATTAAAGGCATCTGCACAAAGCACCAGATTTTCAAAGACTATTCTTGTGTTACATTGCTAATGAATTAAGTAATTAATTGGCATTGAAAAAATACAATAGAAAACATCAATCTTTTAAAGTAAAGCATTTTTTAGGCGTTTTATAAAATCATTAATGTGCATCAGGTCAGTAACTGTTCTAATGTCTAAATCCCCCTTCTGGCTTTAAAAAAATTGCTAAAAGATGAAATGAACAGAGGAAAAACAAGGCAGGGGATACTTGCTGGAAACACTCAGAAATGGGGAATTTCCTTTGGAAGTTGTTGTTCATCACTCTTCTGCTCTTCCTCCTGCCAATAAGGTCTGAACCGATGTCCAGCCTGTTTGCGAATGCGGTTTGCAGCCTCATGCCTGTCCATGTTCCTATGAGTTTTGATAAAAATAGTTGTCTGCCGGGTTTAATTTTAAGAACCCCTCAAGCAGGTCACTGCCTCTGTGTTCGCTCCGTGCACTTCCCTGTCCCACGGGGATGCTGTGATGGTAACAGGCTCTTGGTTGCGAGCCATTCGGGTACCGTGGTGCCACCGAGACCAGGGAGTGAGGAATGGTTTTATGTGGTAGTTAAGTGCTAAAAGCAGAGCAGAGGGTTAATGAAGCATTCTGAAAACTTGGGGAGGAGGGATGCAGAGCCACCTATAGCCAGCACAGATTTTCCCCAGCCTTTCTTCCTTGCTAGCTGCTATCTTGCAGTGCAAAATAACTACGCTGTCCTGGCACATCAGCATAATACCACGTGGTGGCTGCTGGAGTGGAAAAGCCCACATGGATTGGGGTAATGCATTGTGTAGTGGCACCCAGAATCATTAGCGAAGGAAAGGACAATCCTTTTCGATTTGATGATTTCGTTAAATGCAACTATTCACATGCAAAACTGGCACCACTCGTTTTATTTTTATCAGCAAGCTGACTCTTTGCACGGCACTGTCAGAAAGCAATTGTGGAAATGCCATGGATACCATTAAATTCAGGTAGCATAATGGGCCCTGGGAAGAGCAGAATCTGGGGACAAAACATGGATTAAAGCTGCAGGGCAGGTCCCAGCAGAAGGGTTGAAGGAGCCTGTTTATTCCAGAAGCACCAGCCTCTTCGCATGTCTCATCTGTCCATCAGACCAAGGTGTGCCCATCCTTGTGGTGGTTTTTGTGCTCCCCGTGTGTGCCCTCGAGGTCCATCCATCCTGCCCGGCCCCTTCCTGTTTCCTGAGGAACTGCTGATTTCAGCACAGCAGCACCATCTCTCTGCCACCAAGCTAATGGGTTGCTTGGGGTAGGGTCAGAAATAAGATGTTTTCTTGAGTTTCCTTTTCCGTGTGTCCCAGACAGGTAATGAAAATCTTCAAACAAATGACAAAATTCTGTTTTTGCCCTTGTGGTTATTCCCTTTCTCTGGGGAATCAGGCATTTGTGTGGATTTGCATAAAAGTGGGAGCTCTGCCACTGCAGCCCGACCTGAATTTATACAGATTGAAAGAAGGCAAATCCAAAGGCCGATGCCACTTGGCTTTGTTAAATGCCCTCCAGAAGAGTCCATCCATTGATTGGAAGGAGAACCTTTGGTGACTGACTTAGACTTTTTAGTTTTTATACATGTGCATGTTCATTAAGTTCACCTTTCACTTGGGTTTTGCCCACCCATGGCCAGTCATTTCTATGTCCATAGACACAGGGAATGGTGGTAAAGACTGTGGAAGCCAGGGGCATGGGAATGGTCGTAAAGACTGTGGAGGCCATGAGGATGGGAATGGTGCTGAAGACAGCAGGAGATGGTCTTGCTGTGTCACACAAAGTGTGAAAATGGAGTTCTGCTCAAAATCAGCAGCAGAAAACCAACAACTCAAACACAACCAAAGAGTAGAAAGGGTTTCAGCAGCAGCTCTCTTCTTACATGAAAAGTTCTTGCTTTGCTTTGAAGTTCCATTTCTAACATGAACCCACATTTGAAACCTTCGTCAGAAAAAAACTGTTGCTAGGTGGGGAAAAAAAAAATAGACCATGCTGATGGTCTCAAAGCATCACATTTCATCTCATAACAGCGGAAAGGCATAAAGGAATTTTTCTACCTCACCCTTGAAGCTCTGCTTTTCAGACAGGAGCTGAAGGTTATTCCTGAGCGCGTGGTTTCCCACAGCTAAAGAAACTCTTCTTCACCTTGGCGTAGGGGTTTGCTCACACCCCCAGGCAGCCACTGCTGCGACTGTTGTACATGGTGGTGTGACTGTCGTTGTGCATTAACTGCTGTAGTTTCATTGTCCAGTGGTGGGCTGAGTTTTCAGTAGAGTGCACATCTAAATGCACAGCTCAGATACATGTGCAGTAATCCTGGCTCTTCCCCCCGCCAGCCTCATCTGTTTTCTGTTTTTTTCCTCCTGTTTTCTACAAAATTAGCACTGTCACCGTTTCCACTTCATTTATGACCGATACAAAAAAACTACCCCCTAAAACATCATGCACAGCTGTAGCGACCAAGTTAGATTCAATTCTGCCTTTATATTGAGTTGACATGCTGCCAGCTCTCTTCCATACATCATCTGTGATTGCAGTTAAGGATGAAATACTGTTTTAATTCTTATACCAAGTGTGGGGTTTTTTTTCTGAAGAAAAAAGGCATAAAAATGTTAAAATGGGCCATAAAAATCATTACATTTTCACACCAAGCACAACCTGGAGTTGAGTAAGTTGGCAAAAAGCTCAAAAGACCGAGAGAAGAAGTCCCTGTTGTTATTCTTGTGTTGTTAACCTTCGCCTTTGAATGGCGATACCCAGGCAGAAAGCAAGGACCTGACATTTTGGCAGATGAGGGCTATTTTGCCACTTGCTTCCCTAGATAAGTGTTTCCCCTCACGTGTGCATGAGCAAAGAGCTGCTGCTCCCTGCCAGTGTCCCAGGATGGTGCCTTGAGAAGTCCTCTAGCACCATTGAGGTGGGCAGGGTGGACATGCAGCCAAGTCCCTGGCTGAGTTTGCTGCTCTGCATCCTGATTCCTTTCTTGGGTTACAGGGGAAATACCGGCTATAAAGGCATGAGCACCTGGACTGAGTCTGTCCCATGGCACGAGTTGTCCCATGGCTGCTCTCACGACCCTACAAGGGAAGCTGACAAGAAAGCTTGGAAGGGACTTTTTGCAAGGTAGCGATAGGATGAGGGGTAATGGCTTCAAACTAGAAGAAGGGAGATTTAGATTAGATGTAAAGGAAGAAGTTCTTCCCTATGAGAGTGGTGAGACACTGGCACAGGTCACCCAGGGAAGTTGTGGATGCTCCATCACTGGCTGTGTTCAAGACCAGGTTGGATGGGGCTTTGAGCAACCTGGTCTAGTGGGAGGTGCCCCTGCCCATGGCAGGGGAGTTAGAACTAGGTGGTCTTGAAGGTCACTTCCAACCCAAACCATTCTATGGTTCTATGACTGAAGCTGGTGAGGTGAAGGCAGCAGAAACACAATGGCTCATGCATATATTTATGTATGTACCCTCCAGATATATCTTTCTTCACTTAAAGGTTTAGTCTCTAGAAGGTCCAACTTTTCATCTCTTTGGCTGTTGATTTTACCAGTAACATTGTTAGCTGATGTGATATTTTAATGATATAATTGATTTCTTTTAAATTAACCTATTTGATACCAGCTCCAAAAAAACCCACCTCACCTTGTTTGCCATGTTTGAACCATTAAAAGAATTAATGTACCTTCAATGCTGCTGGAGTTCATTTTGGGAAATACCTATTTAGACAACTTTTTAAAAGCCTGGAAGGTTACAGTGACCGAGGAGTAGCTTTCATTGCCTGCAATTAAAATCTACCTTTTTTTTTTTTTTAAAATCTGTGGTATTCTCCGCAAGCATCATGCTGTCTGCAGAGGGATTTTTCAGAGCTAATCCTTTTTGTTTGGTCAGATAAATGTTGAAAGATCTATTTCTCACTCAATAGATTGTTGTTGAGGTGTTATTGTTTTCCTTCTTCGACCTTGAATGTACAGAGTAAAAATCTGATTCAAAAAAAGCTGTTTTTCTATGCACAGTATCTGCCTACTCAATGCTGAGCACCTTCCCTGTGCAGGTTTTTTTACCTAAACTAAACTTTTTCAGTGCTGATTAAAGTATTTGCACACGTAGATCCTTTTAAAATGAAGAGGAATTTGGTGTGCACATCCCATAGGTGACTTTGAAAATGTGAACCTGCGTTTTATATTAAAAGCAGGGGGGAGCAGATCCTGTACTTGAGGCTAGGTCTGTAACTCTTCTGCTGCCTGAGAGCTGATCTTGAGGCATGTCGGGTGTTGGCTCCTCCGTGGTTTTTGTGGCAGTGATTCGGTTTCAGCGCTGCCCTGAATTTGGGTGTATTATTTAATCAGCAGAGTGGGTAAATGATTGTGAATTTGATGCTAACTATTAATTTGCACTGCAGCAACACCTAACCCTGCTGGTCAATACTCCATAACCCACCACTGGATTAGAAACCCAGTAAAATAGAGAAACTGGGGGGGGGAGGTTTTGCGGGGGTTTCTGAGTGCACTCAGATGTGCTCCCAGCTTTGATTTCGGTGCACTTGGGATCAGAAACAGAGAGGCTGGATGCATGGGTGTGGGAGAAGTACCCATACAATGAGGGAAATACCCTTACCTGAAAGCAGCGGGAGACGTACCATTTGCCCTCTTCTCTTTAGTGTGCCCAGATCAGTTTTATTACATTACCTGCACTCGTCTTGTATTGTTAAAAACTGATTTAAAGGACCCGGTTTAGCATCCCCTCATACCCACCAGCAGCAGTGTCGGCTGTCAGGCATTGGCACCGCTCATGGCTGAGCTCTTTTCTGCAGATGCCTGCACTGAACATGGGTTTTTCTCCATCATCTCCTTGCTGCCTCCCTCCGCAGCGAGTCATGCCAAATGTCTCATCTAGAGCAGTGCTCTGTGTCAGAAAGAAAACACCGGCACAGCCCAGGATGGGCAGGTTGGAGGTGACCATGGAGCTTGGGCTTGGTCCCTCATTATCATGCCCATCCCACAAGCGCCGCGGATGAAGAGAGAAGTGGGGCTGCAATTTTTGGCTGGTGCTTTTTAACTGTCGAAGAGCTGCTGTCTTTGTTTAACTTGCTGAGTGATAATCTGAAGTCTGTCTGCACAGCTCAGATCTGTATCGGCGCTGGTAGACGTCACCACTCCTAAACAGACTGCTTTTAAATTGCACCCATAGATCTTCCTTGCACCAAAACATTCCTGCTCCACTATTTAGTGATGCCTGAAGTTATGTCTCCACATCAAATTAAGTAACTGTGCTATCAATAAGGAGGAGTAATGCGGTGTATTCCCTTCTGGATGTCTCCCTGTCCCTCATTTGTTTGCTGCTCCTGATTAAGACGGATAACGAGCTATCAGTAATTTTCTAACCGCGGTGCAGAGCAGTGAGGATTAAATCAGTCTGTGTCACTGGGAGCCAGGTCATAATTTAGGGAACTCGAGTGGGTCCCCTGCATTCATGAGACTCCAAGACAGTGGGTGCTTGGCCTTGTCTGAGCAAAGCCCAGATGATGTGAACATCTCTGCATGGGGAGAGCCAGAAGGTGATATGGGACCACCAGGAGATCCCTGTCCCGCTGGGCTGGCTGAGACCTGCAGGTGTGTTCTGTCTTATTTACTGTGCTGGCTTCAGTGGAAAGGCTCCCGTTGCCCTGAATTTAGCTTTTCAGCTTGGTCTCGCCTTTTTAATGCACTCCTTTTAATGATGTAGGGCTTGCCTAGAGTGAGCAACTTGGATTTAGATTGGAGAAGGATACTGCAAAGAGAAATACATATATATATATATTTTTATATATTTTTCTTTTTAAATGCAGAGATTAAATAACTTGTAGGCATCTTCAGGCACCCAGCAATGTGAAATATGACTGGAAGCATCCCTCCTGTAAATAGGCAGTGCTTCAGAAAGGCTGTTAGCGTTGTCTTGTGAGGGGTGAAATATGCAGGAACGATGGAAAAGAGCTGCAAATCAGCTTCAGAGGAGATTCGTTCATCGGGGCGATGGTGTGCAAGATTGAAAGCTCATGCATGGCTAGGAGATACCACCAGCTGACTCCAGGAAGCTTTTAGACAGAGCCAGTCAGGTTTGTCCACAAATAATAAAAGGCCTCCATTTTGCAACATTTTAGACAACGGAGTGAAATTGGGGCAGTTATTGGAGGTGCCGTCTCTCCATGGGTGGCTGGACAAGGCAGCAAAGGACAAAACCTTTCCACCTTGCTGTCACCTCAAGGAGGTGACACTTGTAACCACAGCTAAGAGCCATCATCAGAGTCATAGAACTGTTTAGGTTGGAAGAGACCTTTAAGAGCATTGAGTCCAACTGTTAACCCAGCACTGCCAGGTCACCGCTAAACCGTGTCCGTCAGCACTGCATCTACACGACTTTTGAACCTCTCCAGGGATGTGGACTTCACCACTGCCCTGGGCAGCCTGTTCCAATGCCTGACAGCCCTTTCAATAAAGAAACTTTTTCCTAATGTCCAAGCTAAGCCCCCTCCGGCACAACTTGAGCGCATCATACTCTGCCAAAAAATGGAATCATCCCAGGCAGAGGATGGCCTTGGCACAGAACTATCACTTGGTCCATCATTGCACATATCCCTGTTTTGGTCCCTTTCAGCGGAGAGGGCAGGAGTGACATACCCACCTCACTGGGAGCTCTTTGCACTGTCTGTGCAGGGGAATGAAGACCAGCGCAGGCTGAGGTTCGGTGGGAAAGCTTGCAGAAACCTTCTGTCCTTCCAGGAAAGCACTGGCCGAAGGCAGATGAACCACAAAAAAGGGCTGTGGGTAATATAAATTTCAAACTTCTTTGGCTTTGCTTATGTGTATACACACCATGACCCCCTCCACATACTTCAGGTCCGTGCAAGGCTTTCTTTTTGTATTTTGAAGTATCACCAGCAACCAAAAAGAAGGGGGCACAGAGCAGTTCCTGAGCTTTTGGATAGCAGAGGGGCTGGGGGTTCGCTGGGGCCACCACTGTGCTCGCTCACACCTTCTTCCCAAAGCTTTCCGTGCCTGCCTTGGGTTTCATCTCTCATCCTGCCAGATGGATTCACCGTGCTTCTAGAAGACTCCTTATACGTGTGGGGTGGGATTGCCATCCAACAGCTCTGCAGCAGCGGGATCAGCAGCCGATGGCTTGTTTGTGCTGGTGACCAACTTTCACCTACCCACACTGAAAACACTGACGTGCTCTTCCAGGCTGAGATGTGCAGCTGATGAGCATTTGGGGTGGCAGATGGCTCTGCAGAGTGTTTTGCTTACGGCGGCAAGGACTGACACCTCCGGCATCCCCCGCCTGCCTGCTGGAAGGGTTTTTAATTTGCGGCACTGAGGCTGACGTGGTTTGGTAGACTCAACTCCTAGTCCCTCCTGAAGACGGAGCAGAATCCAGATTTTATTGGGGTAGTGGCTGAGGTGTGTTGCTGCAGCCTCCACATTTGGGTGCAGGCAACTTAGTAGAGCTCGTCTGCTGCTGGAGAGGGTGAGCTGGCCAGAAAGGAGCTTTCAAAGTCTTGCTGGTGATCTGGATGGGGGCACTGACCTGAAATGGTCCCATTTCCAGCCCTACAGAAGCCTCTGTGCTGGTTGGGTGGCAATGGACTTAGGAGTCCAGAGTGGTTATTTTTACCAGGTGTATGTATTTGGAACATGTGGGGTAAATAGATGTCCCCTAATCTGCAGAGAGCTGTGTCCTCCATAGCCTGGGCGATGTGGACATCACCTCCAGGAGCAGGGAGAAAGCAGAGCCACAGCATGCTCCTCTCCTTCCTGTCACCACCAGGAAGCAGGGATGAGCCCTGGGCATTATCGGGGTGCAGACTCACCTCCCTGCCTGTCATGCCGCATGCCACGGCGTCCCCATTTCTGATGCACCCTCAGGCTTCAGCCATGTTTTGAGCCAGGATCTTCACCTTCAGCCTCTTTCTAACACAAAAGAGCTCCAAGGTTGTTATCTTTTGGTGGGGTTTTCAGCCCTGCCTGCAGAGCATCACCAAATTCAATTTTCGATAAGGCAAAGCTCAGCGTTGGCAGCTGATTTCTTTATAACTCACCTCTGGTTTCACCCACTACCTTCTCCTCCCCTTGGGAAGAGGGGGGCAGGCACTCTAGATACCAAGCAGTGAAAACAAGACTTCTTTCCTCCTTGACTTGTTAATTAAAGCCACAAATTGAGCACTTCTCTTGCAATCTGAAGCGATTGCATAAATAGCATCGACAGAGCTAAATGAAGATTTTAAAAGATCCTGCAGGATCAGCAGAGAGGAGCTGCGTTAACCTCCAAGAAACAGGGGCCATCATTGAAAACAAGATGCTATTTTTTACTTTCCCACTGAACACAGATTTCAGCCTGGACGTGGAAAAAGTCCCAAGGTGCAGGGAGCCAGCGATTTCTACCCTCTGCACCAGAGCCTGGGGATCACTTGTATTTCTGCTGCGCTTCACCTGTTTCTCTGTTGGGGAGTTATTCATGAGCATCCATGTGTGGCTTTTGGGTGTAGTCATCACATGGTCATTGCTTTGCTAGTGGTTGTTTCAGCTGAGCGATGCTGGAAGTGGCGGACACCGTCACTGGAGACTGCATGGATTATGGCATGGGATGGTCATGGTGAAGACTATAAGATGCCTGTTTTGTGGAGACTTGCAAAGAAAAATCCATGTTCCCACTGCAAAGACACTTGGCCACGTTCAGTAGAAATGGCTCCCCCAGTTCAATGCAGTAAATTCCCATGCCCTGTTGCATTCATGGTCAAGCTCCAAAAGCAAAGTCATCAATTGTGCGGCCATGAGGATGTTTTCAGGCTGCATCCATTCCCAAACACTGTTGGGAAACACCACCGTTTTCTGCTTATCCCTTGCAACTTTAACCGTGGGAGCCTGAGGGATGACTGGCTAAATTGGGTTGCTTTTTAGCAGCTACCTAAACTACCTGATGGCTACCTCTCTCCTTGACGTTCTCCAATGACTGGATAGGCTAAATTCTCCTCGAGCCAGCCTTAATTATTTCCTAAAGGTATGGAGAGGTCTCTTAAAGGAGTGGCAGGTGACATAGGATTATTGTTAGGAAATATTTAACTAGGAGGAAAAATACCGCTTCTTGTTGAAATCAGCTGTTGTACCGTGAGAAGTTCCAGTGAAGGCCATGAGCTTTGTCTGGTGCAAGCTGCTGTTGAGGGCAAATCTGAATACTGCATTTGGCCCAAAGTGATTCATGCTTGTTCGCAGTGCTTGCCATTTTATTTCCTTTTGTTGCATCTTTGCATGCACAAAGCTAAATTCAGAGCTGCTGCAACCCATGGGCAAAGCTGCTGAGTTCAGTAAAACCCACCGGAGAAGCAACTGGGAGCAGCCTGCAGCCCACAGCCCCCAGGAGCTGGGCTGGTGTTTGGCAGTGAGGGACTCCAAAGCATCTCATGGCATTGGAGAGCATCAAACCCCACACTCCTGCTACTTCCAGCTTTAACTCAGCATCCATCCAGGGCACTCTTGAATTCACGTTTTCCTCTGCATCCCCATAGTGCTGTGGTGGGAGCCGTGCAGAAGATGAGCTGTACTCATGAGCTGGGATGGCTGCTCCTCTTGCACTTGGGCTGTGAGTTTTTTCCAGTGTGACAGGGAACATCAGATGGGGGGGATTTTTAATTTCTTTAAAGCACCACCATGCCACCAAGTCCCAAGAGGACTTCATCTCACACCTATGGGTAGCATGGCATGATGTAGCAGATGAACATTAATGCCCCCACGTGGGATTAGACATACTCCCTCTGTACCAGGGGTTTAATTCAGCAGCACGACGTGGGTGAAGAGGTGTCTGGTTTTATGCATACGATTGCAAAATTTGCCATGACTCTTCCCAAACAGCAAACCATATGTGATTTTATCCACATCTCTCCCATCAAAACAGCATCTGAATGTCCCTAATATATCTCCATAAAAATCTTCACAGTTGTTCTAGCAAGCAGCCTGGAGTGCTGTGGTCTTTTATGAGTATTAACTATGTTAAGCAAAGCAAATCTCACAATTACATTGTCTGTGGGAGCAGCAAACTTCTCCCATCAGTCTCCCTGAGCAAGGAGAAGAGGGTGATTACTATCCCGTTTTCCTCACAGTCATGGTTTAAGATGCTTTTACAAAGCCCAGGACAACCACCCTTGCCCAGAGCAGCTTCTTATTCCTGCTGCTACTATCCCAAGTAACTTTCTTGATGTGCTTGATAAGTCATCAAATGTTTCTGAGCAGCGACTTCCTCTGAATAAGAATTTAAAAGCCCACGTTGTTGTGCTGTTCTGTCTCATTCATCATGATTTTTTTACATCAGTTCGGCAGATCCTGTTCCTGCACAAAGCCACAGAGGGAAGAGCTCAGGAGCATCCCCAGCAGCGTGGGGCTGGGGCACTCAGCTTTTGAAATGTTGAGAGGCTGATCCAAGGAAGGGGAAAAAAAAATCTTAGAGAACTTAAAGGAGTCTGGTTAGCTCTGCTAAAGAAAAAGGACCAGGGGCTGTGGCTCCTCCAAGGTGCATCACAAAGCCACGTAGCATCCCCCAGTGCTGGATGTTTTCTCCAGCAATGCATTAGCTGTCGGCTCTTTAAAAACCTGAGGCTGCTGGAGAATTCCAATGTGGCTGTGCCATTGCATAGAAAATGCCACTTCTCTGGGGCGTATTTTCCACTGAATTTCAGCAGTGCAGTGTCCCTCTCTGCGTGCGTCTTTCTCGTGCCTCATCCACGAGTGCGATTCTCACTGCGTCCCATTTTGGACAAACAGGCTCCACTTTTCCAATATGAAGGAGTTTAGATTGGGGGGTAGGGGGGGAAGGGGGCTGGCTGATGGCAGTTGTGCTGGAAAATTGGATTTCAGGCAGTGGGAATTGAATTATCACAAATGGAGTGCGGAAATTTTGCCTTCCGTTAGAAATCTAGGTTTCTGTAGGGGTGGGGATAGCAGGGAGGGGGAGAGAGGATGCAGAAGTGCTCCATCCAGCTTGCTGTAGTGTGTGGAAGGAAACATTTCACTCTGGCAATGCAGAGGTGGCTACTTTGAAAGAGTTCAGGGGGGTGGGGGGGAAGGTCCAAAGCAGTGGGAGCACTGGCCTAAATTAGAAGTACTAAGGTCTGACAGAATGTCCAAAACCAGCAGCAAAACATCTCATAGGAAGGCAGACGTCAGTAGAGCCAAAAGCCAGGTTTTCATCTGTTTTGCTAAAAGCCAGGGAAAAGGACAACAAACCTACGTGATGTGATTTTTTTTTCCCTCAGTTCAGCCTCTGAATAAAGCGCCTCCGTAGGTGTGCTCGGGTGATGTTTAGCTGACCAGCCCAGGGATGCTCGGTGCTGCTTCAGCAAGGGCTGGTTTGGCCGTGCCCTGATGTTCCTCCCACCCTTCAGTCCCTACAATTTACCCAAAATAGACATAATCTTTCCTTTTCCCTTCACCTCCTTTGTAGGGGGCATGGCAGCATCCCAAGGATTTTCCGTTAGTCATGGAAGCGCTTGCCAGGTCCTTCCTGGCTCACTAAATGCCAGAGATCAGAGGAGCAGATTATTAGTGTTTAATTACTATTTTGCAGAGCTGCCCTAAGTCCTTGGCCAGGGCAGGGACGTTGCTGCTGTGGTGCTGGCCCCACAATGAGTGATCCCCTCTCTGTCGGGGACTTTAAAGGCATGAATGATGCTGTTAGTCCATCCCCCTCATCCATCTCCTCCTCTCATCCATGGTGTCTGCTCTCTGCTCCTCGGCTCTGGGATAGGGACATTAATTAAGGGTGTTTAATGATTTTGTTTGTTTGCTTTTTCCCAAATGACCCGCTTGGGGAAATTCAAGAGGGAGAAGGGATCTGGGGCTGCTGGGACAAGAAGAGCAGCTGTAGCCATGACGGAGCAGTCATGGGATGGACAGATAAGCAGGATGCAAGGAAAAACAAGTTTTTCCCCAGTTTGCAGTACCCCATCAGCCAGTCCCAACTTACTCACCCTCAGCTGACCATGGCCCCAAGCTGTCATCTGCCCCTGTGGCGTTTCAGTGCAGGAATGCAACCAAAACCCCACGAGAGGGGTGCAGGATCCCCAAATCTGCACCAGGCAGCAAAGGTTGGCCCACCTGCAAGTGAAGACATGCCAGCTCCCATCGCCACTGGCCTCCCACGTGTTTTTAGCCACATATTTGCTCTAAATGCACCATTGTTCAGCACCTGGAGAAGGCTGTGGCTGGAGGAGCCGTGAGTGGGTGTCGAGGCAATATTGGCTTCTCGAATGAGGTGATCAACAGGGAGCTGCAGAGCAGCAAGAAAGAAAACAATTTTCCCCTTTCCTTGCCACCCTACTCTCCAGAGGAAGCTTTTTGTTTAATTGTAATGAAAAAGGGGTTTTTTTTTGCTCCGGGAGTGTGGAGCAGGCTGTTGTGTAGAGGCTCCCGAGCATCCCTGACATAGGCAGGCAATCAGATTAAAGAGGAACAGGCGCTTACTTCAACTTTCAATACGGTTACTTACTATTATTGGGATTTTCATTGCATTTGAACCCCGGACATTTAATGGCAGCAAATGTGCCAACCTGACGGTGAAGCTCAGGCTGGGTGTCGTCACACACCACCACCCAGCAGACTTGGTGAGGCAGAGAATTAAGGTCTGTGATGGAGAGGGACAGGCAGCGGCACAGCCAGTGCAGGGACCCGAAAGCCGTGGGAAGAAGTGACAACTTCAGTGGGTTGGGGTTGCCAGAGAAATACTGCAGCTGGGACTGCAGCCTTCCCAACCAGGATCGTGTCTTCCTGAGAGATGCCAGCTTCAGAAATCTTCAGCTCATGACTGAAACAGATCATGACTTTTTCAGCTACCTGCACGTAAAGAAAAACATATGTAGTATGTATGTGTGCACAGGTGGAGTTTGGCTTTTCTGTATCACAGGAGTGTCCTTGGCCGCTAACTCCTGGCTTTGAGATTCTTTTCACTGTGGAGTGATTGAGGCTGGAGAGGACCTTTGGAGGTTGTCCAGTTCAAAGCAGACATAAACCATCCCCATCCCCAGTGCCCTGTTCCTCAGCTGCCTTCAGACCAGTGGAGCCTGAACTCCAGCTCAACAACTGGTGCTGAATTTCCTTTTCTGGAGTAAAAAGCCTGCTTCTTCCTGGCATCCTGATGGATTCACATGCTGGCCAAGCAAAGGAGGAGGCACCATCCCCCTTTCATGGAGAGACACAGCCCTTCCCAGCGCCACAGCTTGCCTTCCCAGGTCCTGCTTGTGGAAGGAAGCAGCAGCTCTGGGGGTATGCCCAGTCACCCCAAATTCTGGTAGAGGAGCCATCAAAAGCATCCTTGTGAGGCCCTTCTCTTGCGGCTTCATTAAGATGGATGTAAAAAGCTGCTGTAGAGCTGATCTGCATTTGAAGAGTCCTTTAGTAAAGGCAGGATGTCACTAAACGCAATATTCAGGTGCCATTTGGCTCAGCAGCAGCCTGCCTGTCTGGTTAAGCCCAGCCCTGTCAAACTCATGGCCTGTTGAGCTTAAACATAGTGTCTCGAGGAGCCTTTTAATAAAGTCAGAGCACTAATAAATCAGTGAGATTAATGGAATAGTTCTCAGAGACTATAAAAAGCGAGACCCCGGCACCGGGTTGGCTACAGCTCACCCTGTTCCCAGCCACACAGGGACCCTGCTTTCCCTTTCAAACCCTGTTTTCCCCTTACTTTCACCACTAACAACCTGTCTGTAATTTCACGTCTGTGCACGTTCTCATCTTTTGAATGCACCTCGTGTGGTGGAGGCACAGATTGAAACCGGTGGCCAGCCAAGGGGGTGACATTTCAGAGCAGCACTCGAGCCACGAGACACTTCAGATGTCTTCGTGCTTTCCTGATGCCAGCTCTGACAATTCCTGGCACTAATGGATGCAGGAGCAAGAGGGGAAGAGGAGAGGGTTTGTGGAGGGGTGGCTGGGCAGGGGGTGTTTGTGGGGCTTTTACAGGGAGAAAAATAAGATCCTTGCTGACTCGTTGCTCAGCTTTGATATTGTGTAATAAAGGAGCCAAAAAAATTACCGGTAATGAGCAGATTGAAGAAATTGCCCGTGAGAAAAAAAACAGATTTTTCTCAGAAAGCTTGTTTGGGAGGTGAATTATTTTTGTTAATTTGATGTGCTAACTCACGGTTAATTGCCCTGGGCTGGGGAGGAGGTCCTGCGGTTACTGGGCACTTGGGCCCAGCCGTCGTGGTCCTCGGCTCCGGTCCCTGCAGCTCAACGCAGGCTCACCAGGCTAGGGGATGGGTACAGAAACAGAAGGAGAGTTTCAAGGTCTTAGTGCCCGAGGGTAGACAATAAAAATGAGAGAAGTGATGGGCGTTGTGGCCAGAGCACAGCAAGGGGCTGGGGCTGAGCACCTGCCTGCTCCCAGGCGCTTCTGGCAGAGCTGCCACACCCCATTTAAAACCCCCCAAAGTACTGATCCCTGTGACTCCCCTGTGTTTTCACAGGTCCGAACTGCTTTGCAGGAACCACGATAATTCCCGCTGGCATCGAAGTGAAGGTGGATGACTGCAACATCTGCCACTGCCACAACGGGGACTGGTGGAAGCCGGCGCAGTGCTCCAAGCGCGAGTGCCAGGGCAAGCAGGCTCTGTAGCGGCAAAACCCCCCTGCCCTCGCCGCCAGCAGCACCGCCAGCCAAACTACCTGCTGAGGGTGATGATGATGGTGATGACGATGACAAAGGAACAGCTTCGACACCGCACACGTGTCCGACCTCCTGCCAGCTGCCACAGGGTCACCAGCAAAACCTGCGAGGGTTTCACACAAGCAGAGATTCTTTCAGTTGCAAGGAAGGGTCTTCCTCTTCCTCCCCCTCTCCTGCTCTTCTCTCACTTTACGTACTGTGTATCCGGTATCTTCTCTGCTTTTGTAATTATCAGTGCTTGGTAGGGATGCACTGGTCAGATTTGGGGAAGAAAAAAAAGAAAAACGGTTCACGCAAGTTCTTGGACAGGTGACGCCTCCGAGACGCCGATCGATTCACCGCTCTCCCTTTCTACGATGTGGATCATGGGGTTTTTCACATTTATTTATTAAGGTTTTATTGCTACTGTGCTTTTTTTTGTTGGTTTTTTTTAAGCCTCTTCCTAAGCTGGAATCGTTGGGGCGATACAGTTATGGTTGAAGCCATTTTATCATTTTTTTCGTGTCTATAAGGGGGGGGGCCACTAAGGACAGGAGGGAGGTAGAAATTAAAAGTGGAGGAAAGGATTAAAAAGAAGAAAACACCTGGAATGTAGCCTGCAGAAGCACCAAGGTAGATGCACAGGTATATGACGGACACCCAAGACACAAGCTGTATCTGTGTTACACTTTCTCCACTGAGTGGGGACAATAAAGTCGAAGACACCTACACAGTCACCATGACCTTGATCGGAGCACGAGCCCACCCCGGCTGCGTGGGCAGGCAGGGCTGGCAAGTCAGAAAGGCACCAAGAAAGCAACTTCTTCCCTGGGTTGTCTCTGCAGGATGCCTGGCTGGGGTGTGGGTGGTGGAGCAGCTGGAGGAGAGTCTCACCTGTGCCGCCTGGCACTTGGCCTGTCATGTCCAGTCCCTGTTTTGCTGATGTCGAGGCTGCTCTTGCTGGAGCCGAGGGCACCATTTTGTTGACTCCAGCAACAGCAGGACTCAGCCACCATGAGTCAAAACATCTGATCCCCCAGCTCTGCCCGTCACCCCTGGTGAGGTTTCCCAAAATGTCCCATCACTGTGCCAGCACACTAAACCATCTCAGCTGGGAGGTAAGACCCTTTGCTGCAGTGCAGGGGCTGGGGGTGTGCTGGTTGTGTCCATGGAAATCATCTCCTGGAAGGGTCTCTCTAGAAAGTAGCTATGTGCCTGCCCGCCAGGCGGAGAGGTCCCCACCAGCAGCCAAGGGTCCCTGTTGGCCTTTTCAGCACCAGCACCTCTTGCTTGCTCAGGCTGCATCTTCCAAGTGATACTGTGAGGGGAAAAAAAACCCCACCAATATAATTTCCCCTCCTTACCCTGCCCAGGCGAGTGCAGGAGCCTTTCCCATCACTGTCCACGCTCGGTTTGCTGCTTTTTGGTCGTGACCATAAGGGTGATGGTGCTTATTTTGTTCAGCGCCTGCTCTTCACAGCGATGGCAGCAAGTCCTCCTTGCAGCATCCTTCACTGAAGCAGATCAGCACGGTCGGTCTCGGTTTATGCACACTGTTGCCTTTCTATTTTTATTTCTTCCCCGTTTTTGTGTTTTACCAGAGGGCAGGGGGTGGGACGAGCACTAGCGCAGTGGTTGCCATACTTCGACCGAGCACTGGCTTCCTGCGAGTTGAACTGGTGCCATGAAAGAAGTTACCGCCACGTTTCTTTGTAAGCTGTTGCCTGTCAAAGACTAGCCGGTTTCAAAATTTTCAAACAATAGCGTGCCTGAAACTACTGAGAAAAAAAAATCTGTAAAAAATGGGGGAGGAGGGGGTCTAGAAACAATATTTGATGTGTAAAAGACTATATTATTAAAAAATTATTTTGTTAAATATAAAGTGTGTGAACCAGCAAAAAAAAAAAAAAACACAAACAAAACCCCCCAGATTATATATTTGTGGTGTATTTTACTGTGCTGATGGTCATCCCCTCCAGCTCCCCACTCCCCAGCCCTGGCTCTCTGCAGCGTTGGTGAGTGCAGCTGGAGTGGCAGGAGCGGGCTTGGAGCCTGGAAAAGGCTGTGAAGGTTCTACAGACGGGGTGGGTTGCCCAGGGTGCTCCCCAGCAGTAAATAATCGGTAAATCAGCTCTGCTTTGTCACAAGATACCTGCCAAACCGGGATTCCCTTCCGTAATGACAGACCGACACAACTCCCAGGCTCTTGCTTTAACCTCCATCTGGTAAAAAAAAAAAACGGTGCCATTTTATACTTGGTGCCATTTGCTGAACATGGAAATTTGCTTTCAGTTCACAAACTCCACTTGATACCTCCAGATGCATCATTATTTACACTGATTAGTAGTTACTCTAATTAATTACAGCTTAATTACTGTGGTTAATGTTTGTACAGTGCTTGGAACAAGTACAGCACTATACGTGCCACATATTATTATTTTCTTCGTTATTAATTAAGCACCATCTCCATTCCATGCTGTGCTACTTCATTATTTCCCAAGGAGCTGCAGTAGCGCCCTTATTCCCACCCAGGAGTACTTTATTCCTGGCTCCCACCGGCACGGGAGCGGAAGAGCAGTATCTCCAGCAGGTGGGATTGCTAAGCGACATGGGGATGTTTCTGTGAGGTCTCCATGAGGTGCTGGCTCAGCCTGTACAAGGGACCTGATCCCCACAAATCCAGCGGCGCTAGGCACGTGGTCCTGCCGAGGGGTCCCAGAGCTCTCCCCAAGCACCAGTCTGGAATCACAAGGAGTGATGGGCACAGATCAGCTTTTCTGGGCTTTATGTGAAAGAGTCATGGGTCACACATGAGCAATGATTCCACGGCACCTGGAGCACTTGGAGCAGTATTCCAGAAAGTCATTGCCACGAAGCTACCCATCTCAGGCCAGATAGGCTGGATCCAGAATTGAAATCCCATCAAGAACTCTCCAGATAGATACTCTATTTTATTTTTCTGAATCAAAGAGTTTCAGCCTCATCTCAATCTCCTTCCTTTCTGGTTTTTTTTGGTTTTTTTGTTTTTTTTTTAATGTTTTAGTTCATTTCTCCCTTTAATTAATCACAGCTCTGGGCCAGCCAGACCCATTAACTACTCTTCTCATTTAGACCTTTCAGAGATGCAGTTGCAGACGCAATTTAATTTGTTGACCCATGATCGATAGCAATTAATACCATCTCTTTAATCTTGTTGAAAGGTTCATCTTGGGCTTCCAGAGGCTGCCATCTCAAGGGAGAGGTGTCTGATACATATGTTATTAGATGGGGGAGCACAACCTCCTCCGCGGGTGACGTCCTTCCCGTCCCCCTGGGCTGACGCTTGAAAATACAAGGAGGTATTTGTGGGAGATGATGGAGCAGAGAAGGTGAGGAAGATGCTGAGGGGTAGAGAGAAGAGCAGGGAGCTTGGTAGGGCAGAAAGTAGAGGAAGGTGGAGTTGAGGTGTGGGGAAGATGAGGGATAAAGGGGACAGCACGAGGGGAGATAGAAATGATAGAGCCTAGGAGACCTGGATAAAAAAGAGAGCCAAAAGGTCTTGAATTGGAGCAGAAGAGCAGGTCAGAGAGCAGACAGCTTAGAGGGAATGCCTTCAGCATGTCTAACAGTGAATTTTGCAGAAGAAAGGCACCCAGGGCCAGAGAGACGATCCTTCTTCCCTGGGTGTTTTACACTCAAGTCTGACTTTGATGTGTTGCCATTTTTTGTCCCACCCCGAAGTGCAGCAGCTGTGTACAGCCTCCTCCTCCATGCAATGAGAAAGCCCACCCTGGGAGCATCACCTCTTCCCCATCCTCATTAATATGCCGTTACCCAAGATTATTTTTTAATTACAGGATTATTTCCTGTACACCCCGGGGGGGAGGAGCCGCTGTCTCAGCTCCGGAGCACCTGCGAAGCATCAGCAGGGCGATGTTGTCCTCCCCCCGGGGAGCCTGCAAAGCACACTCAAAACCAAGCTAAGGCTGGGAAAAAAAAACCCTGGATTTTTGGATACATCCTACCATCCCAGCCAGACATCTCCACGCAGTGCCGGGATGCTGAGCACCAGCACTCCTGAATCAGCAACACAGAATGGCTTCAGTGGCACATACTGAGTCAAGTCCCACCTGACGTGACCGTCCCCTGGCTCAGCTGTCCCAGCCATCAGGGATGCCAGGTCTGCTGCAGCAACCCTTATTCAGCCACAGCTCGGCTAAATGTAATGGCGAGGAGCAAATCCTCGGCTGCCAGCATGGCACGAGCAATAAAGCGCTTCTCGTTGGTGGCTGTTAAAGGGAAAAAAGGGCCCATGTGAATGTACAGCAAATGAATGCCTTTTGTACAGCAAAAACCACGCGGTTTTGCAACAGCAAGTCAATATAGAAAATGAAAAAAATTATCAAAAATCCATCTTTGCAGCGGGGAAGGTTAGCTTTTAAAACACAGAGAACAGAGCGCATGGACAGGAACTAAGTGCCTGTATTTGTATATTTAATTTACCATATGTATTTATATTTGCAGATATACCTCCTACATTTTCAGAGAGATTTTATTGGGTTTTTTTAGGGAAAATACCGTTTTGCCATGACTGACTTCAGTATCTAAAAGAGCTGCAGTCTCAGGAGGTGCCAGTTCGTGTCCCCACTCAGGCACACTCTTCCTGCGTGCTTCCAGGAGAGCCACTGACACTCCAGTGTCACAGGCTGCAGTGAGAGGTTTGCATCCAAATATGCCCAACATGGGACAATGTCCAACACAGCATGGTGACACGTACTCCCCTGGCAGCATAGGAGCTCTGGGAACATGGCTATCTCAGTTCACATACTAAGGTGATGGAGATACTCAAGGTTTTCTTTAAGGGGCTTCTCAATGCACAAGATTTTGTAGAACGACCATGAACTATGTCCATCCTCCAAGCCACCTGGACAGAAGCTGACCCTGGAAACCCAGGTTTCCATAGTTTTTCACAGATAGGTGTCCAAATAAATAGCAGAGGAGCACAGAGTAGATGGTTGGTATTTTATCCAGCAGCTCCACAGAGCAAAGAAAGCACCTGAGATCCACAGAAACCACTACAACATACCATCTAAACCCAGGTAACTGCCCCTGGGCACGGAATTGTTCCTTTTGGCAATTCCCTTCCCTGTACCTATGGACATAGAATCATAGAATGCATTGGGTTGAAGGGACCAGCCCCCCGATGTGTGCTGACAGTCCATGGATGGGAAGCAGGCAGGCGAGTACCAATATCCCGTAAGTAAAGAGCAATCAGAGACCCTGATGTAGCCAAGGGATCCATATTAAACCATATAAAATATTATTTGGGGCCTTACTGTGCTTCATGTTCACCACCAGCTCAAGGCAGGGAAGAATAAGCCATTGCCAAGGTAGACCGTGCATCTGGACACAAGATGTGCAAGTCCAGACAAAGGCTACAAAATTGGAAGGAAAGATGAAACCTACAAGAAAGCTAAGTTGGCCTTCTTTGGGATGGCCCAGACCTAGACATTGTCCAGCACTGGCTGGTGTCCTCCCTGCTGAGGCCAGGGGGATGGGTGATGGTCACACTCATCTGCACAGAAAGCCTCGTATTTTGGGCAGGCAGACAGTTGGGTGTTATCGATGGCCATTCAGCAAGAGATGGACAAAGCCTCTTCTTTCTCGCGGAGTTCACGTCCTCTGACTGCATGGGTCCCCCTGGGACCACTAATTAATTTGCATCCCTGGGAGCTGCCAGTTGATATTTTATTGGCACTGGGCTTTCCATAGCAGAAGGCAAGAGGGTGGGTAGCGTAGCACTAGGAGACATTGTCATTATTTTGGTGGCCCAACCAGCCAGGCAAAGGACCCTTTACCATGTGACTTCCAGATACAGGAGATGGAGATCTGGGGAAAGCAGGGAGAGCGTGAGAAAGAGCTGTTAGACTTGTTTCAGTGAGACAGAGCAGGATTTCAATAATAATTAATGCCACTATGAATGCTCAGTTAGTCTGTAAGGCATCTGGCACGGGAAAGGACACAGTCAAGGTATTTTTGGTCATTACAACACAGAGAATGTTTGATGCTGCTGTTCTCTTTATAGTGGTAATCCATGAAAGCTTGAAGAGAAACCTCTGAGCCACTCTCTCCTACCTGGTTACCCACAGGGACTGTCCTGTTACCTACACAGATTATCCCTTTGGGTATTTCAGTGGTGGCTTGTCTCCATGTTTGGAGAAACAGCCAAATCCCTGCCTAGTGAGTTTTGGAAAAAACATATTAATCTGGAAAGCAAGACTCCAAGGAAGCAGGTGAAAATGGGGCTCACCAAGCTTTCTTCTTTATGGACATAGAATCATAAATTATGAGAGCAGAGACTCTGCATGAAGTGGGCTGCAAAGATGGAATGTCCTACCACCGGCTGTGCAGCCGGTGTGCCAGGCACTGGGGCTGGTGGGCTCTAGCTCTCAGAGCCTTGGGTCCTACCTTGAAGGACTTTAGCAGAGGCTGAGGTAAAGCCAGGGTGAGTTGTTCAGCTGGTCTGCTGAAAAGTGTCACCTTAAGTGTCTACCTCATCCTCTACACTGCCATCAACTACTTGGTTAATAAAAATCATTTCAGTTTAATAGATAGGGACTGGTGATCTTTGCTCCTTTTCGTTAGCTAGCTGGCTTGATGGATGCAACCTCTGCCTTGCTCCAACGGTTCTCTGGATTCCTAGAGCACAGCCCTTTTTTTTTTTTCAAAAAGGACAAAAGCTTTGGGAAAGGGAAGAGATAAAAATGTGAGGAACTTGCTCTTCCACAAATAATCCACTCCCATATGTGCTGAAACACTCATTTTGCAGTCCATTAAGCTCAAGTTAATGCAGGTAGAGCATGTCTGGCATCGAGAGAATGGTAAAGGTTTCGGGTTTTAATTTTCCTCAGATGAAAAATCCTACACGTTCCTGGCTGGTGTCGGCACTTCTGCAGCAAAGACAACAGGCCCCGCAGGAAGCATGAGGCCAAGGTTAAAGCACTTCTAAGTCAAGATGCTACAACACCCAAAGAAGCAATTTCCCATTGTATTGCATATCTTCTGGCACTTTATCGTCATGAATAGAAACTGCGAGCTGAAGGGGTGCGCGGGGACCCATTGGAGCTGCAGATGGCTTTAAATTTCCCCTAACTTTCTCTGGATTCAAGGTTATCCTCTTGGCTTGCTGCAGGCCTGCACACTCGGGCTAATTGCATTGCTAAACAAATAGTAGCGTTGCCCCTCCTCACCCTGTCAGTGTGGAAAGAAAGCAAATGGAGACGTGCCTGGAAAGCCAAGGGTGTTTGTTATCATGCTCTGGAGCCCCTCGGGATATTTTAGCCCTCATGGTTTTACTTAAAACATCCTAAATCCCACTGGTTTTGTCAATGGCGTGAAAGAAAAGAAAAAAAAGACCAATGGAAGGAGGCACAGGCGCCTCAGGCAAGGGAGCGGGAGGCACATAGGGAAAGACAACACTTTGCAAGACTTAAAATTTCCCTGATGGTGAAAGAGCCTCCCTGGAGTAATGGGCAGTGCTGGAAAAGTGGTGATACCATAAACCCCATGAGGTGGAGACACCACAAACGCCATGAGATGATAGGGTTTCCCTGCCTGCTTCTCACAGATGCTTCTGAGAAGATAGAAGGCTGGTGTCCATCCTGCTGGAGCTTGGGGACCAACGCATTATTTGCGGTCCCATATCTCACCAAAATTGTTAGCAGCAACCTGGGCTGCGTCCTTCTGGATCTGAGAAAGCGGATCACAAACGGAAACAATCACTTCCTAGGCCAAACTCACGCAATGTTTGCTTGCTACCAGTGACTGTGAAGCCTTGTAGAGGAAATGCAGGAGGTTTTTTTTTCTGCAAAACCATGTTAAGAGCAGAAAGGAGAAGTTGCGGAGTGGGAGACAAGATCCTGAGGAGTAGGTCAGTGTAGAAATAGAAATTCAGGTAGATACAAGTCTGAACTTTCTGCCAATTTCTGACATGCATCCTTTGAAAGAGTCAGCAATGAAAGTTTTGCTGGCCAGGCCTGGCCCTTTCAGCCTCCAACCTTAAGCACAGTGGAGAGGAGATTTAGAGAAGTCTATGTGCACCACGGATTTGTTCTGTCATTTTGTCAGAAACACTTTTCAAATAATACTACCCAACAAGTGGATTTTGGCCTTTAGTTTTTCAGAGAGTCTAAAAACACCTGTAGAAACTTAACAGCCAAGATTTTGTTTGCTACCTCCATGTGCAGAGGCAACCAGTGGGCAACAGTGCTGGAGCCTTGTCCTGAGGAAACCTTGAGGTGTCACAACCTTTCTGTTACCAATAAAGAGAATGAGAAGCTGAGCAGATTAGAAACCGTGAAAAGAAAGAAACATGAAAATAGCTGAGCCATGTTCCCTTCAAACAAGCACAAATTTGGACCAGAATCTGCTCCTGGAGGAGATGCAGGGAAAAAATGTGGCCTGATGTGAAGATGCTACACCCAGCACCAGTGATACCAGGAGTCTCACCATTCCACAGCCCCAACATTAATTCACCATGGGAAATTATTCCCATGGCTACAAGCAACAGGCCCCTTAACCCAATTTTCTCATATCTATTTGGTGATAAACGTACGTTAATCTAATGCTGGCTTATCTGGGCCACCTCTCTGACCCTGGAAACTTGTGCCTTTCGCAGGTAAAAGTGAACTTGGTACTTTTCCAGATGCTGTTTTTTGGCTATGCTGTGTAATATCCAAGTGACAATGACTGGAAATGCAGTGTCAGTGGGATAGAGCACATCAAAACCAGACCAACTTAGTTATATTAAATCAGTGCACGGCCTCAAGTTCCTACAGAGAAGCAGCTGGTGGAAAAGTGATGTAAGCTTCGATGCGACGTATTATGAGTTTTATTCTTATTCTTTTTTATTAACAGACTTTTCATGCTCCCCCTGCTGTGGAAATGCCACGTGATGAAGGGCGGGGGCTGGCTTACCTGCAGAACAAGCGCTTTATTCCTCGTTCTGAAATAGAACGGCTACAACAACAAGTGGTGTTAATAAAGTCTGGGGGTAGCCAATGGCAGGGAGCTGTGTTTCACACCACCGCGAGTGAGAGCTAACTTTGGGAAGGAAAGTGAAATGGTAACCAAAAAGCCATTTCCAAGAGAAATAGTCCCACTGTACATCATCAAACTAATAAAAGCACGCGGTCATGTAACACAAGGAAATTCCTCCTTCTCTTGGTCACGAATAATTTTTAACCTTGCTTCCCCGTGTTCTCAGTCTCAGAACACAATTGCAGGCTTCTGTCAGTTTTGTTGGTGAATTTATGTGGCTCTTTACTCCTCATCTCAGTCTTGTTCATTAACGAAACACGGAAGCGTTAATTAATGTTTAGAGGCACATGACTGGTTTTTTTTTTTCTTCTGTGAATCACTTAATCAAAGGTAGGCCTGTGTTGTTCAGTTCTAAGCAGAAATCCAGAAATGGAGAACAGCTACATTTTCAGGTTGTGCTTTACATACCCAGCAGGAAACATTTTAATATTAAATTTTAAATTAAAATAAGGGACTTAAAGAAGCATCTGTTTCCAGAAGAGGCCCAGCCTTCACCAAGTCTCCTGCAGATCACAGAATCATAGATGCTTACAAGTTTGGGTTTTTTTCATGGAAAAATCAAACCTACTGCAGTGACCAAAGAGAACTTTTGGTCAAGTTCTGAAAACTTCAAGCAAGACATCAGCTCACTGGCAGTCTTGGCAGCAAATGGAAAGCAAAGCCTGGAGATGAGGGCTGCTCTTTGGTCTTGGTGGTTGAGGAGTGGAAGAGCTCCAAGGTGGACTCCTGAACAGCTTTGGGCTGTGGAAAACGGCACCAAGGTCTCAAGAAGGTGGGACACAGGTGTCCCTCAGCCATTGGTACTCCCACAGGGTCTTTTCCCCTGGCGTGTGCAGAAGTAGGTTGAATGTTCAAGGTAAACGGCTGCATTTTGTGGATGCATATAAAAAACCCCGCATTTGTTATCATTGAAACAATAAAGACTGAGGGCTTAGCACTTTTTCAGGTGTGTGATGTGTTCAAGGCTGACATCCTGAACTGAGCGAGAGAAAAACCAAAGGACCCGAAGTAGTTTGATGTGATTTAGCCAAGGGCCCTGGCACAGGCAGGGCTGGACCCTGGGTGTCCCAGGATCCTGTCCTCAACAGCAGCCATCAGGATGAGAGAAGCTGCACAACAGTAGTGGTTAAGACTAAAAACGATGAAGGAGAGCTCCTTCGAGGCAGAACAGGCTACCACTGTCTTCTTATCAGACAAACCCTTCGACAGACCCTCCCAAGGCACAAATCACTGCGTGTGTGCCATCTTTCTAAATGAAATGTTGCTACAATAACAGATCTCAAGTGTCCCCGGAAGGCACGCTGTTCGATATTTATAATCACTTCATAAACACATGAGGAATGGCACCGTACAGCCCTACATAATCTATGTGCAATGATCCTTGGTGACAAAGTGTAAGTGACCAAATCCCTTTCCAGCTCTAATGATACTTTGCTCTAGTAAGCCCGTGATATATCTCATATGGCAAAAAATAAAGCACTCATGCATAAAATTAATACAGTAAGCGCCGAAGTCATAAAGCTTTCAGTCTGTGATGTATTAGATGGGAAAATGACTAACCTGTAATTCAAGTTCTCCCAGTGCCTTATTCCCGATAGGTTGTAGGGTCACCTAGTCATTGCATGATCAAACTGGGCCATTTCAGAAGCATATGAATTATTAACCAACGAGTTAGGAAGCCCATTAGGGTCACGTGCATAAAAAGCCCTGTGAGGACACAGGTAACAGCTTTTCCTCATAGAGGTCAGATGTTTCTGTTCTTTCCAAACTTGCATGAGAAAACTTCCAGCAAATCACCTCCAACCATTTTGCTCCCCTCACTCCTTCTAGAAGGGCTCATGATGCAACCAAAGGGCTAAGTCTACTTGCTGAGGTAGCTGGGGCATCCTTCTAGGCGAGTTTCCCTGCTATTTAATAGCAGAAATACAATTCCCATGCAGGCCTCCAGTATAATTGGGAATAATTTGCTAGAAATCCACAAAAACCTGATGGCAATGTTCACAGGCGGTCTATGCCACCCACTGCTTCCAGAAACATCACCTTGTTTTTCATTCCTGTGATCCTCCAGCACATCTCACACACACAGTGTGGCAGATGACTGGCTGCTGGTTGTCTCTGAGGAGCTGGACCATGCCCAGGCTTGTGTGCTGTTGTAGACTTGCTCCTCACACGTTGTGTAGCCCTCCAGGAGCTCTCACAGTGCCCTGATCTTCTGTACCAATGTAAGCCAGTGTCAGGGAAAATTTCTCCAGCTACTTGGGATAAGTGAGGAACCATCCAGCAAGTGAGAGCAGGCGTGGTGAAGCAACCAGCAGTGTCATGAGCCTGCAGCATGGGTGAGGGCTGTGAAATAGCATTGCCGTTCCAAAGCCTGTTCCACACAGCACCTTGCTGGGGTCCAGAGGAGAACAGGACATACAGCTGCAAACACAAAAACCCTTCATAAAGAGCTGCTCTGTAGCATCAAACACTAAAATCATCTCTCTGCACGTGTGTTGCAAACCACTTCATCGCTGATTGTAGCAACCCGCGGATCAGAATTCCAACCCAAAGACTATTTTTCAAGGTCCTTCTATAAGAAAATGCAGCCACTGCTTGCTCCAACGGTGGGTGCCGCAGGGATCACATGCAAGAACATACTGTAGAGTCCATCGATCTGCAACCCAGCCCTTGTTTCAACCAGAAAAATAATTACCCTTCGCATGTGAAATGATCACAGTGCTTAAAAAAAACCCCCTCAAACTCCAGCTCCTCAATCAGGAACGCTGCCAAGCTATCGAATCAATAGGTTGTTAGGTACTTGAAGTATGGGAATATGTGAAAGCTATCAAATGATTTCTTTGTTAATAAACTGCTACAGTAATTACCATTAAAATAGAAATAGAAGGATACGGATCAGAAATGGAAAGCTGTGAATGGTTTCTCATTAAGTGAAATTAAAGAGCATAGGACTTTTTTCTTTTCTTTTGGCCTTGATTCTGCAACGTTTAGAACTTACATGCCCAGAGCTGCTCATGCACTTAGCTTTGTGTACCCCCATATCACCTAAATATCTTCAGGTCTCTGAGCTTCCAGCAGAGGAAAGCTTACCTGGCGAACAGTCAAAGTCAGGGCCACAGGGATGTTGCACTTTGCAGAAGTGAGCCCCATACATGGCAGAAGACCATCCTACAGCAGCTCAGCCTGCAATGGTCATAGAATTGTTTTGGTTGGAGAAGACCTCTAAGATCACTGAGTCCAGCAATTAACCCAGCACTGCCAGGTCACCACTAAACCATGTCCCTCAGCACCACAGCTACATGGGTTTTAAACCCCTCCAGGGATGGGGACTCCAGCACTGCCCAGGGCAGCCTCATCCAGGGCTTGACAACCCTTTCAGGGAAGAAATTGTTCCTCATGTCCAACCTAAACCTCCCCTGGTGCAACTTGAGGCTGTTTCCTCTTGTCCTATCACTCATTCCTTGGGAGAATGACCGACCCCCCCACCTTGCTACAACCTCCTTTCAGAGAGTTGTCAAGAGCAAGAAGGTCTCCCCTGAGCCTCCTTTTCTCCAGGCTAAACAACCCCAGGTCCCTTAGCTGCTCCTCACAAGACACATGCTCTAGACCCCTCACCAGTTTCGTTGCCCTTCTCTGAACATGCTCCAGCCCCTCAATGTCCTTCTTGGAGTGAGGGGCCCAAAACTGAACCTAGTATTCGAGATGCAGCCTCCCCAGTGCTGAGTCCAGGGGGACAATTCCTGCCCTAGTCCTGCTGGGCACACTAGTGCTGATCCAAGCCAGGATGCTGGTGGTCCTCTTGGTCACCTGGGCACATGCTGCCTCAGCTTCAGCCAGCTGTCATCCAACACTCCTATGTCCTTTTCTGCTGGGTAGTTTACAGCCACTTTTCCCCAAGCCTGGAGCATTGCAGGGGGTTGTTGTGATCCAGGTGAAGGACCTGGCACTTGGTCTTGCTGAACCTCATCCCATTGGCCTTGGCACACTGATCCAGCCTGTCCAGATCTCTCTGTAGAGCCTCCCTGTGCTCAAGCAGATCAACACACCTTGGTTTTATCTGCAAATTTACTGAGGGTGCTCTCAATCCACTCATCCAGATAATTGATAAAGACGTTAAACAGAACTGGTCATCACAGAGGTGTCCACACTGGGGCTCAAATAAGACCAATGCAGATGTTCTCCACGAGCCACAGGTTTTAGTGCCACACATGAATCCTCAGTCAGAAGAGCAATGTCATCCCGGCAGAGAACAGCAGCGAGATGCAGAAGTCAGGCGCTGCTGGCTACAGAGCAATGAGTTAGCCCTGCCTCTTCTTGCCCCTATCATGTCTGCTCTGCTGCCCAGCCCCCCAGCTCTGCCAGGACTGAAAAGCAGGACACCATGGAGCATGGAGAACCAGGTTAGATGTGTGAAGGACCTTGGGGAAGATGGAGACCTGCAGGTTGAGTCCTGGTGTGGGGTGGGCAAGAGAGCATGGGAAGACTGAGGGCAATGGGGCAGCTCTCTGTCAGGGTCTTGGCTCCAAGAGTGAGGAGGTTCAGCCTGTGCTGACACACTGCTAAACACAAAGACAGCCAGCATGAGAGTATCACAACTCAAAGTCTCAACTTTCAAAGGTTTGTGCTGCTAAAACATAAGGCTTCTGTTAAAGAACATGCCAAGTTCTGCAAATCATAAATACGTCAGGAAGCAAAACAAATAGCCAGCCCTCCCTACCCCTCCCACCTGCCGCTTGTGGTCATCAGAGTCATCGATTTTTTCAGCGAAAAACCTTGACCTTGTCTAAAGTGCAGGTGAGAGAACACAACGAGATACATGTAGGGTTCAGCTTTGCTCCGGTCAGCAGGACAGAAATTGTCAAGCTGGCTGTGTTGGGAGGAGGGAGAAAGTGGTTTGCTGCAGGTTGAGGAATAGTCTAGCTCTTAAAGCGAGCTCAGCTGTCTACACAACAGCCTGGACTACCCCAGCATCGCTCCTCCTCAGCTTGCCTATAGTTGAGAGAGCTCATGAGTGAAAGCACAGCTTCCTTCGTGATGTAGGAGATGCAGAGCAAGTAATCCACTTGATGAAAAGAGCGTGTCTCAAAAAACACAATTCTTTTTCTGAGGAAAAGAAAGGTTGTGGAGACTGGAAAACACCTGAAAGGTAACATTCAGCACCTGCAAATCCCACTTTACCCACAGTGCTTAAGATAGGACACTATTAATAGCTCCACAGCTTTGCACATACAGAATTTCGAGTGCTTCCAGACCCTTTCCATCCCTAATGTATTTACTGAAATTGGTTGTCTTCTACTAGCACATAAAGAAGGGGGGAGAAAAGGAATAATGGCTGTACATTAACCTTTTGGTACTAGATTTCCCGATACTAGCTACTAATGCAAAATCCATTAGAAGGAAATGTCTGGGAACCATGGTGTGTCAATGCTATAATGCAGTGAATAAGACTGTAGAAACCTGAAGTGGGCATGGCAGGGACAGAGAAGCATGCAAAGGTGGTTGCAAGTGCAGGGTGATTAAAGAGAGCTCTCTGATTTGCTTTGGGCAGAGAAACCCTGCAAGAAAGGGTCTGGAGAGGTGAAGCTTTGGAAACTGAGCTTTGAGGCTGCCCGTTTTGCAGGAGAGTTTTGCTGCTCACCCCAAGGGCAGAGCTTTGCAGCACCTCCATAAATCTCTTCTTTTGCCACACTGATGCTTTGTCTGGCATCTTTCTCTGCCTTTGCTCGCTGCCTATGCAAGCATCGCCCAGCATGCTGGTGGAGGCTGTGGTAAGGGAAATGAAACAGCTTTGCTTGCTCCATGGGTGCCTGGCTGATGGGCTGATAGGCAGGGCACCACCACTGCATATGGACATGAGCTCTTCCCCAAGTCCTCATGCTGGCCTGTGCAGCACCAACACAATCGTTATCCTCTGGGTACCTGAGCACCTGCCTGTCACGGGAAAATTAACCCTGCATCACTTGCAGAAACATCGCAAGAAGGTGTTCTTCCTAGTGAAACATGGGCATCACCCTTGAAATAGATGCCCAGAGAAATCAACTGTTCAGTCCTCCAAGCAGGTGCAAAATGACCTTTTTCTGAGAACATCATTTTGAAGATGAAAGAAATACCAGGAGCAGCCTGGCACTGTGTAAAGAAGGAACAGAAGAGATGAGGGTGACCATGGCACTGAAAACGCAAAACAACCTCAAATGCCTTCATTTGAGGATTTCTTTGCTTGCTGGATGCTCTGCTTTGAAATTGCTACATTTAAGTGCTTTTCTTTCGGGGGTGTGAAGAGAAAGGGGAAAGAATGAGACCTGGAGAAGGGAATATTATCATCTAATACGCAAAGACAGTTTCAACAGTTACCTTAATGTGCACTAATGAGGTGTGGGAATACGCAACACATCCCAAGGGCTGGTTATAGCCTCTCTCCTTGCTGCACTCAGGCGTGGTTCACCACCGTGATCAAATATTATAGCATGTACAAAGATTTATCACCTGTAAGGCACAGAAGAAAATTGTGATTTAGTTTCCTTGGCAGTCAGAGCTAACAGCCATCTTCCTAAAACAGAAGAAGTCGTGGTCCGGTTTCATTGACCATCTGGGCCCATCCTGAAGCTGTCAGCATCAATCTAGGACTCCCTGTGGCTGCCAGGACAGGAGCTTGGACCTGCCAAAAACTGTCTCTGGGTGCTGGAGCTCCCAGTACTTCCCTCACCTCATAGTTCCCCACAAAACCTCTTCAGGTTTCTGGTTGTTGTCTCTGTCCTTTCCTCCAGGGAACTGTGAAGTCCTCAAAGGACGACGTGTAAGTAGGACTGAGCAGACACCACCCCTCCAAGGCAGCTTGCACCTTCGATGGGATCAGTGGCACCCACAGGTGCTCAAAAGCAAGGGAAGATGTATGGCTATCTTCGAACCTGGTCCCTACTGATAGCTGACTACAGCTGAGCTCACCATACCTGTCCTTTTTGCACCCAGATACTCATAGGACCTACCTCCTTCCATGCATGTGAAGAAGGCTTCATGCTGAAATGCATGGGCCTGTGTAAGGAAGAAATAAAATCCAGGTTATGGGATTTTCCTTGGATTTGACAAATACAGATGGAATGCCACAAGAAAAGTCAAATCCCAGCCCCTTTTCTGCCCCTACTTTCTCTGCCAATTGGTGAGACCATCGTCAGCATCTGCAGAGACTGGTAAAAGCTCATCTTGCTGGTGGGATCAGTTGCATCCTACGCTAGCCCAGGTAGGCTACATGCCCAAGCATCCACCCAGCTCCTTGGACAGGTCTGGTGTCCTGTGGTGGGTGGGAGAGCAAGTCTGTAGCTCACAAGACTGGAGGGACACCTCACTTCTAAGCCACAGATGTATGCTGCTGCAAAGGCCACAGGAACTCCAAATTTGATGTCAGCAGTTTCTCCATCTCTCATTATTGAGTCAAGGTCGATTTTATCAAGCATTTTTTCTAAAACCAGAAGCCAATAGTCCATGGAAACTCTTGAAAAAGTCCACAAAACCGCATCACTGGAAAGAAACAAATGCTTATTCCAGTCTGTTCCTGGGTGTTGCTACCACACCTTGTTCAACAGGTACACAGCAAGCAAAGAACCAGAGACCAGAAAAACTGTACTGTGAGTGGATTGAGCTGGGGAGAACATCTGCCTCCAATTTTTCAGTTAAACAAAGCTGTGGCTCTTAATTTAATAAAAACCTTCTGCCTACAACCACAGATAAAATCGTTCAAGCTTGGCTGAGTTTAAAACCAGAACCTGGCACCTCTTCAGTAGCACATTAGAGAGCTGAGGGTAGAAAATTTTCCCATTTTGACACCCGCAGCTGCTGGGACTCAACTGCTGAGAGCAGGGATGAAGCATCGCATTGGGCCCAGGCTCCAGAAGCAAAGCCCATGGAGGTCATGGGCCGTATTTACGTGCATAGCAATATTGTCACTGTGTGGGCTTTAAAAATTAAGCATTCCACTAAGAGCTGCTGCTTTGAATTCAGGTTACATCAGGGATGCAGGTGACCCCGACTTTATGCAGTCAACCTGAGGGCACGTGAAAGAGTCTAACCCCATACTGTCATCTGCTGCTCTCCTAAAACAAGCCTGGGGGACACAGCTGGGCAGAGCATATGGGCGCTTCATTGCTGCACAGCATACGATAAACACAGGGGAAGAACAAGATTCAGCACTGCGGATTTATTGAATTAAACATTATTGTGGCTAATGCAATCAATACAGCATTGATTGCATTATCCATATTAATATTTAATTCAATTAAAAGGCCTCTTCTTTTTTTTTTTGTAATATTCCTTTAGATCTTTCATGCTGCAGGAAAAAAAGTTAAATGTTGCTAGAGAACCATGAATTCCAGCTGGAGCTGAACTAAACGGGTACTGCACCAGTACGGGTGAGGGGCTGACCTGCTGGAAAGCAGCTCTAAGAAGAAGGACCTGAGAGTCCTGGTGGACAACAAGCAACATGCCCTTGTGGCAAAGAAGGCCAATGGTCTACAGGGGTACATTAAGAAGAGTGTGGCTAGCAGGTTGAGGGAGGTTCTCCTCCCCCTCTACTCTGCCCTGGTGAGGCCACATCTGGAGTGTTGTGTCCAGTTCTGGGCTCCCCAGTTCAAGNNTTGTGTCCAGTTCTGGGCTCCCCAGCTCGAGGTAGAGAGTTGAGCGGAGGCTATGAAGATGCTGAGAGGACCGGAGCATCTCTGAGAGCCCTGGGGCTGTTTAGCTTGAAGAAGACTGAGAGGGGATCTGATCAATATCAATATCAATAGGCTCCATGGGGGTCAAGAGGATGGGGTCAGACTCTTTTCAGTGGTGCCCAGCAACAGGCACAAACTGGAATCCAGAAGGTTCTATGTGAACAGGAGGAGAAAACTTCTTTCCTGTGAGGGTGGCAGAGCCTGGCCCAGGCTGCCCAGAGAGGTTGTGGCGTCTCCTTCTCTGCAGAGATTCCAAACCCCCTGGATGTGATCCTGGGCACCCTGCTTTAGCGGGGAGGTTGGATGAGATGATCCCCAGAGGTCCCTTCCAACCCCTACCAGTCTGTGATTCTGTGAAGCTGATCTGGGTTTCCCTTGCCACCAGCTGTTCAGAGCTGACCTTTCCATCAGAGCAGGGCTAAACCATGTCCCTGGTCAGGCTGCCAATAGTCACCCAGCACAAACCCTGTAGAAGGTCTGGGACCCCTTCAGGGGAACACAGAGTGCATGAGTGTTTGTGACAATCAGAAATCCTCACTGTGGAGGCCCTCGTATTGCAACTGAGCCCCAGCTGATTGCTGCCAGAACAGGTATTCTCAGACTCTTCTGAGAATGAGCAGTTTGCTAAACTAGCAGAAAACTAACCCAGCCCCACACTAGCTGGAGAAACACAGAAATTTTTAGCAGCTCAGCAAGGCAGCCAGCTTGGCTGTTGCTTCCCATGCCATTTTTTACCATGTCCTTAGACACACCATGGGACTGGGGTTAGTTCAGCTCATGGGCTTATGAAGATAAGCGCTGCTCGTTCTTGTGCAACCCTCGTCATAGGGCAGCACTGCTCTTCAGCCTGCTCACTGTAACCAAACAGCCCCAAAGTAAACCCAGACCTGAGAAAGGGCTGCTGTGCCCATCAGGGATGACACCTCTCTGCTTCTTAAACACACCTGGGCTTCGAGAGCAGAAGCCGTAAGGCAGCTAATCACAGCACTGCTTGGTTGACTTCTCCAACATTGACCAGAGCGAGACATCACGAGCCTTGCTGCATAACAAAACCACAGTACCAGCCATCCCGTTGCCCGTCACCACCTCAGCATCTCCACTTGGTGACAACAATGTCTCAAATATACAGCGGGAGCTGATGGTTCTTTGCTAGTTCATCAGCCCAGCCCACCTGCCAGGAGGTAAACTGAAGCACTGAAAATGCATCTTCTCTGTAGGAAAAGAAAAAAAAAGAAGAAAGGTGGGAACCTTCCTCCCCTTCCCCCATCTGGTTATACACAAAATGTTCTTCTGCTTTTAAGGGCAATTTAACACGAGTTAAACTACCGTTAATTTAAATCAAACAAGTCTGAAAAGATAGAACATGCTGCACTGCTATTAAAAACAGCTGAATCTTCATTTGTTCCATCCGAGACACTGCTGCCCATTTCCCAGCCAATACTATCTGGCCGTCCAAAGACCTCCTTCTGTAGTTTTTAAGCTGATATTTAAGCCTACTTTGTTGGCTTTTGCAACACAGTGCAGTTGGTATCAAAGATTCAAACCTTTCCATCAAACTGTGTTTTCTTGCAAAGTATGGGAGAAAGCCAGAAAAAGGACATGGGGCCAAACTGATTAATATCAATTGACATCAAATTCATCCCATTTCCAAACCCAGGTGATCCTCCAGCAGCGAAGTATGAAATAGCTAAAGGAGGAAAAGAGAAAAGCTTTGCTCTACTGTGTTTCATAGACTTGTCCTCAACAGATCTCAACAGTCTGCTCTCCAGACTTTGCTGGCAGTTCAGCCCATCCACAAGCCAGACCAGAACAGACGTTCCTGCCCAGCAGCTCTACTGGCACTGCAGCACTGGCAGGTACAATCTGATTTTTCCCCTTCCCTCTGCCAGCCTGGCAGCCTCATCCAACCTCACCTGGAAAGTTTCCAGGGATGGGCCATCAATCACCTCTCTGGGCAACATGGGCCAGTATCTTACCACCCTCAGGGTAAAAAATGTCTTCCTTCTCTCTAGTCTAAATCTCCCTCTTTTAGTTTAAAACCATCACCCCTTGTCCTGTCACAGCAGGCCCTGCTCAAAAGTCTGTCCCCATCTTTCTGACAGGCCCCTTTAAGTACTGGAAGGCCACAAGAAGGTCTCCCAGAGCCTTCTCTTCTCCAGGCTGAACAACCCCAACTGTCCCAGCTGGTCCTCCCAGCAGAGGGGTTCCAGCCCTCGGATCATTGTTGTGGCCTCCTCTGGCCCCGCTCCACCAGGTCCATGTCTCTCCTGTGCTGAGGCCTCCAGAGCTGCCCCAGCACTGCAGGGGGGTCTCCCCAGAGCAGAGCAGAGGGGCAGAACCCCCTCCCTCGCCCTGCTGCCCACGCTGCTGGGGATGCAGCCCAGGATGCGATTGGCTTCTGGGCTGCAAGTGCACATTGCCAGCTCATGTCCAGATTTTCACCCTCCAGTACCCCCAAAATACAAGATTAATAAAAACATCTATAATCTAGAACACAACATCCAAGACTTCAGACCTTCCCAAACACCCCAGTCATGAATGCACATTAAGTACGTGCACCTGGGCAGAAAAGCGAAGGTTCTTTAATAATAACTTTTACCAAATTTTCTTTGATGGACTCATCCACTCCCTGCTTCTGACTATGCCGCAACAGCGCGCGCCCCGAACGGGCCGTGGCTGTCAGTGCCACACGTCTACTCACACTGCTTCAAACACCTATTTTGAGCCTGCCTCCTGCCAGCTTCTTCTCACGTACCCGTGGTTTGGGGCTAGAAGAGACAGCGAGAAATGATCCCCACGCACCCGTTACCACACGCCTCACGATTTTATAAACTTGCTTCCATGAGCCAAAAATCCATCCAAAGGATTAAGGGACTTGATGTATCCTTACTACAAGACTTTAGTGAAGACATGTTTTATCAAGTGCTATCCCCCTGCTTTTAATGATTAGCAAGAGTGGATTAAGCAGGGTCTGCATCCTCGACCTCTACAATTTGTGTACTTACTCACCGCTTCAATAGTATTTGATGTCTGCTGCAATTCTGGCATCAAAGTCATCATCAAATGGCATCAACTTACCTCAGTCCCACAAGGCTTTGCAAGTGCACAAGTCTACAGAAGTTGACACTCAAACTCTGAATTCCTGAAGAGAACTGAAGGAGACAGGCCAGCGTTAATATTGGGTACACTTTAATGAGAAGGGTACAGACCATGCCTCAGTATGATACTAAGGGACTCTTAACAAGATTTGATAGTAAATCTGCTTGAAAACAACTTGACCTGCCCACATGGCCAAGGCCACCAGCATCCTGGCTTGTGTTGGCACTAGCGTGGCCAGCAGGGCTAGGGCAGGGGTTGACCATCTGGACTTGGCACTAGGGAGGCTGCATCTCAAATCCTGGGTCCAGTTTTGGGCCCCTCACTCCAAGGACACTGAGGGGCTGGAGGGGGTCCAAGGAAGGGCAATGAAGCTTGTGAAGGGTCTAGAGTACAGGTCTTGTGAGGAGCAACTGAGGGACCTGAGGTTCTTGAGCACGGAGAAAAGGAGGCTCGGGGGAGACCTTACCACCTTATTGCAATCCCCAGAAAGCCTGTTGTAGTGACGTGGGGGTTGATCTCTTCTCCCCAGGAACAAGAGATAGGACAAGAGGAAACGGCCTCAAGGTGCACCAGGGGAGGTTTAGGTTGGGCATTAGGAACAATTTCTTCATGGAAAGGGTCGTCAAGGCCGGGCCCAGGCTGCCCAGGGCAGTGGAGGAGTCCCCATCCCTGGAGGGCTTTAAAAAAGTGTGATTAAAAAAAACCCAAACAAGAAACAAACAAAAAATTGATGGCAATTTTCTAACAGAGTTTCTTTTTGGTTGCCAAGTAACAATGACTCTTACAATCTGTGCATCTACTGCCTCTACTTCAGGACATAGAACAGGATTACTGGTGGGCCAAATTTCTCTCTGGTACAGAGCAGAAAGGCTGCAGAGAGTCACTGCTACTTTTGCAAGGAATGCTGCATTGGGTGTATTGATGTGATACGAAATGCCACGTTAAAATGTGCTACAACTGTTAAAATAAATGACCAACTCCACACCCCAGTGACTCAGAACCTTATTTGCTGCCAGTGTTTATCTGCACAAAAGCCCAAACCACATTCATCCCATGGGTTGTTTCGTTTATTAACCTCACACAGACACGCAAGTACTTGAGAAGTACACTTAGGGAAGAGCAATGACTCAGTCTAGTGTGTGAGATGAAGATACTCCAGCTACTGAAGTCTGGAAGATGCTATCACAAACTCTACCTGTTGTGCCTGAACTGTAGGGCTCAAAGAGTTCTACAGAGCACGCTTACAACTGGCACAGGACCTCCACTGGCCATGGCTACAGAAGACAACTCCCTTGCACTTAAGCACTGCTCTTGCAGATGGATATTCTATCTTCACACCTCTGTGTCAAGTTCACAGGAAGTCCTTACATCTCCTTCCCTGTTGACATACGTAATGGACCATGTACTTATTCTGCAGCTAAGCTCATGTAATAAGATACTCCAAACTTACTGGCACCAAAACTTTTATTATTACAGGCAATAAAAAAGCAAACACAAGAAGCTTTGTTTTATCCCACACCCACCATTCTCCCTGCGTTACGAGCCACCGTTTTAAATTATGAATTCACAAACTGAGGCTACACAAAAAGATGCGAGACGTTACATGAGGGCACAGAGGAAGTAAGATTCTGACAATAACTTATGATCAATGATAAATATTTTAAGAAATATGAAGGAATCAAATATTGCTCCAATGCAGCCAGCAAAGTTTAAGTGTAATTGTGCAAAGTGAAGCGTGATTATTTTATTATGATCATTAAATTTTTTTCATTACCATGATAGCAACCATCTGTACTTGCAGGAATTATTTTAATAATAAGGAACTTGACGCCTAGAAACCTTCAGAAAATAGAACTGAATTCAAGTTACAGATTTAGAAGCATGAAAAAGGACATAGGTGAATAAAGCATGGCTCTTGCTAAAAAAACAAGAGGAATTTTAGACCAAGATTTTTAAAGATAGGTTCAAAATTGTCTCCTTTCAAATGAATTCGGGCCATTAGCTCTACTCTAATTTCTACAAGGCTTATTCCATGCCAAGAAATTTCTTGCAAAATTCAGTTGTAAGAAGTTACAAGGAACATCAGGTGTCATGACAGAAGAGACGTTCATGCAGGCAAATGTCTATGTTCAAATGCAGTCTTGTCTTTTTTTTTTTTTTTTCTTTTTTAACAAATTCTGGCCTGGCTGGGAATTTTAGACACATACAGCAGATCGCTGTCAATGGATATTAAAGGGAAAAACAACAGGGTCATGCTCTATCCCCTAGGAAGTGCTGGTTTCCATCAAGAATGCCAAGTTCTCATTTTGCAAAACCTCAAGTTACAAAAGGTCAGCAATGATTACAGTTAAATGCAAAACCAAAGCTTGCTAAATAACGCCAGGCAGGCTTTTCAATGCGCTGTATTTATCTCTCTCCTCCATTGAAAGTTCACTTATTCCAGCTTACCGGTGATCTTAGCAACTCATTTAAATGGCCAATGCTCTCCTGCGCTCCTAGGCGTAAAACATAAATCATGGCTTCAGATCAGTGTCTACCAGAGTGTTCCACCTGCTCAAGATTCACCACGTCTTAAAACCGTGCTCACGAGACGCTGCTACTCATTGTACAGGCAGGAGCTGAAATGCCATCGCACAGTCGATGAGCCAGCTGGAGGGGGCCATCCAGACTTTGCCCTGGCGGATTTTCTCTGGCTTGAATTTAGACGACACATCGTAGATGACATACTGAGTGCAAAATCTCTGGTCAGAGGCAGATTCTGCATGGTAAGCCACCGTGTTGATGGTCTGCGTCACATCACTGTCTGGTTTTGGCTGCCTAACCAGAATTTGTCCTCCTCCTGCTTTGACCAGCTCCACAAGATCACTCTTCTGGTGGCGCTTGAAAGATCCCAGAAAATAGAAGTAGCATCCATCAAACAGCTTTGGCAGCTAAGTGGAAGGAAAAAAAGAAAATGTATAAAAACAGGACTTCACAACTGAGCACACAGGAAAAAAGTGGAAAGGATCAGTGCCTACAAAAACCCCCCCCAACTTAAATAACCAACGTTGGAAGCTAGAACAGTAACTTAACATGTAAGGTCCTCAGTTTAAGCATGCAATTGAGAAAAGGTTGTTTATGCGGTAAATTCTTGCTTATGTTTAAATATTTTCCAGCACAACAGGGTTTAACTGTGAGCTACGAATATTTACAGCTACTGTTAGAATACATTTAATGAACTTCTCCAGTGTAATCCCAAAAGTAACCTGAAATTAACCCAGTTAAATATAGAAGCAGCTGTATACGGAAACAAGAAGTAATAAATACATTTTTCTTTTAGCTCTCAGATAATTTCAACTAGGGTCTAAAGCTGAGCAGAGAAGGCCAAAGCTGAGCAGAGAAGGCCTGTCCCATACAACTTCTTCCACGGGTGTCATACAGCATTCCCTCTGACAAGGTTATGGCAACGTCCCCACTATCAGAGGAAAATGACAGCTTTATGGGTGCGTGTCGCTCTTCCCATCACCTTGCGCATAATCAAATTTCTGTACAAGACCACATTAAAATTTTACACCTGCTGCATGTGTGGCAAAGGGCAAAACTGCATGAACCAAAGGTCACGAAGATAATGTCTCCAGCAATAAAACCCACCAGCTGTTCTCGGTTGAGCCGGCCTCTTTGTGGGCCGCCTTGGATTTCGTACTTCTCTTCCTGCTCTCGTACTGTGGTTTTTAGGCAGGCTCGTACCCCTACCAAAAAATGCAACAAGGAAGGCTAAGATTAGAGATCTCATATTTTAACAGAGGCTTACACGTCATTTTAGAGACTAAAGAGTTGATCTAAAAGAAAAGGATTACCCACAACGCAAAACATGGCACCAAAGCTTGTGCGCTTTAGCAATTTGCTTTGAAACTTGAAAAAAATTTACAACCGTGGTTGAAGATGCAAGCTAGATGGAGAGGAGAAGAAGTATCACATTAAAATCAGCGCTGTAAACAGTAGGAATTATCAGGTTTTCCTCTTATGCACTAAAGGTCAACCACTTAATGTCAAATGTCAAATTGCTGATCGTTTGGAAGCTTCAAGCCAGCATGTAGAACCAACTCCGCAGTCATGAAATGGAAGCAATTACCTGATAAAGAGCAATTACAAAGCAAGCACAAAGCTGTTTCCGAACAGCTATGGCCTCACATAACAAATCAGATGGGATTTCAAGGTCTCCAAGATCAGCACAAACTGGAGATTTATGCTAGGGTTTAACAGTGACATTCATTTTTGTTACCACTGCCGCATAATGAGATTGTCTTTGAGAGTCAACACGTTTTTACCTTGTTTTAAGGCTAGTTATTTTTTCCAATACCGAATGCGCTGATGCTAATGTATCACTAACATCAGTTAAATGTCCTACCTGACCTCACTGTGGAAAGAGAAATTGCTGTGGTCACCGGTTCAAGGGGGGAAACATTTTGCCTGCACGTACATCGCGGTCATTAATAAAAATTACCCAAGAAAAAGTTTGTGAAAACTGTTCCCTGAGGATTTACAATGTTGCCAGGGTTTTAACTTTTAAAGTAGCACCTGACCCCTTGCACACCGTTTCTTACTCAGGCAAGTAGGAAACCCATAGTATCTAAAAAAATACAAACTGAACAACATCGGAAGTAAAACGGGGGGAGTTTTGACCCTAAAAAGGAAGAAAGCCCAGGACTATGAAAAGAAATATCATTGACAGAGATACTTGAATACCACGGCAGCCAATAGATAGGAATATCTAGTCTAGAGAGATCTTGAAAGCCAACTGTTAGCAGTTCACCACCAGCTCATACGAACTCACAAAGTGCAGTGGGAATTCAGATTTGAGCTACCAGAAGTCCTCCAATGTACTGGTATCAAAAAAGATAAACCTACACAGAAAACCACAGCTGGCTGAGTACCATGACCAACTGTATCTCCCGCCATCTACTGCCATTTTTAACAACAATGACTATTAATAACTGATTTTCAAAGCACTCAGAAATCTAAAATAAAAATCATTTCAAGTTCTAAAAGTTTTATCATCACAACTCAACAAGACTTCCTGTGTCAGTTTGCCTCTAACTTAATGGCTACTCTTTCCTTCCAAAAAAATTGATGTTAACGAGCGCTGCTTACAATAAAGGAAAAACCATCTCATCTCAAGAACAGAACTGTCCATTCATTAAGAGCGTGTTTTCTTTCAATCCACCATAAAAGCTCAATTTCAAGGACTTTCACTACAGAGCTGAGGGCTTTATACAATGAGTACATCACAAATGGAGCATCCAGTGCCAGCATTGGTAAATGGAGCAAATGTGACATGAAAAGAATAAAAGGTTGACTGAATGCAAAAGACTACAATGTCTTTTCATACTGCTAGATACCTGAAAAAAAAAGAAAATTAAGTCATAAAAGTGACTAACGTTAGCGGAATGTGTTAGAAAATGCAAAATAAGTGATGTCTATTTTGTGTGCGTCTGTCCACTGCACACTGCCAAGTCCTCCAAGGAATCTGCACGCCTCAAAGTCCCTTGTCACACTTAACAACAATCCTCCCAGACAGCAAGAGAGACTCATCTACGTGAGTCCTGTTTTCACGGTATCCATAAGAACCACAAGATAGACATTTGTTTCCTCGAAAAACTGCAAATATACCACATGTCTCGCCCATGTCTGCGTGACCAGCATCCTCATTAATTTTTACTTTTCTTAACCAGCTAGAATTGGAAGAGCTCTGTGCCACAAAACCTACAAATTCCAGATAGGATAAAAAGCCATTAATGTAAGTTTTTGGTACCTTGGTGTTTTCCTGTAACACAAATATGTGAAAAGGCAGCACTGTTGGGCCAATGCACACAACCTCTCATGGAGCAGACACCATGTGTTTTCTTTGGTGATGGAAAAATAATACATGTCAAATTTCTGAATGTATTTTTTGTGTGAAATGTAGAAGCTGAAATGCTCTGACTCATGGGTCTTGTCGTATTTGATAGATAAGAACAAATTACCAGCAGGTCAAGGGAGGTTTTCCAGCTCCTCTACTCTGCCCTAGTGAGGCTATGTCTGGAGTACTGTGTCCAGTTCTGGGCTCCTCAGTTCAAGAGAGACAAAGAGCTACTGGAGAGAGTCCAGTGGAGGCTACAAAGATGCTGAGGGGACTGGAACATCTCTGTGATGAGGGCAGGTGGGGGCAAGAGGATGAGGCCAGACTTTTCAGTGGTGTCCAGTGACAGAATAAGGGGCAACAGGCACAAACTGGAACCCAGGAGGTTCCACCTGAACAGGAGGAAAAACTTCTTTGCTGTGAGGGTGGCAGAGCCTGGCCCAGGCTGCCCTGAGAGGTTGTGGAGTCTCCTTCTCTGGAGAGATTCCAAATTGGCCTGGAGATGATTCTGGACAACCTGCTCTGGGTGACCCTCCTTTAGCAGAGGGATTAGACAAGATGATCTTCAGAGGTCCCTTCCAACCCAAAACATTCTGTGATTGTGAAATGCTTTTTGGAACCAACACGCTCAAGGACATTTCTTACCTAACACTTTGTCTATGTGCAGGTAGCAACAGAGGAAAGAAAGTCATTGGAATCCTCAGGCTCAGAAGAGGTGGTGCTTCAGGCTTTAACATACTCAGCAGCAATCTTACAACAGCACAAGTAATCCGTAGCAAGAGTATCACATGGAGAGGGAGAGGGCAACACAGACAAGGTAATGACAAAAGAGCCTTAGGCAAGAGGAAATGAGGCAAACAGCGTGTCATGTGTCATCACACTCATGGTCTAGCTATGTATTCAGAAAACCGGTGCAGTTAGTAACCGATGTTTGAGAAAGGTGCTTTCAACCCTAAGATGAACAGTCAAGGAATATCTATCCACAGAGGAAGGCTTTCTAACTAGAAGGAAGCTAAAACAATTCAAGTGATAGAGAATTCAAGTGATAGAGACCAGTACATCCCTTAACTGCAGGCTTTATTCAGACCTATTTCTTCTCGAGATGTTATTTCTCTTCAGCAACTCCTGCATACTAGAGAGAGATTTTGTATTAAAGAATTAAAGGATTCACATACCATAATGGAAAAAAAAAAATCAGGGAGGAAAAAAGGGAAATATCCCCCTGCTCTCATATTTGAGATAAAATGACAGAGGGCTCAAGCTGTGTTTCTCCCTAATTCATTATGCATTTGTCTAAACAAAAAGTTTCTTATTTGCCTGTTCTCTTCCCCGCCTCCACACAAAACTTGAAGTCCAGTCACTTGCTTCTAGATCACTAACTCAGCATTATCGGTTTCTCAGATGCTGTGACTCCAGCTGAATAAAAGAGTCTAAGTGAGGTTCTCAAAGACAGCATCATCACCTTTGGCTGTGTTACGGTGTCATTTAGGTGCACCAGGCATGTACAAGTTTTATCTTCCTTCTACAAGATGGTACAACCACTGCAAGATGCCCTTGTGCTAAAACCCCCTCAATTTCACACTTGGGAGCAGGGATATACACAGAAGATTAGAGCATACTGTAGGCCTGACTTTTTTTTCTTATAGCTAGAGATTTTATTTTGACAACTGAGGGCTAAGCTGAGTTCAGTCAGTAAAGCCCAGGTCTTTTTCTTGAGTAGCTATTATTAATTTTAAAGCTGCTAAGGTGTATAAGTGGCTGGATAACATGACAGTTACCTTTTAATAGGCTCTCCATCCGACTGAGTGTCATCCTGATTAATAGGACGTATAAAAGGAAATGAAATTCCACACTGTACTCAAAGGTGTATCGCTCCACTACTTTTACAGGGATCTTTCCAGAAGCTCTGCTGATCTTAGAGCACTCCTCTTTAAGTCAGAGGTATAGTGCCCTTTGACTTCAAACAAGAGCAGTGTTAAATTGATTCCCAGAACTCCTGAGATTACAGACTCTCATCTGTTTGGCACTGGATCGAAAAAGCCACCAGTGAGAACTTGATGCCAAGACAGTGGTCAAATTAATAGACTGAAAAAAAAAAAAAAAAGAATTGCTATTATTGTAATTAAAAAGTGATCAGGACACCATCAATACTTTGCCACCTCCTTTCTGAAAATGAAGTGGACATCTTAAGTACTTACGCAAAAAAAAAAAATTCAGAACAGGACTGAATCTCAGAAGAACAAGGACATCCATAGAGAAGCTCTCTGAGCACAGAGGGGAAAGTAACTTTTGAGAGGGCACCTGTAATTTTAGGAGGGGGTACAGCTCAGGGTTATGTTGTTTCTCTTCCCACTTTTGCAATCTGTGCATCCTTTACAGGCAAGCCTGGCTACAAATCTGGTCTGTTCCGCTATAAAATAAGACCATTCAACTTACTCAGGATCCCAGCCAACCTTGATTTATTCCTTGATCCTAATGCCAATAAGAGCCGTGGACCTTCTAGGTTTCAGGCTGATCAAATTTATTCATTTAATATGTCCTCTTCCCTAAAGAGAAGAGGGTGATTATTGCAACTACGCTTTAATGGCCTTCTTGTTTAATCACAGTAGTTGGATCAATTACCCGCAAAAGGGTGAGACTTGTACGGAGGCAAGTGGCATTTTTCCATCTCACATGGACCAGAGCTGTTGCTGTTCTGCAATGCCCAGTTCAAGCGTGCAAGCGCTCATTAATAAAGCTTGCCTGACTGAAGACCATACTGGGGCAAGAGCGCATGTGCAGAGGGGTCATGCAAGGTTCTTCCCTAGAAATACAGAATATTGGAAGTTTAAATCCCTCTTAGATAGCTGATTCCATGCTTGCAATTTGTAGATATAAACAAGATCATTTGCACCAAATTCTAGGAAAAAAAAAACCAAACCCAAGCCTGCATTAAAGTCCCTAGAAAATATTGCAGGAAAAAGTTTTAGCTTAATACAAAGTTCAGCTTGACATCACCATATTTGGCAAGGTGAACACTGCTCGTTTGTTTTTCCCCTCATTAGCAAGGTCAAGTAAAGCATCGCTGCTTACCCTGATCCTTATTACCTCACTGAACAGCTGCCCCTACCTCCTCACCTTCCAGTATGTAAGGAGCAAGCAGGTTAAAAGGGTGCACACTCTAATGCTATCATTAATTGACCTTTGATACAACTGTAGCCACTAGTACGGGAAATAAAGAAACCATTATTTGCAAAATTTAAGATCAGAGTCTTGTAATCCTTATTCATGTAAGTCTTACTGGTTTCTAATGAAACCAACTGCATCAGCAAAAACAATTGAAACAGGTTGAAGCACAAAGAGAACCAGTTGCCAAGAACAGGTTGTAATCGCCCGCAGATACCCAGGGGCAGCTCTCAGTAACTCAATTAGCCTTACAGGAGTTTTGTTGGATTTGCATTAATAAAGCAAAGAACAGGGGTTAGTCTCAGAAATCTCTCAGAACAGACACAATAGCAACAAGGAAAATAGTACACATTCAAGATCTAGTAGAGATCGCAACTGAAACTTCTCAGCTCAATCTGCACTGAGTTCTAAGATTTACACACAGACTGAGTAAAGCTTGATGCGATTATTCCCCTCAAAAAGGAAAAAAAAAACTGGACTGAGACAAAGCCTATGGGGAATTTGGCATGGCTAGCTACAGTTTGCTACATTGCTGGTCTCTGTGACAGCACAGAAAATAGGGTTTTTTACTGTCTTATTACATGCTATGATGTAACTTCAGAATTACAGGTTTGCATGGAGTGAGGTAAAGATCTCACTTGGTCAAACAGGAACAGTCCATTTCTCCAACACATGGAAATGCACAAGATGCTGCGGAGAGTAAAATGAAGCTGAAGAATGGCAGTTAAGTTAATCCATCTGATATCTATTAAACATGATGGAGCAGATGCTTAGAAGTCCTTCAACATGACTTCCCAGAAGCTGGGAGAGTGTAATATGAAAATCACTGCTTCACTCTTCACTCAAACCCCCAAGCATCCCATCTTCTTTAAGAAGCCACTATTTGCCACAGCTGCTTTCCAGGCTGATCAAAGTGACCGGACACAACCATTCCTAAGGTGCAGAGGTCTAGTTAAATCCCAGCAGGACTGCTCATCCTCTACTTTTAAATGAATGAGGTAATATTTCCCATCCTTTTCCTTACAATGGGCTTCTGTAATGCATTGTTTTCTTCAAACCAGACACGAATTAGCGCAAAAGGACTCTCTAAATATGAAAAACATCTGGATAACACAGAACAGAAACAAGGTTTCCTGGTCCTCTAGACCTTATTTCAAACCAACCCACGTCCCAGCTCTGCAAAGGCAAACACCACATTTAAGACATTCACATCCCCATTTTCCCCTCTGCAAACCCCAGCAGCTTCACAGTCTAAATCTGTGCTGATTTTGAAGCAAAACTGTTTCCCTCTCCCTTTCCAGAAGGTGCAGGCACCGTGGGAGCGCAGGAGTTCAGACCCTGTTGATGTGAAGCGTCCCCTCAGCTGTTCACCCAGTACAACTTTAGAACATGCATATGCACATTAGATACTTTCACCACCTCCCACAGAGCTTTAAGTCCTTTCATAGGAGGTGGGAGCCTGAAGTAAGTCTCCAACTGGAAAACAAGCATGAAATTCCAGTGATGAAATGTTTTAAGCTGTTAGATGTTTTAAGGGTTACCTGAGATGACAGTGAGGTGGACTGAGAACTGGCTGAAAGATACAAGCTCAAAGAGTTGTGATCAGCAAAGCAGAGTCTAGTTGGAGGCCTGTAGCTCACAGTGTTCCCCATGGGTCAGAACTGGGTCCAGTTTTGCTGAACATGTTCTTCAATGATTTGGATGAAGGGATGGGAGTGGACCTTCAGCCGGTTTGCTGATGATACAAAACAGGGAGGAGTGGCTGACACACCAGAGCTGCTCTACCATTTAGCAAGACATGGATGGGCTGGAGAGTTGGGCTGAGGGGAACCTCATGAAGTTCGACAAGAGCAAGTAGAGTCATGTACCTGGAGAAGAATAACCCCCTGCACCAGTGCAGGTGAGGGGTTGACCTGCTGGAAAGCAGCTCCATGGAGTTGGAGAAGGAGCTGGGAGTCCTGGTGGACAAGCATGAACCAGCAATGTGCTCTTGTGGCCAAGAAGGCCAATGGGGTCCTGAGGTGCATTCAGAAGAGGCAGGCCAGCAGGTCAAAGGAGGTTCTTTTCCCTCTCTACTCTGCTCTAGGGAGGCCACCTCTGGAGCACTGCATCCAGTTCCGGGCTCCCCAGTTCAAGAGAGACAAGGAGTTACTGGAGAGAGTTCAAAGGAGGCTACAAAGACACTGAGGGGACTGGAGCATCTCTTGGACAAGGAAAGGCTGAAACATCTGGGGTGGTTTATCCTAGAGAAGACTGAGAGGGGATCTGATCAATGCTTATCAACATTTAAACGGCCCATGGGGGTCAAGAGGATGGGGCCAGTCTCTTTTCAATGGTGCCCAGTGACAGGAAATGGGGCAACAGGCACAAATTGGAAGCCAGGAGTTTCCATCTGAACAAGAGGACAAACTTATTTCCTGTGAGGGTGCCAGAGCCTGGTCCAGGCTGCCCAGAGAGGTTGTGGAGTCTCCTTCTCTGCAGAGATTCCAAACCTACCTGGACGCGATCCTGGGCAACCTGCTCTGGGTGATCTGCTTTAGCACAGGGGTTAGACAATGATCTCCAGAGGTCCCTTCCAACCCACACCGTTCTGTCATTATGTTTCAAGGAGGGAGGCCTTTGCTGAGTATCACCCTGTTATCTAAAAGATATTTATGCATGGAAGAGAGACAGCCCAGTCTGCGGAGTCAGCTCAAGCAGCTTTGCACTTCCCTTGTCGAATAACCTAAACAAGGACGGGCATATTGCTCCCAGAAATTCAGAAAGATGTTTTCGCCTTGAAACGTCAGTCATGCCATCCCCTCGCTCTTCCAGTCAGCTCCCAGTTGTGCTGAAGCCTTACAGGAAAAGCAGGGTTTGGGGGTTTTTTTTGCATTCTTTTAAACAATCCGAGCTGAATCACTGCTGCTGCTCCAGGTATGCAAAACAAAGGAAGGAATAAGCAATCAGATGCTTAGAATTCTGCCAGATCCTTCGCTGCAAAGACTGACACAAGCATGTTTCAATGCATCTCGTTACCAAGATCGTTTTTCATTTCCTGCTTTAACAGATGACAATCAGTTTAAGAAAAAAACAAGCTGAAAAGCTCTTAAAGACTTTTGCTGGCTTTAATTACACTATTCCAAGCTCTGCAACAAGTGTAGAGGAAATACAGTGATACTTGAATCTTTGTCTCAGCCTACTTGCAGAAGGATAATGATACGCTACTTTGTGCCCTATTACCGTCCCAGAAATAATGAAAGCAATAAAATAATGAAACCAATGAAAGATATGGCCAGGGGCAAGGAGCACAGTGACAACAGTGTCTCAATTGAATTCCATGCTGCTTTGGAAGTGGATATGTTGCTGACAGTGTATTATAGATGGAAAACATGGAACTGCAACTACTAAGGTGAAATTTTTCTTCTGTGAAGATCTAATATTGCTCAGTGGTAACATCCTTTCATCCTCATCTTCTACCTGAAGACAAAAGGGAATCCCCAAGCTGAAGATATGCATTAAAACCCTGGTTCTCTAATATCTGGAGGTCTTGCATTTAGCTCAAACTGCTGGAAAATTCCACATTTTCTGATACGGATGCTGTATTTGTGTATAGACACATGTAAAGGGAAGCACCCCAGAGTTATATGCAAGAAATGGCTTTTTATTAGAGAAACACAGCTTGAAAGCCCACTATAAGGGAACAGTTATACGAAATACACTCTCAAATGAAATACTTTTTTTTGCAAGCGAGCAATTCTTTTTTAAAGCAGTATAATTACACGTAGGCTGTAAATATAACTTCAGAAATAACAGTCAAATGCAGCTTACCTTGTAGTAAAAAAAAAAATTCAAGTACTCACGCATAGTCAGCATTTCATTAAGCGATACACTGAGCTTTGTTTTTTTTCATATACTTAGTGAAGTTTTTGAACACGGATTTACTTTAAGTGAACAGTTTAGAACACTGAACTATAAGCAACGCCTTCAGTTTCTTTGTAGTGGCCTTGACAAGAGTAAGCCAGAATAGACACACACTTTTGGAAGTTTATTTGCATCACATTCAAGGAAACTTATCCAAACAGAAATCAAAAAGCCACGATAAAGAGCAAAATCATGGAAAATAAAAGCAAAGACCTCTTTTTCCCAGACAAATGTTCCATCAGCAGGAGTCCCATTATTTGTTATAACAATCTTTAACTTGTAATGACTCTGAAGAAGACTAATAACAGACTGGTGGGAACAGATGGAGTGGTGTTGTTAATTATAGGCACTTAGCTGCATCAGACCCCATGAGTTATTACTAACATTTCCCACTAGGGAGGAGAATCACTCGCTTTTAAGTAGTGTGTTGCTTACTAAGCCAGGAGCATTAGCAGGCAGGATTGTACTAATCAGTACTAACAACATAAACTCAGCCGCGAATAAAAAAAAAAATATTCCCTGAATAACCCCTACATGCTATTTTTTTCCTTTTCCAATCACTTCTAAATATAAAAGTTCTTTCACAAAGGTTTAACCTTGGGTCTCACTAATTAAATCTCCCTACCACTCCACTGAAGTTCTCTAAGCATTTGACTAGGAAGAAGATAAAATAAACGATAAAAGGAAAACCACCCCAGCACACGCGGCAGAAGGTATGCAGACCTGAACCAAGCGACACCAGGAACCTGCAAAGTGATTCTCCACCAAAACAGATTATTCCACCTTAGTTAAACTGATTATCCTTCCAGACACCTCTTCTAATTGCACAACCCAAACATCACTTCCAGGCCTTCCAAGTTTCCTGCTGCATCCCTCCCTGCAAAGAGGAAATCTCCCTTCTGCTTATCAACAAAGTGCCTGGAGGTTATTAAATCCATCTGCTTGCTTAAGCATAAACAGTATTTTTCCATGTTACACATTCAACAAGAAGCTACTCCTGTTTGTAAGAGCAAGACCAAGACAACACAATGTTTTCCTTCCGCAAATGCTTATAACGCCATGAACAGAGGCCACCGCAGCTGTTGCATGAAACATTTGAGGGCAGACTAATTCAAGAGACCCTTTAAAAAAAAAAAAAAAAGAAGAGGGCATGGAACAAGTCCACTGACTATCTGGAAGCCCAATGAACACTCTGAAAAAGAGTCCAATGCTCAAAGAGCCTGATGAGATGCCTTATTTTAAAAGCTGCTATGCATCTTTTGAAGCTTTCATAAACATTAATGACTGGAAAATTTACACCATTAAAGAATCCTTATAGTCTGATGTTTAGTCACACAGTAGAAAACGGGAATAAAATGTGTCTGTGACTTTTCCATGGATAATTAACTCAATTGTAGTGTACTTACTAGCTAAAAGGACTTTGCCATAAAGGTCAAAGGGGAGAAGATGGCTTTTACGTCTTAGAAAGAATAAAAAGCAGAAGTTGGGGTGCAAGCCCACAAAACAGCTGTACAAAAAAGCACACACTGTATAAAAAGTAGTTACAGATTGCGTGAAAAATGACATCAAAACTACGTGCCCACCAAGGGGACACTCTGCATGTCATCTTTCCTTGTAGGTTACTATTTGAGTTGAAGAGCACTCCAGTCTGCATGGCTTGTGTGTACAGAAATGGATAGCAAAAATTACATATGTGCTTCATCTGCCCGAGCCTGCAATTGCATACAGCCTGGCAATTTTCTCAACAAATAGAGAACTTTAGTGGAAAGCACAAACAGGAGTTATGATCAGCCAACAGCCTAAATTTGGTTACAAGTTACAACTTTCAACAGGTCTCGGCTTGCGTGTAAAGACGCAACACCCTACCTGATCACATACCCCAAAGCAAGCAAAAGTTTCCTATCAATTTCAATAGAAGCTGCTTCTAAGAAATCCAATAATTTATTCAATTCCTTCCTCCTCTCCCAGGATATTTTCCATATTCTTCCAAATCACTTCTAATGTAGCAGTGAACAAACTCACTCCCCACTGATACCTCGGGTATGACCTGCCCGGTTCTAATAATGAAATGCACACATTTGCCAAGGAAGGAGTAGTTGTATTTAAGTAATCTTGTCATTTAGAAGATGAAAAAACAAAACCCTCACACTTTATGTTAAGCTAGTATTGATGTTAGGGCAGTTGTTGAAAAACAGTTTTCCCTGGAATTCTGATTAAAAAGCCCAAAGAATCCCATACATTTAATACTTACATTCAAACTTGAGGACCCAACATCCAGTCAGAACAGCCATCACACATTTGACGGTACTTGGCAATGGAACATCAGGGATAACAAGATGAGTTACTAGGAGAAAGATTACATCAGTAGAACTAAAAGCACATAAGCCTGGCTGAAAAAGCAATCAATCACCATTTAAAGAATAAATAGCCTATAATAATTTATCAACCACTCTTTCCAGCACAAGTGTGTGATTTTTTGGAACTAAGATACGAGTAAGCAGAAGCACTAGTAGAAATTTTGTGGGTTTCAACACATACTCAAAAAAGGGAAGTCATGTTTTTATAGTTCTAAGCTAACATTTAAGTCTTCAGAGGCGGCTCTGGTTTATAGGACACTTCTTTATTCCAGTCATTTTAAAGTTAAATATAACTCTGACAGGAATCTTACTATGAGATTTCACTGCTTTAACACAAAACTAGCAGAACTCAGCTGAATTCTGGAGTGGCAACCACAGTGTGAAAGATGGTAAGAGGAAAATTACCTTAGTATCTCTTTCGCACACAGGAAAAGAAGCCCTCTAAAGAAAAACTAACAGAAGAAATTAAGACAATGTTCCCCTCCTCAAAAGGGAACAAAAAAAAAAAACCCCAAGTCCCATAATTTGCCTCCGTTATCTTAATGAAGGACAAAATTTGAAGGAAGGCAGCATGTGAGAATAAATTTGTCAACCTTTAGTCAATGACATGCCCTTTCTGAAGGCACCAGCTGCCTACGACTCACTTCTGGAAGATAAAAACCTTTCCAGGATGTCTCATATGAGCAGAGACCTTAAAGTTGGTAAAAGAAGTATAAAGAGAACAGTTCTTTGAGAAGGACTTTGGGATTTTAAATAACAGATAATACACTGACAAACTGTGGCTCCCCTAGAAGTCTCCTGCATCAGTAATCGGGCAAGCTTTATATGCAACAACACACCGTCATTCTACTATGGCTGAAGCCGCACTTACTAGGAATGATAGAACCTGTTATAGCTATTATCTTAAAGGATAAAGAGCAGAACTGTAGTTACTTCTATTTGGACAGAGACATTTCAACAAGGTTACATACCTCTGCTGTTAAATTCAGTACACCGTTGAGCCTTCAGAATTGTTGCTAGTTTGTTGAGCAATTTCTGTTGCTCCGCACTAAGATTGCTCCCCAGTATACCAAGAGGTCCATCTCTTGGCTGGCTGGGGCTCAGTGCCTGCATGAACAGAAAATCCTACAATAAGAAGAATGTTTGGGTACATAAAGAAAGCAACTACCTGTTTGACAGATCTATTTAATAGGAATAAGCATTTTGAAAGACAATTCATGGCAAGCTTAACGGACAGGGTCCATAAATAAATCTTTGTATAGCAAACCAGCTCTAGAGGAAAGAGTCTTGACATTAGAGGTACTTCATTTAACTTCTGCAAGTTACCAAACGGCTTGTGCAATAGTTTTTTCTTTCTTGGATTTTTTTTTTTCCCCTAAAGATGCTGCTGTGCCCACATTGCTGAACATTGTGTAAACAGCCTGGCTGACTGCAGTGTGGAAGCAGAAAAAAAAAATTCCCAATAAAGTAGTAAAGCCTCCTACTTTTAGTGAAGTATTGCCAACAGTTATGCTACCAACATGTTGAAGAGCCTATATAATTAACACTTGCATTTTCTTTTACTAAAAAGTCCCTAATACACTGTCCTGTAAGTAATGAATGCTTAAGGGTTTTTTTAATGTGGATACTACTAATGTAAAGAGGAGTTACTTGCTCAAGTTTTATGCTGAAAAAGATGTGGTACTTCAGCTCCTGCACCTTCAGAAGTACTCCCAGATTCAATAGGACAGACGTGCCTTTGAGACCTTGTTACCCTAAACCCTCAGGCTTTGGATCAGGTCATCCACACGAGCTGGTAACCATCCATTGGCTCATCCCAAAGCAAACACAAATACTGAGTGTTTTGCAGAAGAGATGCTTCTCACATTTGCTACAGGTGGAAGGAACACTTGTATCCTTGCCAATTTAATGGCAAGTTTACTTTTGGCCGATGAGTATCTTATTACCTCAGTGAGGAGGGATCAAGCTGTACACCCTGGAGTAGACCAGGACTGCATGTATCAGCCAGGTCAGTTTAATCATCATTCGTTAGGAAGCATAAAGCATTTTGCAAGTCTGTAAAATCTGATTTTGGTCACAAGGCCTGAGAAGTCTTCAGCAAAAAGAGGAGAAAAACAAAAACCCCAAAACAACCTTCTAAATGCTGTTTTTGACGGCACAGCTGGTATCTTCATTGCTGGACAAAGGATGAGACTGGAAAAATGTCTTGAAAGCAGACAAAAAACCCCTGGAGCACAGACCGCTGCTGCTTTCAGCCAGTTTGGCGAGTGGAACAAACTTAAATACGCAGAAAAATGGCAACAATAGCAAAGTTCAATCAACAAGAGTTCAGGAACAACACAGCATCCATTCTCCCATAATAAAGTCGCATTACAAGAAACAGCCTTTGTTTTCCCAGATAAAGCTGTAACATAGAATATCATAGCTTGTAAGTATCCCAAATACATTCTAGAAATTTTGCCCAAGTTAGATTCCCAGCCTATTTTAAATCTCCTTGTAAAGGCAGGCGATGTATTTAGACGTGCTTGCATCCAAGCCTTCAATGCTTATAGGGTGAGCTTATGTTTTTTTAAAAAAGCCAAACAAACCAAACCACACACACACTTACCTCAGAGGGCTCCTTAAGTGAAAATGATTCATTCTTCGCTGGTAACATCAGCACAGACTTCATCTCTTCACTTTCTGCATAGTCCACAGGCCGCAGACCAAATATATTACTGACAAAACAAGCACAGATGGGTTTAAGTAAATAAAATGTGACTTGATTCTTAACTAACTGGGCACATTAGCTGGGTAGCTTTCCCTCCCACTTTCTTATTAATATGTAATTTCAGCTAAAACCCACAAAGCTTCAACTAACTATTGCATCCAAGACAGATGGATACTGAATTACAAACTGCTGCATTCAGCTGAGGCATGTTCAGAGCAGTATATTCAGGTAAATAAACCACAGCCCTTGTTAAACAGTTTGAAGATGCACTTTGGTATCATTCACAACACCCAGAAATTTCAGCTTTAATCTTTCGTCACAGTCACATAAGGAAGAAACGTATTTTTGGTTTACCCATTTGCCATAAATACATGTCAGGAGATTCTCCATACTATGTTCAACACTGGAGCTTGATGGGGTCATGCTTTTATGGGAAAAGCTACCTGCTTCCTACATGGGAACTGCGGCTCCCTAGCAATTCCAAAAGTTGAGTACACATCTCATTTTCCCCTCAGTGCGCTGTTCACAGAACACGTTATCACCAATTCACTCAGATTTTAGTTGCTTTGCCAAGTTGGTTGAACGCTATCCATTCTATGTGGCACCTCATAGTTATCAGATGTGCTCCAAGGCCCACTTCATCCCCTGCTGCTCAGACAGGTATGATTTGCTGTAACATCAAGCTTCTATCTTTTCTTCACACAACTTTGCAGCTGCAGGACAGTGGAGAAAAGCTTAAAACCGCAGACCAGGTATAATTGCCCTTAGCAAACACAATCCACCACCGGTACTCTGGGGAAACATTCCGCTTGCTTTGCCCTTTGTGAGAATAATGGCTCTTCCAGACGATCCTCTTCACCCCACCTCACGTAGCTCTAGCTCTCAAAAGGCATAATAAGAGCTCGTTAGGAAGGAGAAGCTTGTCACTGAGAACAAAGCTTCGACTCAGTATCTGAAATCCGGCAAGCTTAGTCATCAAACAATGAAACATTTAAAGAGGTCAAAAAAACCCACTGCATCTTTGAAGCGCTGTCTCTCAGCCACACGTTCCTGTGCTGAGTAGGAATCTCAGAAGCTTTACAGGGAATTCCAGATAAGACCATAACCCAAATCCAGCCCAAAGAGAGGCTCAAACCATTAAGCCTTCATTCTGATTTAACTGGGGGGGTTAGGCCAGTGCAAGGCTGAAAGATGCATCTGACCTTAGCACCTTCCTATGCTCCTGATCCAGCACCGCTCGCCAACGCAGCCTCTTGGGAAAACAACCACCCACACAAATCCCACACAGAAGATTCTGGGATGGCATTTTACAATTGCTGATCTTACAATATTACCAAGCCCAAGCTCTTCTGTGTTGCTGAAGAGTGAACAGCCTGCATCATCCACATTCTGCAGACTACAAGGTAATTGGTTAAATCTCAGCCCAGCCCTGGGAGTTGCAGCCCATTAAATATTGTCACGCTGTTCCTGCTTTGTCATGCATCATCAGGGTAGCTCTTGCCCTTTCTTTAAATAAAGGCCATATTCGATTTAAACTGCTGCAGGACTTCTGAACAATGTATCTAAAGCACGGAAGGGGAATAAAATAAAATTAGCACATACACTAAAAAAAAAATAATTTAAAAAATCACCATTAGACTAGATGGCTGACCTTTTACTGTGAACTGAGCATGGGGAGGAAATCACTGCATGTCAGTGACAGAGGTTTGGGAGTGTTTCCCCACATCCCCAAGTCACAGTAAGATCCCTGACTGCTGCCAAAAATCTAAAGTTTAACATAGATAAATATACAGTTAAATATAGAACATTTTTGCCAATTAAACTGGACAAAAAAGAAGTCCAGCTACCCCCTCACCCCACATTCACTTTTTTTTCCTCTCTCAATTTTTAAGATAATTTCAGTCGCTTCTTACTGGGGTGTTGCAAAATGCTATCCCATCATTATGAAGCATTGAAGAATTACCTGCTATTCATATTGATGTTAAGGTGGCACAATTAAAGGAAAACGTGACAAACCTGGGAGCTGAGGTCTTTTCTTCCGACCAACCCAAGGGATACCTTTAAGAGTTTTGAATATTTGCAACAAAGCAGCTTGTTGAACTTAAGGAAAATGAGAAAAAGCCACTGAAATAGTACAAAAGAGTTTACAAAATAGAAACTAGGACAAGGAACACATCCAGATAGCAGATTTTGAGTATAGTGTTGTCGTCTTAGTTTACACATCCTTTGGATGAAAACCACATTTGTTCTTTTTAGTTAGATCAAAACTCACTACCCAAAAAGCAAACAATTATGACCAGAAAGAGACCTCACCCAGGTCTCTGTTGAGCTGGTACAATTATCAGTGCAACTGTTTTTAATAATCAGGAATGTATATTATTTTTAACCCTATCAAGGACCAGATCTATGTGGCCACAAGAACACCAGTAAGGCACAAGAATGGGAAAAAGAAGCTTTTGGCAAAAATATGTGCTCAAATCTGTCTTTATTTGGCCAAGCTGAACAAGCAAAAATCTTTCACCTTGCTCCGAGTAAAAAATGAATTTCGATCCAGTCTGCAAAACCAAGTAGAGCCATGCACACGTGGTCCTCTCTAACACACAAACACAGCTCTTCTAGAAATACCAGTAAGTTCGTGTGCTGCTGCCGTAGGTCTGGGTTTGTTGAGAACAGTGCACCTCACAGTCTGAGAGGCCAAGTTCCAGACTCGGAGGGAAGACAGACAATTGTTTCTACAAGAGAGAAATAAGTGTCTCTGGTGCATAAGCTAGAATACCAGGTATCTAAGGCATCCTGCTTTCTACCAGAAGGCAAGTGGGCTTTTTTGCAAGTTGTTTTAAACATTCAAGAGTCAGACATAGCCTTTGATGCAGGCAGTTTCCTATTAGACAGTCATCAAGGTACTGAATAGTCAGCAGAGGGCTCTTACAGCTAGAACAAATTCCAATCAAAGAGCAGGATGTCTGTGCTGAGAATAAACGCGGAGCCCAATGATGAGCAACTCAGGGTAATCTACTGAGTGTGACTTTACAGGAGATGACAGATGATATCTTAAGGACTGACAGATCAAAGAACTTCTTATGAAAAGCTTTAGAAACAGGATTCAGTTTATGGTGCAACGTTGCTGAAGTCTTAGGTAGAAGACAACAGAGGTTACTGCTGTAGTCAAAAAGAAACTTAGCAGCTACCTTCTGAAATGTTTCAGTAACTTTCAGGAAATAAGCAACCCGAGCAGAGAAGATAGATACAGAAGCACAGCCTTGTCAATTCTTCAGAAGCCCCAAACTTCCACAGCTTTTAATACAAGCAAACGACAACTATATAATATTTCGTAATCAAGAGTTTTAAGCTGCTGCATTTTGACACCAGAAGTTATTTGCTGTTCCTCAGCTGAGCATAAACCAAGTTTTACCCCAGCCTCACAAAAAGAGTTGCATCTTGAATGGAAGTCCTGCGACAAGGTCCCAGTGCATTACTGTAACCTCTAATTCCCTCATGGAAACCTGACCAGTACAGAGCTCTCCAGGCAGCACCCGTATTCCAAGAGCATGGTAAGCAGAAATCTTTTTTGAACCTGACAGAAGGAAAAAAATAAAAATAAACTTAAAAAAAAAAAGTCTGTGTAGCCAGAAAGACCATCTTTGACATCCAAATAGGGCCAGGGTTTTAATTAACCTGCTGTCAGCAGGAAGCTAAGCATACTGTCTTGCACTTCGACAGCGAAGTCCTGCACTGTCTTGACTTAGAAAAAGCAGACAAAATTATGTCAGTGTCATGGTCTAACACCTCTTGGAATTAACTGCAGGTTATAACAGTTCTTGCCCTTATGCCACTCATAATTGAGGACCACAGCCTATCTATCCCTAAGCAATTCCCACAGGCTTGATCAGAATCAGTCACAACTACTCAAAGACATCCCACACCTGAAAAAAAAAAAAAAAAGGCAACACAATTTTTACTAATGCTAAACTTATTGTGCATGAAGAACTGGCAAGCTAGGCCACTTGAGTGAAAGCATTTTGGAAGTACTGTGAAATTGCAAATGCACAGATCTAATTTTTCAAATCACTTGGCTTGCTGTGAAGCAAGGAAAAAAGACAGAATTCAAGAGAGTGAGCACATGAAAAAAGCTATAAAAATAAAAATTAGCTATCTGTAGGAGATTAACTTAAAAAAATTAACTAGACCAGCAGGACAATTAATAGGTCCACTGGTCCATATAATATTTTTCATTTGTCGTTCCTATTTTCCCAGTCAGTGAAAACCTCAGATGGCAAATGAAGTGCCACAACTATTAAATCTTAAAGATTTCCCCAAAAAATTTTTGCCAAGGAGCACTGAAATCCCAGGACTGCTTTCTGGCAAGAGAGGCAGTTCTCATCTGTTGTCGCCTGGCCCAAAAGATCTGCTGCTGTTTCATATTACATACAGTTGCTTCTTAATGCGCTATGTATTAACACGCAAGGAGAAGAAACTAGCCAGAGAGACATTTGGAATGAGATGTTCTTGATGGGCCTGCGAACCCAATGATCTAAATTTGAAATCGCAAAGTCTCATCAGCTTTCTGATGGTGAGGGTTATGCTAATATCTGTGCACTTCATGAACTGAGGTCCCTCAGAAAGCAGCTCTGTTTGCTCCCAGCTATATCTTGCATCCCTCCTCAGACCACTGGATCTTACCTGCCTTTGGGCTTGCAGTCAGTAAATACTGCACATCTTTAAAAACATACTTCATCGTGCACAATTGAGTATCATGCTAAATTTCAAAACACTGCTCTAAGCAAGCTATTCAACACAAGTGCTGTTTTTATTCCAGTAGATTAACTCCCCAACACACAAGGGACATTAAGACACAAAACCAGTTTAATTCTATGGTCAAAACGGCAGCAAGACATCAGTCACTTTTGTGATGTTTCATGCTATATGCTTCATAGTGTCCCAAGTAACATTTGAATACATTTATCACGGTCACATTTTACTTAGCTTAGCTAAAGGAAAAGACTTTTAAGTAACCACAGTGAACTAATCAAACTTTCCTTCCCGACCCTGTGAGGTAATGAAGGGCCACTTTAATAATCTATAGGATAAAGAGGGTCCTCTCCTGAGCTGGAAGTCGATTCATTGAAAGCCCACAAAAGGACTAGACAGAGTTTCATACACCAGAAAACAAAATGCCAACTAAAATTAGACAAGTTTATCAGCTGGACAAAATCGGTTTGGTATAGTCTTCGCGCACACACTGCACACCTCTAAAGTGAAGGCAGTCCTCAGCTAGGTTCCTAAAGAAGATAAACCTTTCATAAGACATGCAAGTTCTACTCAGCTCAATTTCTATTTTAAAGATCCCAGAGTAATAATGTGAAGGTGAGCAGATGCTGCATTAAGTACAAAGAGGCCAATTACAACTCATCTGAGAAGAGCTGTAATTGCACCACCTTAAGCGACCGCCCTATTCTCGCCTCCTGTTTTTAAAACTGTCGTCTGCAGGTCTCGAGGATCTAGCAAAAATGTCACTGAAGAGAAACAAGCTTCTTGTCAGATATGACTTCATTATAAGGGTGCCTGCATTCACTAGGAAAAAAAAAAAAATTTAAACCTTCTACATTAAAGATGGTTCAAATCCACTTACCTGGAAAAATCTACAGACATTCCAAGCACCCTGGTGATTAATTCAAGAACAGTGCACACATACAAGTTAGAAGCCATTTTTGATACTCAGAGGTACCGAAAGACAGAGCTCCTTGCAGGGTTGCAACATATCCTCTGTCACACCGTTTTAATATACAACTGAACATTACCTGTAACCAGTCAAAAGCTAATGCGGAGTTTAGGCTCCACATAAAACTCTCCTTCCATGCTTAAAAAGCTTCTGTTTCAGTAGAAAATCATGTTTGTTAAGGTAGGATGAGCTCAATAAGTTTCGGCTTCATCTCAGGTTGCATCCAGGTTAGGGCAGTGAGTCAGTCACTGGCACAGGTTGCCCAGGGAGGCTGTAGATGCCCAACCCGGGACGTGTTCAAGACTAGGCTGGATGGGGCCTTGAGCAATCTGGTCTAGTGGGAGGTGTCCCTGCTCATGAACTAGATGATCTTTAAGGTCCCTTCCAATTCAAACCGTTCTATGATTGTATGAACACATGTGACAGCAACTAAGGCTAATAAAAGACCTGAAGACTCCACTGCTGGCACTTGGAGTCTCTGCTGTGCAAACCTACCAGTGCTTAAATCCTGTCAAAATCTTGCATCAAAGCTGCTGGCTGTGCTAAGCTTTCAAATACCAGCCAGACAAGTGATAAGTGTCACACAAGCAGTTCCTAATATTCAAGAGGCCTGAAAATTAGTTTCTGAAGCTGTTGGCTTTTCAAGGTGCAACGCACTGGTCTTTGTTGTTTAAGAACAAAGTGAAGATGAACAAATGATCCTTGTTTTACTTTTTCACGCTGAAGTTCTGTGGGTTTGTTTTGTTGTTTTAAAAGTCTAGTATATTCAAGATTAGGACTGTTATTGAAAACCCTACGCTTTTGCAGAGAGTACCTTAATTCTGTAAGCTTCAAGAGCTAGTATTGAGAACCGAAGTGATTAAGCCGAACTTGTTTATGCTTCTTTATGCAGCAGGCAAGGAAGTTCATGTCATGCAAGACTTCATCCTGTCGTTGTTAGTATATACACACACCTATTGACTGCATGCATTGGACTCAAATTTTATCCACACAGGCCCTGGCAAAACCGCAATACTACAACACCTGAAACCACATTTAGTGTCTCCAATTACTAACAGCTTGCAGGGTTATTCATAGACTTAACAGATTCTTTAGCCCCTCGTATACACAAATGCCAAAACCTTCAGGAGGCGTAACTGTATAGAAGATTGAACTGAAACTATTTCTACACTTTAATTAAAAAGTGTACCAAGGATTAGTGCCTTAATCCATAATGGAAAAAAAGAAAAAAACCACACTCCCCAAATCTCAGTCGGTGTCTGTACCATTTGTGAAGACAGAAGAGACTGGACCAAAATACCTTCTGCTAGCAAGTAGTGTAGTAAAAGTAAAGAGACAAAAAAAAAAACTGTAGCAGTTCGAAAGTCATCTAGCTCAGCATCTTAGATTTGACAGCAGCTACAACAAGATGCCAACAGAAAAGTGTAAGAATAGAGGAAGCAGATTTTGTCACTTTCCTTGTACAGCTCCCAGTACTACAGCTATCTATGACTCAGACTTCCTCAGAAAAGCTCAGGACAAAGCGAACCAGAAAGGAAACACCTACCTGGAAAAAGGGGATGTAAGTACAGCGGAGCATATGTTTAACACCCACATCCTCACTTCAAATACATCACATTTATTACTAGCTTTGCTTCATATTTACTTAACACACACCCTGGAAGTTGTAGCTGTAGCTACTGCCGCAGTACAAATAACATCCCACGCCTACTTACACTGCATCGCGGGAGGCACCGTGCAAAAGCAGCAGCTCGACGATGTTCACGTGCCCGTTCTTGGCAGCGTCATGAAGCGGCGAGTCGTTCTGATACCCCGTAGTGTTCACCAAGGCCTTGTGTTGTAGCAGCAGCTCCACCACTTCTTTGTGCCCATGGTTACATGCCTCATGCTGGTTGGGTAAATCCATGAAAGCGGAAACTCAAGTGAAACAGAATTCAGAGGAAGGACTTCTGTCATACCACTTAACACAGGCATTTTCAAACACCTCGCAGTAGATGGTCGGGGAAGATGATGCAAGGATACCGCATTACATTCCTGATATGAATTAATCTTGGAACCTAGTGCTAATAAAAAGCACAGAGAAGAACTGAAGAAAGGCAAATTGTGTGCAAATTAGACTACAGGGAACAAAGCCTCTCAGATTACAGACTCCATAAAGAGTATTCTTCAAGAGAGGAAGAAGTCATGGTTGAAAATGTTTGTTTTGTGTAATTCAAGTGAGCAATTTTTTCATTCACCTACTTGGTATGTCCAATATGGTGAAGAACGCTGAGAACATTAAGAACCCATAAAATACACACATTATCTGCAATTGATTGTTTTCTAGTTACCATAGTTAGATTTTCTGCATTTGCAGAATCACAGGCTGATAGATTTCTTGGCCTGCCCTACCCCAGCAAAAGGGAGTTGGATCCAGGCAGGTCAGTAGTTGCTAATAAATCCTTTTAAACTTCTTTATCGTCACTTCTTCACTTCACATAATTCTGTCACCTAAATGTGCATAAAAGGAACTAAAATATGGGAGAGGAAAGGAGGGATGAAATGAAACCTGATCAGAAGACAGCTGACGTAAAAAAGTCTTCATCACTCACCAGTGGTGTCCAGCCAGCGTTATCTTTGACGTTGGGATCTGCTCCATTTTTCAGCAGCTGTTCAACAGCTGCCAAGTCACCCTACATAGGAAAAAACCCATAGTTATTAAAAAGCAATGAAGATGACACACAGACAAAAATTTTAGAGATGCAGAATTATAAATTTAGCTGCAATAAAAATGTAATGATACAAGTCTTCCATTTAGATATTGTCAGGATAACACAAACTTAACTGCTTTTGAGACCACGGTTTATCATTACTATTCATTTAGAAGCACACATTTTACACAAATATATACTTTTAGATTAAAATGATGCACGTAACAGATCTAGCTCAGAATGAATGGATGAGTTTGTGCTGATTGCAATCTGTCCACTAGAGTCAACTGTGAGGATTAAAATCAGAAACACTTATTCAGAATTTCCTTGTCCTTCAGACCAGATTTTTTTTCAAATTAATCTAAATAACTGGCTAGAAGCATGCCTAGGTGAAAGAGATTAATAAGTCTGACAAGCTTCTATAAATTGTTTTCTCGTAAGTCAAAAGGAAAAGGCAAAGAGTTGAAACTCACTGACACTTTTCTCTGACAGTTATTCTACCAAAATAGTTTTCATTTGCTTTTTGGAAGAATGTTATATTCATTTTTTACTGTAAGCAAGGGAATGTATGTGGAAGAGGGTGAAAACTGATGCAGAGATTATGGAAAAAGGAAAGAGGCTGAGAAGAGACAAGGTAAAGGAAGTAACTGGGCAGAATTTTTTAATCTTAGTATCACAGAACAGTCCTGGTTGGAAGAGACCTTCAAGACGATGATGAAATCCAACCATTAACCCAGCGCTGCCAGGTCACCACTAAACCATGTCCCTCAGCACCACAGCTAGACAGCTTTTGAACACCTCCAGGGATGGGGACTCCACCACTGCCCTGGGCAGCCTGGGCCAGGCCTTGACAAATAACCCTTTCCATGAAGAAATTGTTACTAATGTCCAATCTAAACCTCCCCTGGCACAACTTGAGGCTGTGTCCTCTTATCCTGTTGCTTGGGAGAAGAGCCCGACCCCCACCTCACCCCAACCTCCTTTCTGTGACTCATCAAGAGCAAGAAGGTCTCCCTTGATCCTCCTTTTCTCCAGGCTAAAATCAGAGGTTTTGACACTCTTTAAAGGGCAAGTATAAGAGGAAGCAGGTAATAAGATAAAAGCATATACAGATCCAGCTATAAATAGGGAAGGAGAAGACTCCTGCAGAAGCTCAGGCAAGGAAATCTCTGCAGTGCAGGTCTTCTTAAAGCAGGTGAGAAAAGTAACCCAGAGAGACTGAAAACAGACTTTGACCCCCTTCTCCTTTCACAGCACTGCCCATATCCCAGCACGTTGGCACTTAAAACTCGCTTTACGCCGTGTCAGCCAGTTCCTGGCTGTTGTGGCATCTGTTCCTACAGAGCAGCAATGGCAAAGGTCTGCCCTACGGGAACAGGCACCACGAGCTCTGTTCCCAAGTTTTTTTGCTGCGATGCCAGGAACGCTCCCCAGCTGCAGGCACACAGCTAATGGGACCAAGCTGTCCCACAACTCTCAGCATCAGGTACCACCTCTCAGGCCAAAGCAAGGTTTTACCTGAACTATTACAAGATCAGGAGCAGTTACGCACCATTTCTCAGCTGATGGAGTACACCAGGGAAGGAAGAGACTGAAAAACTTGCGTTATTTAGGTAGTTTTGGCCATCAGATGACATTTGGCAAAGGAAAACAAGGATAGCAGGCCTCCAGCTCCTGCATGGCTCGCAACCAACGCCCCAATTCTTTTTATTTTAGGTTTCAGGGATTTTTGGGATGAGGTTTTTTTGTGTTTTGTTTTTTAGGATCCACTCCAACCAAGCATTTCAAGATGACCACTATTGCTTTCCCTAGACCAGGGTATTGCGATCCCCAACCAAGAGACTAATGTAGTAACTGGAATCTAGCTCTTGTCCTTGGTCAAACTTGCAAAATATAAATATTAGGACCTGGAGAGGGGAAGAGAAGTTTAATCCATCACATGCAGAAAGTTCTGTGCCCTCAAGTAGCAGTAAGAAATTCCTGTTACTCCACAGCATACCTTAGAAAAGGTGAAAGAATATTAAACTAAGCTTTAAATACAATAAAAATAAACTTAATCCCTTTTTTTTTTGCTATCAAGGAACACTCTGGAAAAACAAAATAGCTTTAATCTTTACTCTTTAGAGAAAATATTAAGACAGGCTCTGCTAGCGGAAATAAATCCAGCAAGCAGCAACTGGAAACTCAAACTTCACCAAAAAGAAATTTGCTGAGAATCAGCAGCTTTAGAACAGACAAGCAAATTAACACATCAGAGATAAATCTCACGCATTACATCCACAACCTAGCTGTCCCAGCAAAACGTTACCTTTCAAAGCAATTAAAGAATATGCTGCTGTTAAGAGTACTTTATGGTTGCAAGGTAACAGACAGTGCTCAGCATCAGATCTTTTGCTACAGCAAGAAGATACAATTATCTATAATGAGTGAGAGCTGAGCTTATCATTTGAAGTTAAGTTTGCAAACGTGTACAGGAAGGGTTTGACATTTCAAGAGTACTTTTTTTAGAGCAGGAAGCATAGCTAACAATTTGTGTGGGCATTAGGTAGTCCCACAGCTTTTCAGAGTAGTTATGTGAACATTGATTTGTAAAACCTTGCTGCAATTTTATCAAAGGCAACATTGCCGGTGTGGACGCCGCTACTGACGACATCCACAGAATGAAATCCGGGTATAAGTCAAAATTGGAAAATTGGTGTTTTGCTGTTTACAGGAGACAAATATTGTCATTGCCTCAGCTGTAAATGGAACCTGCTCCCCGCAGCCAGCACCTAGCAGTGAGTGACAGAAGGGGAGGGGAAGCTGTCACCCCAGCGGTACCACGCAATGCCTACATGGGTGCTGGCAATCAGGGTTACAAGAGAGACGTTAATGAAATTGTTTAGGAGAACATGCCTTTTGTCCCCCCAGAGGCTCTTCAGTCAGTAACTATATTGTGAATATTTAGTTAAAAAGAGAGGAAGATGAAATGTCAAGAAGCAGATCCTTAGCAGGTAACGTGTTGGGGTCTGTCCTGCAAAGAGGACCATCATCATCTGACAGTGATCCAGAAGTAAAAAAAAAAAAAAGGCGTAGTTAACACATTAACCAGTTCTATCAGAGTTGATGAATTACTCACACATTTTAAAAATTAATAAATGTTTTGCTCAACTCTAACAAGAAAGGTTAAGTGCCTGGGAGGGTCAAGTCCCAGCCACAAATACCTACATACTACATGTCTTTCCTCCTCAAGTAAGGAAGCAGAAGAGACTCCACCTACACCCACCTACTGCTTTGAGATTTTTTTAATTCCTAATTCAAACATGCCTTATGCTTTGACTAGTATGGAAATAGACTTTGTACATTTAGCCCCTTTAATTTACTTGATCTAGCAACACTGGCATAAAATCACCAGTCCCAAATGTGGAGTCACAACCATACCAGATGATACGAGGAATGGCCTCACAGCCTGTCTGTAACCACAGCAGAGTGAAAACGTAACTGGAGATATTACTTGTTCAGAAAGAGAACAGATAAACACCAGGTAGAAAAAGGCTCACATTAACAAATCACAGGGAAGTGTTTATTTTAAGATCTCACTATCAATGAAGGATTACAACCAGCTCCTGAAGAGGCAGAAACTACCATAGAATGTGAAATTATCTGTTTGGAAGAAACAAAACAAAGGCCATTTTAACTCACAGCAATGCTTATGTAGGGTGACAACACAATAATGCAATGAGTTTGCTCTTCCTCTAGAGCTTAAGGGAGCTCAGAAAACCACAGAGGCCAGAAATGCATTGGGGCCATCTGTTGGCAGATCCAGAAGACAGCATTAGCTTACAAGAAGGGCATTTACACAGCCTTACAAACACTTCCCTCCCAATGAGAATTCAGTTCCTGCAGACACAAGCCCCAGAAACCATCCTCACTCGGCTTAGACAAAGATTTTTGAGGTTAGGTTTTCTTTCCCCCCAAGTCAATTGTGTCATGATTTTAACGCAGACAGATGGTTAAGAAGAACTGCAAGTGTCCCTTCAGCCCTATTTTATAGGGGTGGGCTTCCCTCCCCCCATTTTACCCTTTACTTCCATTAACCATAGATATCTTCCACCCAAAGCTCACATTTAAATTATCAAGTTAATGAAAACGTATTCTACCAGTTCAAAAGAGAGAGATCCAAAGAACTTTGGCAGTACATGAGGAGGAAGCTAAAAACCTGTGCCACTTGAACCAAACACTTCTCCCCTTATTTGCAAAGGTAACCAAGTGACTTCAATCTTCAGGTCAAGCAAGTGAACAAACCCCGTCAAATCCATGTTTAACTTCTGGCAGCCAAAGGGGGGCGTGGGGGGAAATTAGGTTATTTACAATTCATAACTGATCAAAGAGGACAAAGATGAATTACAAAGTGCTTACAGTGATTGTGAATGCTCCAACCCACTGTTTCCAGGCAAGTTTCTCACCTCAAATTTCTCCAAATGAATTCCCTACCCTGCAGATCATTTATTAGCGCATAAGTAGTTATGCTTAACCTTTAGCAAAGAGAAAACATTCAAGAAGTTTAACCCATCTCAGAAGCAAGAGGAGTAACAACCACGCACTCCTGGACAAGAAACAGCAATTGGTTTCTAAGCTTTCACATCAGCCCTTGGGAAGATGGGTTGCTTTTGGTCCTGGCCAGTTTTCATATTCTTAAATTCTGCATTTGAAACCATCACATTGCTTTATGTTTGTATTAAGGGACCATGGCCAGGAGGCTGCTTTGCCAGTCCTGTACCGCTTGGCTTTAATGAGAGAGGCAATGTCAAACCATAACCTCAAAGCACGTCCATGTGCTACACCAGCATCTAAGGCATCCTGCTAGTTTCTACCAGCAGACCTCATTTCTCCAATGAAATGGGTATTACACACCCAGCTAAGTCACCTGCCACACGATCACGAGGTCCGGACAAAAAGACCATGGACCAAGGGATGCATTCACTCACTGTGAAGCAGCTGGCAGGAGCGATGCTCTCCACCCACTGCCTTTTGCTCACTGGAGGCTGGGAGTCTTTGACCATGCAGCAGCACAACTGTCCTCTTGCACCTAAAGGCTCAAGAGGAAAGGCAGGAAGGGAGATGTTCCTCCCAGGTACGTGTTTGACCCAACATTCAACCATGACACGTATCCATCTGGTACCAAAAAAGAGGAACTGCACTGCTGACACCTGAAAACAGCTCATAGAATCGTTTAGATTGGAAAAGACCTTTAAGATCATCTAGTCCAACCATAACCCTACTCCACCAAGTCCTCTGCTAAACTATGACCCTAAGCACCACATCTACACCGCTTTTAAGCACATCTAGGGATGGTGATCTGAAAGGTATTCTGACGTTGGCCGTCACATGCTTGCAAAGCCACAAAATCTTCTTTCACTCCCTTTCGGATGTGTCATTAACTGGTAACAAAGCAATAAAAAGGAAGAACAGTCTCACAGGCTTGGAAGGAATTATCTAGTAGTTATTACAGTGCATATGAAGACTCCAGCACAGGAGCCTAGCCATGTGTGAAGCCTTTATGAAGGCCTTCCTGGTCAACTGTCAAAACTAAAGGTTCCCCAGAATGGGAGGTAACCAAAATTGGTCCCCATGCTCCTTTCTCTCTTTCTTCAGACTAAGCAGATGCTCTGCATAGATGCAATTTCTTACTTCCTCAGAACAGGGACAACTAACTGGTTCTAACATGAAACATAAATAAAATCAAACCCATCTCCCAGCTACTTCCCATCCTCTCCTTTGTAACAACATGGCTGTTGCCATGGTCCTGTTATCCTGTCCCATTTTCACTATTCCTCCTCCTGGAATCCACAGCGGCAGGGACTCCACACCATGACCTGCCCCATCATCTCCCTTGTCAGTGCAGAAGCAGCACAGGCACAACCAAGAGCTGAAATACTGTACCACGAAACTGTTTTTTTCTCTCCACAGTAGCTTTAAGACCCTGTACTAACGAGTTAAGTCATACTGTGCTGTGTTTAATTGCCACCTAAGAGCTACTCCTGTGAACTGTAGAAAAACTCCTCTGTGGAAGGGCTGTTGATTGGGCAATCTCCCCACCAGTTTACGATACTAGGAGTGCAACAGGTCACATTTGGTATTCTAACTAAATGAGGTTTTACCTTTAATGACTAGAGGAAGATAAACATGACTGCTGTTTGCTATGGGAAGAGCCACATTTAATTTTAATTTATTAAACTCAGCTTTAAATTCTTCTACACTAGAACCTTTCTTGAGCACCACTTTGATTTTCGGAAGTTAATAACTAGTAGTAGTAAACAGGGACAATACCCCAGAATCACTTGAAAGAGCACAATACACTTAATTTTAATGCCTGATAATGTTGTTTATTATCTCTTTTAAATAACAAAAAAAGGGAGAACTCAATTAGCTTTAATTAAATTCAGGGTATTAGACCCTAGCAGCTAATGAAAATAATATAGATTTATTTTTATAATTAATGAAGTCCCAGAAAATTAGACTTTATTTCACTTTGGAAGGGAGGGTGGCAGCTACAAGTTTTTCCCATTACACACATGGAAAAACATCACTGGCTGTGGAAAGAACAAGAAAAATTCACCTATAAAACAAGACTGGAAAAGAAATACTTCTTCCAGAAACAAAAAAATTGTCAGGGCTATTTTGGAAAAAAAAAAAAAAACAAAGAAAAAAAAACACCACAGTGAGAATATACATACAATATAAAGCCTATTATTTTCAAGACCAATTTATTTCACAAAACACATGTATCTGTTCCATAGCAGGGTTCCTACAGCTCAGGAGAGTGATCTCAAAACATAGGTTATATGAAGATACCTGCATGCAAAAAACATGTTTCCTTGCAATTGCCACACATCCCCAGCAGATTCAGAGCAATTAATCACTACAATTTCTTCTTCACTGCTTCCCACAAAGTAAAATGTTACCAAACCCCATCACCTTGTTCTTTAGAATGACCAAGTCCTCGCATCATGCTGGCTTGAGCAACTTGGTCTTGATCCACTTTGACACGGACAAGTAACTGTGGCTACATTTTATCAGGGGATGCAGCAACTTCTTAGGAATGCTGTAATACACCCATGATTAAACCATATAACAGGAACAAAGAACACCACAAATGAAAGAAGATAAAACGTACTATCTCCTTCTACAGATGAGGAGCTGACATTCAGAAACAGTAAAACAAACTTTCTCACAGTTGCATTGGAAGTTTAGTAGCTGGAAACAAAGATACGTGCAAGTGCACTATGACCACAATGAAAAGACCACTGTCCTTGCCTTATTTTAATTACTTTTAAAAGACTGGTAACTTTGGGATCACTCTGAAGCCCTACCTAGTTAAACAAGCCTTTACTAACGAGCACCTCAATGCAAGCGGCACCAACAGATTAAAACCACTGCAGACAAATGAGGAACAGAAGCAACTTCCCATTTTAGCTCAGTAATCATAAAGACGACAGCAAAATTAATTCACACAGAAAATCATGGGAGGATAATTGTAAACAGTGCTTTAATAAAGAGGAATATACAGGACTGATGACAAGAGGTAAGAGATATCTATCCTTTTAAAGCTCTTGAGTCCTGTGAGGACAATGTTTCATTTTCTCCTCCCTAATTCCGTGTTAAAGGCATCAAGTAAGATATTTTGAACTCAACTCAGCTCAGCTGCCACTTCCATTTAAAAAAGGTCTCATGCAGCAAGACTGACTCATTAGAATGCCTTTGAAAGAGGCCATGGTTCTTTATCAAGAACAGCCTCTGTCTCAACAAACAGAAGTGCTCTATAGATGTCAGGATGCTTACAGGTGAATCAATTCTAGCGGTACATGCTGCTTATTAACCACACAGTATTTCCATATGATGATTTAGCAGGAAGTACATTCAAATTACCAGACTGCAAACTCTTTGAAATGACCTCTCAGAAGAGAGCTGCCATGGCAGTGCATCTGATGAGTTTGGCTGGAAGCATTCAACTTACCCTGCCTGCACACAGCTTTGACATAGTAGCAGGAACGACAGCCCTTGCAAAGAGCAAAGCCATGAAGTTCTATCTCACTAACCTGGCCAAGATAACCAGCTGCCTCAGATAACAGCAAAATGAGTGACAGCTGTCATTCCAAGAAAAACACTGAAGTCTCCTAAGAAGATCTCAACTCTTAATTCTCCCTTCTCCACCATCTGTGAGGACAGCATGCTCTGAGCATCGGGCTCAGCACAGGAATTCCAGCGTGCAGCATTTCGTTCCCCTTGAGCCAACACTTGCATCAGATGGAGGACCTCAAATATTACAAAATAGTTAACCTCAATTAAGGTGGCGTAGAGTTATTGTCATGTAGATAATTCAGATCTTGTCCTGACTGAGTTAGCAGGTCAGGTTAAATCGATCAAGATTACTTGGTGAGATCTGGAATACTCAGCTAACCTCCGTATGACAAGTCAGAGACAGCTTTCTGGCACACAAAGCCAAAACATCTGAGTGCTTGTCACTTCCTACAAGTCAGAGGTATAACTGACATTGTAGTACACTGAGTCTCTCAAGTATAACCATCTTTGATCATTCCAATAGTCATTTCATTAGGAAATCAGCAAACGATGTTGGAAACTCCCCAATAAACCTAGAAGAAAGACCATGAGATGAGATTTCCCCCTCCCCACCCCTGAAATAGGATGCACTGAAGTAATTGGTTTCCAGGATACTTTTAATACAACATTGTCTTTTATACCTCTGCTTAAAGCTGAACTACAAGATGATGGTCCTACCTTGATGGAAGCAACGTGGAGCAAAGTCTCTCCTTTGTGATTTCTTCTGGCAATGGTGTTACCACCAGGGGACTTCAGCACAGAAGGACTGCGTACTTCATTACAAGAATTAGAAGTATTAGGGGTAGAGGGAGATTTTGGAAGTGAGGGACTATTTATTGCTTGAAAGACTGCAGAGCTTCTTGTCTTCATTGCAGTGTCAGTGAGTTTCGATACAGAGGAAGAAATCTGAACTGGTGTCCTGTGTTCAGATGCTGGGGAGATGGGGCTATGCTGAGGTCCCTTCTCTAAGGAATGTGCCTGCCTGCCTGACTTCCCAGTACTGCTCCTCTCACTTTGCCTGGATCTTTTAGACCGAGGAGTCTCTAGAAGCCTGGATTGGTCCCTTCCACGTTTTAAAGGTGTGGTTTCATTTTCTATTGACAATGATGTCTCTGTAGCACATTTTTCTTCCTTGCTGACTTGTGCAGGGCACAGAACCTCACTGTCATCCTTCTTCTCTGAGGATTTCACCTGTGGCAAGATTTCCCCATCTTCTGTCTTTTTTCTGGAGTCAGCTTCCTTTATTGACTCCTGCTCGAGTGTCTCTTCAGAGCCATCTGGTTCTGGAGTGCACAAGACTACTGGCTGACTGCAGATAGTCACACACTTTTCCTTGGGAGTCTTCTCCTCAACTCCTCCTTTCGGCTCAGCTTTCTCTAAGCTCCACACTTTGTTAATGTCTGCTAGATGTTTCTTCTTCATCTTCTTATTCTGTGTCTGCGTTGGCTTTTTTGTTGGCTTGGAGGGCTTTTCGTGAGGAGGGGAAGGAAAGAAATCATAAACTGAAGATGTGTCCTGACAAAGGCCATCGCTTTTAGTCTTAGGCTGACTCTTGTTCAGGACGCATCGAATCTTCCTACTTCTTGGGCTGAACCACATTTTTATCTGTTCCTTCTTATTCTTTTTTCCAAGGTCTGGGTCAGTTGGTGTCAACGCATCTTCCGCTGAATCTAGAGTGCATCAGGGAAGAGGAAAAATAGAGTACTCTTCAATAAAGCAGCACAGAGAAAAGAAGAACAGAGTAACAACTGTAGTAATTGATGAAGTGTTACTAAATACAACCTATGAGTGCCTTCATTCCTTCTGAAGAGACACATGCAATGGTTATAAAACAACGGGCAAGGTCACACACCACTCTGGAGGTCAGGGATCCCAGCTAAAGCCACCCACTAGGCAGAGAAATTTCCTCGGTACTTTGGGTTCAAAATGCAGCACATGCAGATTTCTGACCAGATTATAGAGAGGAGAGAAGCCGGTTCTCTCACTGAGGTTTCCTGGGAAATAGGTTTAACAAAGTAGTCTGTCCGTACACAAAAGAGCACAGAAACAATTTTCAAAAAAGATATTGCAGCTCATCTGAAGAAGAACATGGGGAATAACCACAAGCAAGCAAAAAATCACATCCTTATAAGAATGTTGAATATTCCTGAGGATTTTGAACTGATTCCATAGATGAATCAGAGGAATAGATAGAAAATCTGTAAGTAATTGTGTTCTGCCATATGATCCTTTACTCCTTGGTAGTAAGTAATTCCAAGGAAGCTAAACATTTTGATGATCTCAAATATTTATTTAAAAATATGCAGTGGAGCAATTTTCTAAGTCACATCATACAGCATATTACAGATCAATAACCAAGACAATGGAGGAATATCCTGTACTCCCAGTCCATGAAGCAACAGCTGAGAACAAGGGCTATACATGGTGTCCTCAATGGCTTAAGAATAAATTAAGGAGCATAGAGTGACCTCTAAGTCAGACACCAATTTAATTTGACAACTCTTTCAGTGCAAAAGAACTACAATAGATTTTTCTTTTTACAGATTCCTTCTTGGAAACCTGTTATTTTGGAGGACTTGTCCAAGTAACCCAAAATGAACACACAACTTGTTCTTTGTTGCCTTCAATCTCAGGGACTACCACTCACAAAAGTCAAGGTGATTTATAGCAATCCATCACAAAACCAGTATTAATTTTGCTGCCAGTAAGGCAAGTAGGGTGCTATTATTATTTTTAAACAGAACTAAGACCAAGATTAATGGGTTCAAACTGGAAGAGGGTAGATTTAGATTGGAAATTAGGAGGAAATTCTTCACTGGGAGGGTGGTAAGACACTGGAACAGGTTGCCCAGGGAAGTTGCGGATGCTCCACCACTGGATGTGTTTAAGACCAGGTTGGATGGGCCTTGGGCAATCTGGTTTAGGGGGAGGTGTGCCTGCCCATGGAATAGGGGTTGGAACTAGATGATCTCTGAGGTCTCTTCCAACCCAAACCATTATGGGATTCTATGATTAATGGGGTTTTTTTAAAACATTCTTGAAATAAACTATATTTAGAAATAAACTAAGTCTCAGTTACTGAAAGTGACAGACACTCACTGCAACAATGTATTACTTTCACTTCAGTGCATTAACTTTCCATGGGTAATTTGGCTCCTCCCTACCTTCTCTTCTATTTTTGGTGTTAGTAACTACAGCCTGTTTTCCTCAGCAAGCTGTGAAAAACTCAGAGAGCTGACAAACTAGTCCCCATCAAAACATTTAGCCATCAAAAAATTAAGTTGGAAAGTTCACTTCAAACAGAACTGTATAGCTAGTAATTCAACAGCAAAACGGACATTTGCAGTTTTCCTTTAAAGCAGTACTTCAAGGTCAAATATTTCCTCAATCTTGTTTTAAATTACCCTTCTTACCCCTTGAATTAAAATGTGCTAGATATCAGGAGGTTTAGCTAGAGGAATATGGAAGGCATCAGACCAAAAGCATCTTTAAGATTGCAGCTTGAGGCTAGCTAATCAATCATTCAGGTACCTGAAGACAATAATCAAGTAGAGAACTGCAGCTATTTGGTTTTCCTGTAGGCTGGGCTTGGTGCAAATGGGGAAAAAAGGCACTGTGATTGAGACCAAGATCTCCTAACTAGCCTTCAGGAAGACATCATACTCAATTTTATTCTGACAATAACATCTAATAAAGGAGGAGCTTGATTGCAAACAGATGCAAAATACAAAATAGTTACTATTTACCTGCCTCCCCTTCCCTGTTTACACAACTAGCAGATTGCCTTCTAAAATATTTACCTTGCTGGAACAATCAGTCATCTCCAAGTAAAGAGCAAGAACAAAATCAGCGTGCAAAAGTAATTTGCGCCACAATTCTGTGATGGCCAGAATTCTTTTTGATGTGTACAGCACAGTAAGACTTTAAAGTCCAAGTGACAAATTCAATCAAAGGCACTGTCCTTCAGAAGCACGATCTAAAGCAGCATAACCCAATTAGGTATTTACACTGGAAGCTACGTATATAGTGCTTTTGGCAGCAAGAAAGCTTGTGAAAAATCAACCAAAAGGGTTCTTAAACCAACCTGTTCATTACTGGTTGCTCAGCAGGGACCTACTAGTCAGGTTATTAAAAACGTGCTGAAAATACACCACATAAATACTTTTCTAGAATTACTTTTCCTCACGTGCAACTACATTCGGTGTTGCATGGGTTAGAACAGGGAGGCACTTGTGGAACATGATTAAAAGGCCAAAGAGATCCAGGAGAGGAGGTCAGTCACGCACACCCAGAGCAGCTCCACAGCCTGCGGGGGAAGACACTGCCATTTCTGCCAGGACGCGTGTCTTGCCTCTCAGCCCGTCTTCAACAGCTCCATCCTTCGTAGTACTCTGTAGCTAGCATCAGCTCTACCTGAACAGCTCTGTGTAACATCTGCAAAAAACATGATTCTTAAATTCTGCTGCCCTTTCCTCCATTTCCAAAGTGTACAAGGTAGGGAGAAATAAGGACGAATGGCCAACCCACCCTCCCTGAAAACCTAATCCTTTGATGGACCCAGAGTTGAGAGAGGGAGAGAAGAGGCACAGTGCTAAGAAGCTGAAAGGAAGTTCTGATGGTTTAATATGTAAATGCTCACTTATATAAAGAGGGTATTATCTGGTAGCTAAGTGCATGCAGTTAAAACTACCTTCGTAGAAAATTGCTCATAGAAAAATCGATCCAAAGGAATTCTTTGCTGCCTCCAAGTTGGAGGCCAGAGTCTGCATCTCAACAGGAATGAAAGAATTACTATCTATGATTAAGATTGAATTCTCTTTTTAATACGCAAGAAGTATTCTCACCAAATTTTTAGAGATGCATTGAGACAAGGTAAATCAGTAGATTACTAATTCTAGATATTAAGCATTTGCAATAAAAACTACCCACAATAACAGTATTAGAATCAGCCTATAATAAAAGCAGTAAATTTAGTCTCCATTACCTATTAAAAGTAACATTCATATACACAGTATATTAACTGAATCCTTTCTAAATTACTTATTTGCACATAATAAGCACAAGTTTCTTAATGCTGACATTTAATAGAGTTTAATTTCCTAAAAGGGTTGATAGCAGAGAAAAAATATTAGGAGATACCCAGTGCCTTGCAACTGGAGAGCTACATCTCCAAGTTCTGCTGTGGTACAGTAACAGGCTAGAGCAGGGAAAAAAGGAGCAATTAGAAAATGTGGTTTAGCTATCATTAATCTGCATCAAAGGAATATAATGATGCACATTGTGTGCCTTTCAAATTATTCTCTATTATGGGTTTCAGAACAGAAGTTGAGAAATCTCTTTGACAAACTAGTCCCTTATTAAAAATCAAAGGGAAGTGCTTTGGTACCATCTGTGCAACATTAGTGCCTTCACTGAAGAATGATTATTTTGCAAGTTAAGTATTCAACACGGGGGGGAAAGGGAGAAATTCCAGCTATTCAAAACCTCATCTTTAGCTATTATGAAAAATGTCAGAGCATACATGAAATGCAATGTAATCGGTTACAACAGGAGTTCAACGCTTTCCCCTCCACGATAGTAAATGTGAAACTAAGTGATGATACTATAAAGGCTAATCAAATGTTCATCTCTCCTACTGTCCACCAGCATCAACGTGAGCTTCGGAAGCTGTGACCAACACCTGCAAGGTCCAGCTCTGTATGAGGAGCAGGGAGGAAGTTTCTCCATTTGTGTTAGAGAAAAGCAGATTATTTTACAAATAAGGCAAAATCATCTATACAGGGTTGTGAAAATTTATGACAACCTCTTCTTTCTAAAGAACATCCTGCAGAGAAATCTGCTCAAGTATTTAGAAATCCACTTGCAAATTCATTACTGTAACGCAACCTTCTTTGTCCCTAGTATATTATACACACTGTGTCCGCGATTCAGCAAGTTCTTACTAATTACGCACCTATGAAGCCTATAAACCCACCAACTCCAATTCTCAAGGCGTCTTGGGCTTTGCAACACTAGAGCTAAAGATCTTGAGGTGCAGCCATCCCAGCTATGAAGCCTGCCAGCCAGATAGCTTCCCATCACCCTCGTAATGGTACACCACTAAGCAGTGGAGAGGACAAGCAGCTCTCCTCACCTTGCCGCTGACTAATGATAGAACATCTCTAACAAGTGAATTAATCGTGAGACTTCGCATTTGTTACCTAGATTAAGTGTTTGCCAAGCAGTTTCAGGTTCGTTGTGTGCCGATTCCACCCCAGTACTATTCTGTAGTGTCCTTAGCTGTGCTTGCCTTTAATTTAAAAGGGAAGTATTAGCTGGTTTGTGCAGTCTTTCCTGAATTACTCGCTACTGCTTCTTAGAACGCACAGGCTGTTTGGCAAACAGCCATTCTTATCCCAGGGGAGTACGAAGTGAGATCCTCCTCACATCCACTGCAGAACTGCGGGGTACAGGGATTTTTATAGTTAATATATTCAACATGTGAGCTTAACCTTATCCCTTTCTGTCATAGTAGTTCTGTGGTTTTTTTAAAGACAACACACACAACTTACTGCATTCCCTCCATCTGTCAGACTAAAAAATGTGTACCATTATGCATTTGCATTCAAAACTTCAGTGTCAACAAGGATCTCAAACAATCCACAATTGTCTCAAAACAAGGCATATAAAGCAAACATGCAAACGGGATATAAAACAAATACATGGAAATAAATCCTTTTTTCAACGGCTTCCATTCCTTTGCTCCACAGAAAGATTGATTTTTCGGTCTGTTTCCTTTACTGGAACATAAAACACAATTTCTGACCTTCTAACAGAAAAGAAAATGTTGTTGACAGGAACGTGGCAGAAGTACAGTGCTGTAAGAACATGAAAGCAACTCCTTAACAAGAGAGGCCCTGATTCTCCAAACACAGACATACTTCACACTGGATACACTAAGTTCAAGATATACATCTAACAGGAGGTGACGGATTTGCCAGAGATGAGTGACAAAACATCCTAAAGGATTTTCTCTCAAAATCTCTAAAGCTACAGCGTCCTGTGATTTGCCACAGAACACCACGTAACTGGCTGTTGTCAGAGGTGTGCTCATTTACTTAGGTATCCAAAGCGCTCCTGACAGTGAACCATCACCAGCTCATGGGGCTTTTCCCTTAACCTCAATATGAAATATCCAAATGGCCGTTAATCCTTAGCATGCTGCAAAGGCTACAAGTGATCGAAAGTCATCTCCCAGATCGGTTCCGAACTTTAGCTCCAAATAAAACTCTCGTAAAGTTCAGGTTTGTGTCAGCTTTGAAGCCAGCACAAGGAACAATAAAAAGAACCTCATTTTGCTCTCTGGTTTAGCCAGCCCATGCAAACTTTATTTAAATGTGTTATTTAACTTGTAGTACAGTTAAACATCAGACCAATTTTTAAGAGTTAATCCACCTGTTAAGAGTTCTCTAAAACACCCCAACAGTATCAATAATACTACCATGTTGTATTTGAAATGCTTTATTTATAGCATCACAAATAGCTCCTCTCAGAGATTCGCTTCAGAATTAGTTCTGTTCTAACTGAAACCAGGACACAGCTATGTTTTTAAAAGCCTTCCCCACTCAAAAATGTTTCCCTGAAATCCTATTTGAGCCATCATCTTTATTTTCTATGCTCCAGAAGATTTAATCACCATAGGATTTTATATCTGTATAAAATGTATTCCTTTACAGTTGGACATAGGCTTCCAGCCCGCTCACTTACAACACATTTTGATGTCAATAAAGAGCCACCCCATAAATGAATACGAAGGTGCTGATGGGATTAGACTTAGAAAAAGAATCTTTAATTTAGACAAACATATTAGGAAGCAACAATGAAGAAAGAATTACCTTTTCTGTATCTGACAGCTAAATGAGTACTTTCTAAAACTTGTTATTACATAAAATGCTCCTCTCTGAGCTTGCAGAAAAGATATACATTCACCTACACTTACTTCACTTCATTTTTTCCTACTTAGGCAATCAGCCTAAAATGTGATAAAAAGATAAGTTCCCAGAGTATGATCTTCTAGCACGGTCAGCAATGACAAAATTCCACTGCAGCAGACTAGCTAAATGCTAGGGACAAGAAAACAAATGAGTTAAGACTTGCCTCCTTCCCCATTTAGGCAAGGAACACATTGTTTTACCCTAAACTGAAGATTTTTTGAAACAACACGCATGTCCCAGCACACAAATACACAAGAGGCAAGAGAATATACGTAGTAATCCTCTTAACACACTTAAAGAAGTGTACACTGCAGAACATGACACATTTGTGCTCCCCTAAAAGGACAAGATAGGACAGCTCCTGCCCCTGATTTCTGCAAATAACCGCCATGTGACTTAGGAATCTATCCCTCTTCCATCTAATTTTGGAAGACAGATTCTAATGAATTATGGACTAACCCGCTCATGCAGATTTCTTAGTAAAACAGATTCGAGGAATGAGCAATCCACCCAGACAGTTCCCTTCCAATCAGATTTTCCAAACGTGACTCAGCACAGCCCTTCGGAATCTCAAGCAGAGCTGCACCGCTCATTCTCTATAAAGCCCTTGAAACGAAACGGAGCGGTCTGGGTTCGGCGGCTGTCAAGAGACCCAGGTTTGCTCTTACCGGACGTCTCCACACCCAGTAGATGCCGCAGCTTGCTGCAAAGCTGAATCATGTTATCCAGCTGACGGTTGATCTGCGCATCTTGCACCCAGGCTGGCATGTGGCACACGGGGCATTCTGTGCCGACACAGTCACCCACGCAGGACCTGAAAGTCAAACGTAAAAACCCATTATCCAGCACAAGTTCTCTGCTGTAGTCGCTATCAACCTTTTCACATAGCCACTCAGCGAGAATCTTATTTTAGCACAGACAAACCACTACTGTAAAGCCCACATGACTTAGTCACAAATGTAGAAGACATATTTATCACAGCAAGTGACAAGCCATAATTAAGCAAGTCAAGTCCAGAGCCTTGTCAGGACACTGCCATGAAAGATGTGGTGATATCTTGTTGATGCCCACAGACTCACAAGGTGATCCAAATTTTCAAGGTACACTAAAGCTCCATTGCTGTTTGCCTACAGATAACAATTAGGCTCGAGTAGTTAGAACTTCACATTCTTTTACATCTCAGCTCAAGGTAGGGATTTTCTGCTGAAGCCTTCTATTTTTAAACAAGTGCTAGAAAGCCAACTCATAGTAAACTATCATTTCCATTTTTTCCTGCTTAAAATCTTCTTGATGTTGTGAAGTCTCAGCTGCCTGAACACTTTTCTGTAAAAAGTCCTGCGAGGATCTGCAGGTTTTCACAGTAGTCCATCACTTTTCCCCTTCAGAGCATTTATGTCAGCAGATGATCAAGGCAGGGTGACTCAGGCAACAGATTTACTTGGTAAAGGTCATTTAACACTTGTAGCTTCTCAATAATATTACTCTCCCCACAAAAGCCTAAAATCTTTTATTCATTTGATTAGTGCGGTGAGAGGACCTTTTGATTTGCCATCTGAACTGCAACATTCAAGGGCCATTGTTACTTCTCAACTCCAATCCATCCTACTAAACATAGGCTATAACTTCACACACCCAAAACCAAATTAATTTAACAGTCTCCGTTACCTCACCACCACACAGCGCGCACAATTCTACCCAAAGGTATAAAATTAAACATGAGCAGATCATGATAAACATTAAGAGGAACAGAATGCAAGTTGTATCCATGCACTGCTACCAGGAGAGGAAAATCAAAGTCCATGCCTCTAGACTTTAAATATATAGTCACCTTGGAAGCAGACAGTCATACACCCCAAAACTAGCAGCATATCAGTTAACGATACCAGAATTATAAGAACCACCACTTTCTTTAGGAGAGGAGTTATTTTTAGATTTGTTCTTCAAAACAGCCCGCTCTGATGAGGCAAAGAACCTCGTCGTTGAGACACTGCTACAACTGGGAGACCGAAGTGCAATTCTTGGCTCTGACATGTTCTAGGTGGCATTGACAAATCACTTGGAATGAAGAGAAGAACAAACCATTCTCATTCTCTAGGAAAGCTGGCCTCGGGTCTACCATGTCTGTAAAAGGTAGTGCAAAGGAAATGCAGAATGACTTTTATACCACGACATTTCCTAATTACTTCTAGCTGTTGGGTTTTTATAGTTAATGGACAATGACTGTAACTAACTTAGTAGAGTTACACAGACAAAACTGCAGAAACTGATCTTAATAAATATCCCTGCCCATAATAAAAGTCATGCTGAGGGAGAACCAGTTACATTATGTGTGACCTAGGGGCCCACAAGAAAGCCAGGGACTGACTTTTTACGAGAGCATGTAGTGATAGGATAAGGGATAATGGCTTTAAACTGAAAGAGGAGAGATTTAGATTAGATGTAAGGAAGAAGCTCTTCACTATGAAAGTGGTGAGACACTGGAACAGGTTGCCCAGGGAAGTTTTGGATGCCCTAACATTGAATGTGTTCAAGAGCAGGTTGGATGGGCCTTGAGCAACCTGGTCTAGCAGGTGTCCCTGCCCATGGCAGGGGGGCTGGAACTAGATTATCTTTAATGTCCTTTCCAATCCAAACCATTCCACAATTCTATGATTACTGGAGTTCACCAGTTTCACATATTTCACTTCACACATCAGAAGCCAGCTCTGAGCATTCACTCCACTCCTTCCAGGTTATATTAATAAATGTGTGTCTTTAGCAATGGATCAGAATCAGTTCATGTCAGAACACTGCAGATTCAACCCATGCCCTACCAAATTTGCTTGTAAACAAATTAATCTAAATTTCCTTAGGTGTATTTAAAAAAAAATAGCTACTATCCAAGACTCAGTCAAAGGACACATTAAATTGATGACTAAAAGGTCAGGCATACAAAAGAGAAAAGATCAGGTGTAGCAATGAGTTGGATAATAAACTTTTTCTGGAGTAAAACATAGCTGCTAATGAGTGCATAAGACTCCTATTAGCCATTCTTTCCAGCTTCATCAATGCAAACTGCATCCCCTTCTGATGTCTCGAAAATTTTTCTTGAAAAAGAAAACCAACAAAACCAACAACTTAAACAGGCAGTGTTTGAAATCTATCACCTAGAATACCCTGGGGTTATCTAAAATAAAACCACATGGCTTTAGAAGCCTAACAACTAAATTATGTTCATGAGGCCATCCTCACACTACCTTTCAGCAATCCACACTATATCTAAGAAAAAAAAAAATATTTTATGAGATAGACATGAACATATTTATAAATAACTTATACAAGCTTCTAGGCACTATAGTAAGTACTCTGTGCTCAGGTAGTACAAATGCAACAAATAACAAAAAGTTTGCTTCAGATGGCAGAACGTCCTACAGCAACTCCTGGCCAAAGCTGGGAAAGAAGCCACATCTCTGGATAGAAGTAAACCATTTGTGCATCTTTTAATACATCCATAATGGGGGGAAGAGATGCTGAGGGGATCTGTCCCATAACCAATTCCTCCTTAAAAAGCAAGAAAATCTTTTGCTAGTGTTTTACTCTTCAGGCCTTCCACAGATTCAGCTCCCATTATAAAGGTGCTGCTGAAGACAGGGAATACAGAGCAGGGAGAGAGGGAAGGCAGGAGGGTCTTCCTCTGCTGTTATGGACGTAGCAGCCACAGTATTAACAAGAGGCAAAGCTGAATATCTAGACTGGCTTACAAGCAGAGGCTGGAAAGTGTCTCTCCTCTTCACAGTAACAAGCATAAGATTTTAACAGACAGCTCACGTCTGTGCTGTGCAGAGAAACTCTTCAAAACAGAAGACTGACCTTTTAACTCCCCATGTTTGCATTGGCATGCTGTGAAGAGCAGTGACATAGACAGAAGGTTCCATCATCCCCAAATGAGGTCCTGGGGCATGAACGCTGCAGACTTTGCCTGCACCGACAAGGCAGTGAGTTGTCCTAAGACAGGCCAAGTGACCACCCCCTCCTCAGAATGGCCTCGTCAGCAGGCTATTTCTAACTTAACTCAATTTTTTCTAAACGCTCAGATTATTTGACAAACGAGAAGTATAGGCACTCAACACTATCCCTCCATGTCTGGATGGACTTCAGTATAGGAACGTGAGCAGGGCCAGAGGAGGCCACAAAAATGATCAGACAGCTGGAACACTTCTCTTAATAAAGGCTGAGAGAGCTGGGTTGTTCAGCCTGGAGAAGAGAAGGCTCTGGGGAGACGTTCTGGTGGCCTTTCTGGAATTAAAGGGGCCTATCAGAAAGATGGAGACAGACTTTTTGGCAGGGCCTGTTGTGACAGGACAAGGGGTGACGGTTTTAAACTAAAGAAGGGCAGGTTTAGACTAGAGAGAAGGAAGAAACTTTTTACACTGAGGGTGGTGAGACACTGGCCCAGGTTGCCCAGAGAGGCGGTCGATGGAAACATTCCAGGTGAGGCTGGACGGGGCTCTGAGCAACCTGCTCTACTTGCAGATGTCCCTGCTCACTGCAGGGGGTTGGACTAGACTTGAAAGGTCCCTTCCAACTCAAACCGCTCTCTGATTCTAACAATTACAGTGGCAGATCTGAAGAAGCAAAGCCACTAGCATAGCAGAACCACAGAACCATTAAGGTTGGAAATGACCTCCCGGATGACAAGCAGCACCCAGTCCTCTCAAGCAGAGCAAAACCCCCTTGGAAATAGGGAGCATCTTTCCAGGACACTCTTTTTCGTTTGCTTCAGAGAGAGGATGAGGAAGAAGTTTTGGACACGGCAGAAGAACTGGAAGTCGTTTTCACTTCCTACCCTACAAGCGGGCTCCTGCCGCCCCGGGACGGAGGGTTTCTTCCACACCTGACCAACGTCCCGAAGCCCACACCAGGGCTCGGAAAGCTCGCCTTTCCCTCTGGCGAGCCAAACGGCCTCCCTAAAGCAGCGAGCCGGCCCTGCAGGGGAGCGGCAGCCCCCACAGCACCGCCGGCCCC